>CM049574.1:30885638-31055549 GCA_027123335.1 Amphiprion clarkii | reverse complement strand
TAGTAACATTTCAATTATTTGAGAGCAGTCCTAAAGAACTGTCTGTAATCCCAATCATAAAATGGGTTTGGAGGAAGAACATAGATGGTAATCTGGATATACATGAGTTAGGCTTTATAACTACTATTGGTAGTATTGGTGGTAGTAATAGCCATGTGACTACTACTAGTAGTAGTGGTGGTACACTACTGCTGCTGATACTGGCACTGGTACTACAACTTGGAATACTATTACAAATGCTGATACTACTTCTATGACTCTAACAGCTGTTTATACTTCTACTGCTGCTTGTACTTTTAGTATTACTACTACTGCTTGTACAACTATACTACAGCTACTATTAATCGTCTGGTATTTGGTTGTCAAGCTGCTAGCTCGCCTTAGCGTTTTGCTAGTGGCTAACTAGTTAGCTCTCATAGACTGGAAGCTCTAAACAAGATTTCATAATGAAAAAAGAGCCAAAAACTATTCTTACCTATGAAAAGTCCTTCCAAGTTTCCTTGTCTCAATCGTACGACACAGTGTGTAACTGTATGCAGCACAGTGAGCCGGCATACTTGTTTCCGTTTTCACGCCGTCTACATCAACGGAATGCACTGAAACTTTGCCTCCACTAGCTTAGCCTCTCTGTAGCATGCAGCTCAAAGGGGCGTGTCCTATCTACTCATTCATATCTATGACAACAACGGTGGCTGCACATAAGGACTCCTGACGTTGATTAGCTGCGTAAATACCATTATATACAGTCTATGGTAAATACGTATGTGAATCGCATCATTGGCTGCAGCAGCCAGTCACCGGTCACTCACTGACTCACATTGAAAAATAGCACAGGATGAATTGCTACGTGTTTATTTTATTTACAATTTAGGTTGGATTTTTTTTTTCTGTGCACAGCGCAGATTTTCTGTGCACGGAGACTGTGTCAGCAGTGCGCAATTGCGCACGCGCGCAGCTTGGGGAACAGTGCCCCCAATTAATGTTCCCCTTTCAGTGTTACGGTGGGTGCAAAGGCTCAAGTGCAGGATAGAAATTACAGACACTGATACAATTTAGAATGTTTTTATTTACAACACAAAAAACTACAACCGAACACCGGAAATCAGGAAACGGAAATACCAGAAGTTCCACTAAGTGGAATGGAGACTAGACCAACTAGTGGTCAGACGGAATACTTACACAAACTACTATTTAACAACTCAGAGAAATAACAAAACTAAACAAAATGCAAACCCATGTTGGTAACACCAAGGCAGGAACGCAACGGAAAATATAATGTGACAAAAGCATTAAACTACAAAATCCCTGACTACAGTAATCCTACAGAAAACCCTCCCAAGACTTAACATGAATTATAAGACCAGCACCGAAGGATTACTAATCCCGAACTCCACATGAAGAAACCAGAAATATCTACAGGATTCTAAATACGACTAACAGATACAGTAACCCACTACAGATTAATAAACAAGTCTGGTATTGCTCGGAATTGGAAACTTAACTGACTATGCTGGAGGACAGGTGTTCAGAGTGGGTGCCAGGTTCAGACCAGCCCAATATCCGATTCCTCAGGCAGGTGTAGAGGCCAGCGGTGGAAGGCTGGAACCAGGTGGTGACCAGAGGGTTTTGGGCCTGAGAGGTTTGGCCTTATGGATGTGAATGGTGTCCTCGGTGACTGAGCAGGCAGGGTGGTGTCTGGGCAAGAATGGCGTGCTAGGTGGCGGGGCTGGTGTATTCGGGTGGTTAGGCTGGCAGCAGGTGCTTCCAGAGGGGGTGTAGGGACAAGGGACGCTGGAAGCAGTGAACCAGGGGAAGCGAGAGGTGAACCAGGAGAATGATGATCCAGTATCCACTCGATGGTGAATGCAGATGATGGGTGGTAAAGCAGGCGGGAGTCAACACTAAACAAAGAAAACAGGATTACTACAAGCACAAGGAACAAAAGGCACAGACTGAATAGTGCTAAGCACTGACTGCTGGTCCTTCACGGTCCGGCTCCAAATGAAGAGTGGCATCTGGTTATATGGGAGAGCTGGAGTAGCTGATTGAATCACTCCCACCTGCTTGCATTCACTGATTACTGATTACCTGTACCTGCTGCCAAGCCTCTGTGCCAACGCACACCTAGGAGAGAGAGAGAGCAGGGCTGGAGGAGGGGAGACCACTGCCACTCATTCAGTTTACGAATGAGCACCTTGTTCTTTTTAGTTCAAACAGTCAGCCTCAGCAAGGAGTCTCCTACAAACAATCATCAGTATGGCAGGTCACAGTCAACCATTTTCAATGTTAGTTTGCATCTTGTCATGATCACATAACGCTTGTTTAATCAGCTACTATCTCTCCCATGCTCTTTTTATTGTCTACACTCTCAGATAAATACAGCCCACCTCCAGTGATATCATCAGCAGCAGCAGCCTCCTCACCAACTCCCTCAACAGAAGCTCTTCAATGTACCCCATCAGGTCAAACATAGACCACCCCCTAACAAAGATATGAGGTGTGGACAATGATATGGTATGTTGTGATTCCATGTTACATTCTTTATGAATATGGGTTGCTACAATTCAACCAGTTATATTGTACGGTATGTTTCTGTATGGTGTTTCAAACTCATGCTCTGTGTGCCTCCTTTTAACTCCTTGACACCTATTGTCACAAATTCGCAACATACCACTTTCATTCAGACTGCAGCCGAGATACCATATCCATTCCCCCAATGCCGGCTTGTGCATGTTCAATACGTACCTCAGAACCTTTTGCAAGCACTGGTTTCTCATAGGACCGGTCGGAGTGGGACCTAATTATTATATAACTTTTATTATGATGATATATCTGTTCTATATGTAATAGACAAACTAACAATTTCCATTTATTTTAGCATCAGCTGGAAAGTTTTTTTTAAAATTAATTGTAAATAAATTCAGATGTCAAGGGGTTAAATTTGAGCACCTGCCCCTCCAAAGGTCTCTGCGTGGCCCTGCCAAAAACTGATAAATCCTTATTCCTCTGCATTATTTTACCTCCCTTGAACTCTCTGAGATGTCGTGGGCCTATCAGCGAAACACCGATGAAGGAGGGCGCCTACTCAATAACCCAGAGGATGCCCTCACTCACTGGACCGTCCCACAGAGTCTTCGGTGTCTCATGTATGCAAGAAGGGATATCAACATCTAGTCCTACACAACATATCCTGCTCTGTGCCTTAAATTACAACCAATCCATCTGTTTTCACTGGTTCAGATACCTTTAAAGGACCATTCAACTCATAAAATACAGCTTCCCACTTGCCAAAAAGCGACTGCAGCCACAGCAATGAGGAAAAATATAAATTATTCATCAAAATGACTTAATTTCATTCATGAGTGTTGTATTTTAAAAGTCATAGTCTATAAGATCATTTCAAAAAAGATAATTTCCTAATTTTATATATTAGAATAGAATAGAATAGAATAGAATAGAATAGAATAGAATAGAATAGAATAGAATAGAATAGAATAGAATAGAATAGAATATGCTTTATTGTCATTATACAGTGTATAATGAAATTGGAAAGCTTCTCCTTTTCAGTGCAAGAAATCTTAAAAAAACAAGTGCAAAACAGTCTATTTACAAATATACATATAAATAACACTGGTAATATAAATAGCAAAGTGGATGAGGTAGTGGTGTATATTGCACATTTCACATTATATTGTTGGCTGGGTGTGAGACGTCAGAGTTCAGGGTGGCGATGGCTCTTGGAAAGAAGCTGTTTTTAAGTCTGTTTGTCCTCGCTTTAATGCATCTGCAGCGCCTTCCAGAGGGCAACAGATCAAAAAGCTGAGAACCGGGATTTGAACTGTCCTTGATGATGTTCTGAGCTCTGCTGAGGCACCGGGTGGAGCAGATGTCCATGAGGGAGGGGAGAGGACAGCCAACAATCCTCTGAAGCCTCGCTCTGTCTGCCTCAGTGCAGCTCCCGTACCAGCTGGGAACACAGTAAGTCAGCAGGTTCTCTATGGATGAGCTGTAGAAGGCCAGCAGCAGCTTCCTGTCCAGGTTGTTCCTTCTGAGGACTCTCAGGAAGTGTAGCCGCTGCTGAGCCTTCTTTATGACAGCCGTGATGTTGTCTGTCCAGGAGAGGTCATCGGAGATCTGGACTCCCAGGAACCTGAATGTGTGGACTCTCTCCACACACTCGCTGTTGATGTAGGCGGGGTGGGTCAGTTCTGTTCCTCCTGAAGTCCATGATGATCTCCTTTGACTTTGAGGTGTTTAGTGTCAGGTTGTTTTCTGAACACCAGGTTGTGAGTTTCTGGACCTCCTCTCTGTAGGCTGTCTCATCTCCCTCTGAGATCAGACCGACCATTGTGGTGTCGTCAGTAAATTTGATGATGATGTTGTTTCTGTGGGTTGGTCTGCAGTCATAGGTGTAGAGACAGTACAGGAGGGGGCTCAGAACACAGCCCTGTGGTGCACCGCTGGAGGAAAGGTGGGGGCCAAGTCTCACAGACTGGGGTCTGTTGGTTAAGAAGTCCTTAATCCAGCTGCATGTGAGAGAGGGGAGGCCCAGGGTGTCCAGTTTGTTTATCAGGATGTCCGGTATGATTGTGTTGAAAGCTGAGCTGTAATCCACAAAGAGCATCCTGGCATAGCTCTGAGGTTGTTCCAGGTGGGTCAGCACAGCGTGCAGAGCTATGGTGATGGCGTCCTCTGTGGATCTGTTCACTCAGTATGCGAACTGGTGGGAGTCGAGTGTGGGAGGGGAGACAGTCTTTGATGCGCCGGAGAACCAGTCTCTGAAAGCACTTCATTATAACAGGTGTGAGGGCAACAGGGCGGTAGTCGTTGAGGCTGGTTGTGGGTGATGATTGTGACGGATTTCAGGCAGGTGGGGATGACTGCTTGGGCCAGGGAGAGATTGAAAATCCTGCAGAAGATGTGAGACAGCTGGTGAGCCATAATTAAATCATGTTTGTTACAGTCTAAAGGATAATGATGAAGATCAATCAGAGGATAAACATCAGAAACAATACTGTTGTATTGCCTGTAATAATTTTAAATGACATGCCGGATTATGCTAGATGTAAAGCTCTCTTTTTTTCTGTGTTGTGTTGTAAAACTATTGATATGACAGCTTAAACACTGGGTCAGACACACTGCGATGTGCTAATAGCATTGTTTTAGATTGTGATCTTGATTTGAAATCTATTAATATAGTCTGAGCAAGTGTTTAGGATTCAACCTTAATTTTGAACTCTGTGGAAGAAATAACTCCTGTTCAAAATGCTGTTTGCCTTCTGCAGTTTACACTAACAGAGATACTGTATCTGTATTGTATCAGTAGAAAAACATAAAACAATCTGCATTTTCAGATTCTTGAGCTATGGGAGACACAAAATGTTCTGATTAGCAAAACTTTTTTCCAACAAAAATCTAAAAAATACTTAAAAATCAGGGTGCAATCAAAAAACATCAAAATAAGGGCACACACATTTTTTTTTTTTTTTGCTTTTATTTATTTGTCTTTTATTTATTTTTCCTGATTGAAATGTATTGTAAGGTCATAATTTGTCATTCATCACATTACATGGCATGATGCACCAAGTCTACTACACCCACTTACAGGAGGAATACACGGAAACATACACAAGGTTTTACAATGGGGAAACAGGAAGTTTAGCTCATTGCACTTACAACAGTGAATGGAACACTTTGTAGTCATTTTTAGGCTCTCAACCTTTTTCTGTATTTTATTTTCACCCTTTTACTTCATTCAATTTGGGTTATAATAGTTTTTTCTTAAAAACACATCTCCATTGTCCAGTTCGCCTTCTCTCTCTCTCCATCTCCATCTCCCACAAAAATAAAAGTAAATCACCCCCCGAAAAATTACATGGAAGCCAGAATATTTTTCCCTTTTTTTTTTTTTTAGCAGTTTTTGATGTCATCTCGTTTTACAAACACAACATGTATAGAAACTCTACACAGACCAATATGTTTTTATGATTTTTTTCCATATCCGAATACAACTTTTTAAAAATGTTTTAAATGAACAGTCCGCACGAGCCAGCCACATACGTACACAATGGCATTTATTATTCAAATTAACAACTGCTCTCGTTTGTTTATGTGTTGTTGTTTTTTTAAATTATTATACACAAAAAGCACAAGTTTCCGGGGGCCGGGAGTTGTGGGCTTGCATACACTCCAGCTCGTGTCACCGTCTGGTGTGCAAAGGCTTTTTCTCGTGCCTCTTGTGCATGTGTGTCGTGTTTGTGTTAGCATGTCTGAGATTTACATGTTGTACAGGACCTTCATGGCATTTACATGTTTGTTTGGTCGACTCTGGTCGGTCTGGTATTTACACTGGGAAAAATATGGCAGCCCGTGAGGTGGGAGGTCGAGGAGGGTTTGGGGGAGTCGGGTCGGGTCGGGGTCCAGCTCATGCACTTTTACTTTTTGATGATTCATTACAGGTGAAGGATGATTAAACGCTCCCTGACGGTGAAACATGGACTCGGTAGCTTTTCTCTCGTGGTTTTCTTCTTTTACAACCTCTCACCCATGAAACATTGACTTCCTATATATTTATATTTATATATTTATTTACTTTAGTGTTTGAAAACCGTTTTTTTTCTCTCGGGTCCTGCTATACATCGACTGTCTTTATTTATGACCAACAGCAAGAGCAGCGGTGACACTTTTACTACACTACGCTCTGTACAAGCACTGCATGCTACCTTTTTGGTTAAGAACACACACACACAAACACTCTCACACACACACACACACACACACACACACACACACACACACACACAGTCTGGATTTCCCAAAGCATTTTTAAGCTGCATTTAAATACAGGAGGAGCTGTTTGTCTTTACTCTTTATGGCGCGTTCTACTTCTTGATCCACGAAAAGACCCAGTTCGTGTGACTGTGCATAAATGCAGCCTTATTGCTGATGTCAGATTCACAGACGAGTCAAACCTTCTTAAAATTGGCTTCTTTTAAAAATCTCTCGGAAGCAACCTCTTATGGTTCTCATCTGTGAATCTGTCAATCTTCTATTGCAAGAGTTTTGTACCAAAGCGTCCAAATGTTGAGAAAAATGTTGATTTTTCTGATATTAATCTCAATTTGGAACACAACTTTTGTCCATTTTATTTATTTGTCTACCTTTTGTGCTTCAAACACCTCTGAAAAACGCAGGCTGTGAGCTGATTCCGGAGATTTTTGCCCCACTGGTGATTGCTGTGGTCTGAACAGAAGTCGTCCTGGAAATAGACAGACACCATGCAGAGTATAGACAGAGACCACGACTGGCTGGAGGGCAGTAACAGGATGGCTTTCTTCACTGACCAGTATTGTGGTATTAAAGCCCTTGCTGCTATGCATATTTTAGTCACCCTCAGTGGCTGTATTCACGCAGGAGCAAAAAAAAATACAAAACAAAAAAGAAGTTTTGATGCAGTTCTTGTTCTTAATCTCTAGAATAGTTTAAATATTTCTGACTCCCTTCCATTGCAATCTGATTTCTTGCACCTGCATAAACACATCCATCACTATTCTCCGTTGTCTTTTGGACACCTCCGCTGCGATGCTGCATTTAGTGTGTGCTTTCCTGAGGCAAAAAGTGATTGAGGATTATTTTATTGAACATTTTATGTTTTTTACAAACTCCCATAAACATACGACACACAACAGAGAACGTCTGCATTAATTCTGGGTGACTTTAAACTCTCTCCCGTGTTGTTTGTTCTGGTTTGACGCCTCATTTTTTAAGCTTTTCGTGTTAAAAGTCGACACTCTGGTGGAAGTGAAGTGATGTCTGTTTGGGCCACGGAGGAATTAACAGACTGAACTCGGATCCACACAGAACCAGAATAATCAGATCCTTAATCCTGCAGCTAGATTTACCTGTGAAGAGGCCAAAAAAGGAGAAAAAATTGAACAATCACTATGACTTCGAGTTTAAAATAGGCCCAGGGGAAACCGTTTTAAAACTGCCAATCAATTCACTGTACATTTCTTATTTAACTATACTATTCAAAAATGTTTTTCTGCTTACTTTTATTCAATTTTTTAACAATCTGATTATTATGGTTGTGCACAAATCCAGCAAAAGATAACTTCTGTATAATTTCTTATTCTCTGTCTATAGAAATTTAAAACGTAAATCTCTTTCTTAATGCCAGCTAACTTTTTATCCTTTCTCAGTATGATAAAAATAAATTATTACATAGATGATCTGATAAACATTTCACAAAAAATATATATATACTAATTTCTTTTACACAGATCTAGTGACTTGGGAGACCCTGCACATGAAAAAAGGAGTTATAGGTTAAGGGATATTTTCATACTTTATAAACCACCTTTTAAAATCTGAATTTCCATAAATAGCATCTTTTTAATTGCTTAGCTATATAGTGCGCTGCTACCAAACTGCAAACACAAAAAAGACTGATGGTAAATTTGCAGATAATTTGCTTCTGAGGTACAGAAATTTGACGTTACACAGTGTATTTAGCTTATAAATCTTGTTGTTTAGCGTGCCATGGCAGTGCACCTTTAAACGCTCTCACACACATTCACACACACAACCGTTCAAACTCTCTCTAATACCACAAATTCAGTTTAGGAATGCCTGAATAGTGCTTCACTAGTAGCAGTTTCCTTCGTCATATATAATCTGTAATTTTATTAAGTATATAATAAGTATGCATTTGTATTTTAACCGCCTTCAACATTCTTGGAGCTTCGATCAGTGCAGAAACAACAACTGCACAATCAAGTTTCTCTATTAGTATTGAAATCTGTCTCTTATATGTGCGCACATATATATATATATATATATATATATATATATATATATATATATATATATATATATATATATATATATATATATATATATATATATATATATATATATATATATATATATATATATATTTCAATATTTTTCTATATATAAATCTCTGGACAACTGTGTCTGCACTTAATCCCTGCTTCAAACAAAAGAAACCAAGATGTAGCTGCTTGGATGCATTCATGACAACTGGGATCGTTTGCCATCGCTGAAAATATTTTTTTCTACCAAATATCTCCCATATATTAACAGCAGCAATGCCAATTATTCTTAATGGGAATTACTGCCCAGCAAGCAGGGAACGTTCCCCCAACATTTGCTAACATTATCTTTAAGTTCTAATGATGTTTTCCTGAAAACAGGAGGATATTTACCTGTTCAAAGAATGTTCCTAGAATGTTAAAAGTGAACTACTGTTTGGAGGATGCTGTCAGATTATGTTCCAGGACAACTAAGATACAAAAGGTGTTTTCCAAATGTTATTGTTATTTTGTATAAAATGTTCTTGTAATGTCACAAATTCACAAAGCTGGAACATTTTGCCTGCGATATTCTAACGATGTTTTGGGATTGAGGTAGCACGTCACAGACTGTTCTTCCATAAAAACGGGAGGCTCGTTCTCGGTGTACGTTTTATGAAGAACATTTTTAGAACGTCTTCAGACTTCATGATGCTTTTCGGAAGAACATTCTGGCAACCTAAAAAAAAACTTCTTGCTGAAAACATTACTGGAACTTTTCAGAACTTTCTCAGAGTGTTTTTAGGACCAAGGAATTCCAGCTGGTTTTCTCTTGCTCTGGAACTATAGATGATTTTTCCAGCTTTTTTTGTATTTTAAATCTTTTCTGCTACATGAAACATCTGAGAACAGAAATGCAAGTGCAGTTTCCCAGCTGTCATGACGCATGTTTGGTTGCAGAAACTCCCCGTTTCAGTGGAGAAGGGACCCGAAGCTGCAAGGTGAACACAAGTGAATCCTTCTTAGTGCTTCCTCACTTAGATTTAACCTATTTTATACACAAACAAATTCACAGAATCTTCTTATTATCATTTACGACAAATGCCGAAACAAAGCAAACATGGTACTGGAGTAACTCAGGTGTGAGAAACAATGACTGTGTGACTTTTTCCCATTTGTGTGTTTCACTTTTTCCTTATTTCCTCCATATGTTTCTGGTTTTCCCAAATATGATTCATTGCATAGAACGACTGGAGATGAGAGGTCGCCTCTTCTGCCCACCATATTTGTTCATGGTTGAACTCGTGTTTGTCTTGTTTTTCTTTTTCCACATTGGATGATGGTTGTTTTAAATACACGCATACAGAACCCCCACACACATACAAACATTAGGAACAGAACAATATAGAGGTGACTTTGAGGTTTTTCTGCGCCGGGCGGCATGCGAAGGTTCCCAGCGAGCGTTCACACAGACAATATACAGCAGAAGTTGGTTGGTTGGTTCGTTTTCACTGAAGGCCTTGCAACGCTCGGCCTGACAGAGTACATTTTTGAGTACCGAACCGCAGATCCCACAATGCACTGCAGGAGCAACAGCAGGGAGAACACTGACCTGAGAAGTTTCCATGACAACTGACAGTCTGAGAGAGAGAGAGAGGTTTCTTCATGGGGGGGTTGGGTTGCAGGTCTGGACGCCACCATGATAGAAAACTCAAAGTAAAAAAAAAAAAAAGGCGAGTGACTTTGTGACACAACCAAGTGTGTTATTTTTGGTTCCTCAGTCACGTTGTTGTTTTTTTTTCTCTTTTTGACACCATTTCGAGTGTGCTTTCATATGCGCCGTGCACATTTGACATTTGAGTGAAGACACATGCTGACACACACTCGTGTAAGGAGCTCGGCACAGCTTTTTTCTTTTTTTTTTTTTGCAGTACCCCCCCATAAACGTCCATCTTGGAGGGTCAGAAGAATCACATTGAAACCCAAACCCCTCGCAGGTGATGAGTCCAGTTCTGCTGTAAAGTGAGACTGGTCTGCGTTTTCAGTGCCTCTCTGCTGCCCTGCAGTGCTTTCAGATCAGACTCCAACTGACTAATGTAAAGCAGTGCACCACTCCCATCCACTTATTGGCTGATTGACGACACCAATGTCTCACGATTGGTTGGAGGAAGAGATCTGGGCGGTACCTTGTGGTTTTGTAGGTGAACTCCTGCTGTCCGGTGTATTAGCGCAGCAGCAGCAGCACAACATTGGAGCTCATTTTTGTAGAACATTTAGGTCAGACTTGAGCGGTAGTCAGTTAGACAGACGGAGGCAACACATTTCTGTTCCACCAACTTTGAAAATGACACAAGATTGTGCTCTTTACTTTCTTACCGCTATTGCTTTTATAATTATTGATAATAAATAAGGTGTCAGAAACTCGACAGGGGAGGCTTTGATGGAGATAACAAAACATTACAAAATAAATAAATGAAAAATAATATCACAAACAATTATTTAAAAAAAACATAAAAAATATAAATTAATCTCTCTGTGGCCAGTGTTCCAGCTGACACATAAAAAAGGATGTGATGGAAAAAATATCCCACTTTCACCTTGAAAATAAAACATTTAAAAATGATTAAGGCAACCTGCAACATAAAAACCAGGCAAATAACAAAAATAAATTAGAAAGTAAACAAAGAGAACACAAAAAATAATGACACCCACCTGTGACAACATGAGAAATATCTGAGAGCCAAATTTTGTGGAGCAGTTGGAGATACCCCATTGCCACAAGCACTGCAGGTAAATGTTGTCTTAATGGCTTGGTAATGGCTGAAAAACATCCCAACCATATTCATTCTGCATACCATTCAAAGATTTTCTCAAAAAAACAGAAAAACAAAGAAAAAACAAAAGGCTCCTTATTTCCAGATCCCTGTGTGTTGCTTCAGTAATCTCTCTTCTTTGTTATTATTGACGTCGTCTAGCTAAGATGTGTTTCCCAGTGTCTTTATGGCCTCTGTATAGCAATAATGAACAGTGTAAGGTCTTGGATATAAAGTTCCATGCATTCCAAATTCCTACATTTGTTTTTTTCTGTTTTTTTAAATCCACTATACACTTCTTTAAAGACATGGCAAGTTGTGGATTGTTGGGCGAGGGATTAGAAAGACGGAAGTATCAGCATTCAAGAAAACTGCAGAGAGGTGAGGAAGAAGGGAACAGTTCCGATCTGGAATGTAGATAGAAACAAACCGTGGAAAGAAACCGACGTTCTGTGTCGGCTACATCGTTGTTTTATTCATTCAGTAGGACGTTTCCATTATTTCCTCCTCAGCGCATGGTAACAAGAGGTCTGTAGTACCAGAAAAACCTGCTGTAGCGAGTTTTATAACATTTTCCCCACTTTGTCTTTACTTCGAGAAGAGATAGAAAAGATGAGAGAGGCTTGTTTTGTTGCTGTTATTCTCACTTTGAGCACAGGACTGTGGAACCAAGGATTCCTTCATGCCATCACCTGTAATGGAACTACCATTCCCTGTTAGCAGGAAATAGCAGCTTTCATATAAAGGGTGGAGTCGTCGACATATGGGAGTAGAACTGCATCTCCCCTTTATTTCCTTCCATTGAAATTGAAGTGTTTAATCCACAGCAATGGCAAATTTGGCCTCTGGGGTTTCTACTCGTCTTCACCAGCTGCGTAGATCTCTGGTATGAGTAGCGCTCCCCCTACTGGCCTGGAAATACAGCAGCAAAAACAAAACTGTTTCTTCTGCAGCCATTTTGATCCCCCAAATGCTCTTTTGTAAAGAAGAGATGCGTCAAACTGCTGCAGACTGCTTCTTTTGGCTTCGCAATATTTTGGTTGATTGTGATTCTTGGGCTGGGGGATGACAGAGGAGAGTCCTTCTGAAGATGGACGTTGGCTTGGACTTGGAATGATCTAAAAGAAAGGCAAACAAAGAAAGGAACTCAGTCAAAATACAGAACACAGTCCAATTCTGTCTGATGTCTGTAAGTTTATAATATGTTCATAAAGGTCTCAATAGATTACAGCACCAACAATGAAAGTGGCACCGAAATAGCTCCCAGCGACTATTGTTCACAATCACCAGAAATATGACTAATATTTGTCATTTGTCATGTAATACACATAAACACCATAACAAAACTTGTTTGGCACCTAGTGACTGCAGTTCTTCAGACATGGACAAACAACAGTTTATAGTTTGTGTGCAATAAAACACCTTTTATGTGACCTAAGTAAAAGACAGCATCCTGGCTATGGCTCATTTGCACTGGCTCCCAGTGGAATATAGGATTTAATTTAAAATATTACAATTTAATTTAAAAGCACTGAATAGTTTTCGTAGCTCCACAATATGTTATCAATTTGGTAACTCCGTCTTAACTCCTTTGGCTATTGGTTCAGAATTTTCTTTCTACCAAGAACCCCTAGATGAGGGACCCCCTCATCTATGGCACTGGGGATTATTTGATAAAGCCTATTCTTTTATGCTTTTATAGCTTTGGTAATGTCAAAAAAGACCCCAAGAGAAATGTATTTTTAGGGATATTCAACATATATTGAATTGCATGCTGATGACTAGCTGTCTTAATTTAAATACCATAGTTTACATCGATGCAAAGATTGACAATGACTTGATATATATGAAATATTTCAATCAGAAAATATACTATTGTCCCACCAATCCTTTCCTTGAGGTTGTCTGATATCATTCCTTTAAACTGAGCACAGGCAAAACACTGTACTTCCTGAACAGCTGTGTATCAATAGACAACTGTAATTTACTGCTGTTCCCTAAATACCTCACATGCAGGCTGCAGTAGATGCTGTTAGGTGGCTGTACTTCACTCAGACAGATGTGTTTCTTTAAAAATAATGAAATACGGTGTTCTAATTTTGGATTTACCCCAAATTAAACCAAGTGATTTTATCTCCATGGACTGTTTTCTATGGGTGGAGTTCACAGGCCCCCTTTTAAGAGTCACTCTAGATCTGAAACAGACTCCTGTTTCACAATAAATCCTGTCCTGTTTCTGGCAAATTCAGTTAAAAATGAAAATTCATCATCTTCCTTCCCTTTGTTTGTATATCCAATCAAAATGCTTCACCTTGGCCATCCTGTTCATAGGTCTTCATCTGATTCATTGACTTTTCTGTATAAATTTGTAGGATCTTAACTTTTTATAAAATAATATAATAATAATGCTGTAAGGTCTTGTTTGGTTAATTTGTTTCTTGAAAACACTTTGGCTCAATGGCTGTAAATGTGCTCCATAAATAACAGTAACTTCACTTGACAATACCTAATTGTTAAAGATGCTTGTAGGTGATATACAGCAAATTAATTTAATATTGGAATCCCTTTTTTTCTGAATGCCAACGATGCCCACTTTCATATGAGTATATGCAGAGTTATAATGATTTACAAATATAACCGTCCACTAGATGGTGTGTAAACCTAAGAAATGCATTACTGATAGTACGTACAGTATGAAGACTAGATATACTGTTGCCAGAATTTATTGTAATAGATGATAAAAGTTTATGCCTGCAGGTATCTTGTTTCTTGGAAGATGAACCTTCAAATCTTCTTGACATCTGTTAACAGCAATAATCATAATAGTAGAAGCAGAGGTAAGAGTTTACAGCGAAGAAAAGGGTGAAAATCCCACAGAAGCAAACAAAAAAATGGATCAAAAAATGAACAGAACTTGATTAAAATGAGTTTCCTTCTCCCTCGTGGCTCCCATGCTTAAGTATTTCTAGCATCAAGCAGCTGCAGCAGGCAGCAGGAGAACGAGGCCACTGATATTTTCCTAACTCAGCTTGTCAGTCGGTGCTGACGCAGCACCTGGAGGAACATAATGGAAAGGACGCATGTTTCGCTGCAGCCTGAAATAACGCAGGAGTAAAGCCACTTGTGCAACGTGGCACTTCAGATTTGGCTCACAGCCTCGAGGTAGAAACCTTCATTAGAAAAATCTAACAGAGCCGAGTCCTCCTTAATGGCCTTAGTGTTCGCTTAACAATCATTTATTTGTCTTTGGGACCCGCACAAAGACTTTTCATTCAGTCACACACCTCTTGTCTTCTTCTGAATCAACAGAATGACAAGCCACATCAGTGTATATATAGGCAATAAAATAATTAACCCATGCACATTTACATTTAAAGATTCCATATTGTGCCCATTTTCAGTAAAGTAATACAAGTCTTCATTGTTTATGCTCGAAATACTACAAAGATGATTCATTGCACCGTGACTGTATAACCCCTGGTTTTAGCCATGTTTGAAAAGGCCTGTTTTGCTCTGAAAAACAATCAAACTGCTGCTATCCACGCCCCCTTCAGGAACAAGACTCTCTCTGCATCTATGATTGACATTGCATGAATGAAAGTGCATCAGTCTGGGACTCTATGTTGCTTTGAACTTTCGCCCTGATTGATTTTTTTACAAAGAAATTTCTGCAGAAAGCGTTGTTTAGATCTCATGTTTGTTGAGTTTGTCCGATGACATTGTGGTTCTAAAATCAGTATGTAAATGGATCTGAAAAGACACTGGTTAGCAAGTAGTCTTAATGGGTGTTTCAGTCACTATTTCATACTTATTCAGTTGTCTGACAACAGAAACAGAAAAATATGTAAATGAGAACAGCTTTATTGGAAATTCTGCTGTAATAAAATGCAGTTTATGTGAGCACAGAGAAGAGGAAAGAAGCTAACAGATGCAAATACTGAGTTTAAGTTGCACTGAAGCACAGTAAGCAACATGAAAACATTAATTTGAACAATCATTGTGCAGTGGTTTCAAATCTATCCCTAAAGTCTCCTAGATTTACAGTTTCCACAGAAATCTGACCAGTGGATATATCATCAAAGTTAATGGTAACATTAGCCACATTAGTCGCACAACATGCTAATAGGATTTTTCCATTGTTGTGGTGACATTTCCATAAATAATAAAAAGAATCCACAAAGTGCTCAGCTCCTCCGATGCTGGGAGTGCAGGAAGACTCTTGTGTTCATTCTTGCAGCACAACATTTGACGAGTTTTAATCTTAGTTGAGGCATTTTAGAGTTTAGCAGAAGCAGCTCTAGAAAGTAAATAAACCTGATGGACTGAGAGGCAGCTGCTCATTCTAAAAGTATAGCTCAATGACTATTGGTTAGTTAGCACTCGCTTGTAAAGGCTAACTAGTTGTGGCATGGTTTGGGGAATGGCAGAAACTTGTCTTCATACCGTAATAGCTTTTATTTTACAACTTCAAGTTTATAACAAACCACAAAACAGGATAAAGACGAATTTTCACCATATAGGGACCTCAAATAAAATAAAAGTGAACATTCTGCATTCGCAATAAAAAATCAGCGTGAATTGCCAATGCAGGTGGGCAAACCTTAAATAGTGTCAGTTACAAACAAATCCATCTTTTTATGATGGATAGTTTCATGTGCATAAGGGCTTTTCCTAAATTATCGTCTAAAAAATCTTTTTGGTACAATACCATGTGAATTACTCTATCAGTATTTTCTATTTATCAAAATGTCTATGCAGAACCACTGATATGTGCAATAATGTTCATTTTTACAACTAGTACTTATAATAATTATATTTTGGTTTATTTTTATACTACATTTCTTAAATGTTTTTTTTCTTTTAAGTCAATAATGAGATTTCCTGGTTTCTTTGCACCCTTTCTGAACTTTACTGGTTGGACCAACAGCAACACGTTTCCCAAAATGGACACAAGCATCTTTTTTTTTCGTTTTTTCTTTTTAGAATCACTGCCTTCCAGTTTGTGCTCCCACTGTGCCTGACCCAGATTAACTGCTCCAAACATGCTGTACATTCATATGTTGCCCAGCACCAGACTTAATCTGTTCCAGTGAACACAGCCCCCCGAAGGGCTGCTACAAACACAACACAACACACAAACGCACACAGCGACAATGACACACACAAAGATGTATGAATGTGAACACACACATTAACTGACTCACTGGACACAGAAAAGAGATGGAAGGAAGGAAAAATATGGGTCCAAAAGTAAACGGATGCATAACTTGTGTATTTTGGTCCACTTGATCCCAAATGAAGGAAATTTTAAAAGCGACAGAATTAATTATATTTAAAATTGGGGTAAAATGGTCCAACATTGTGCACTAACTGAGCTCCACAAAGACTAGATTTCCCATTTGCTACGAAAGACTTGATTCTCAAACCCCATCAAATAGCTTCGGGCTGAACTGGAAGGCGAACAGTGAGTCAGGGAAGAAAATCCCTGCAGCTGGCTTCCTTCAGAAAACCTCCCAGAGCAGAGGAGGCTGTTGGGGCATCACATGAGGACACATGGAGAGAGTTTGGGTGTCCACATACTAATTGGAGGAAAAATGGAAGAGATTTTTCCCTCTATGTAGGTTGGATGAAAGCAAGAGCAGCAGAGGTGGAACAAAAAGGGGCGATTTTTTATGGTAATCGAAGGAACAAGACATGCAGAAAGAAAACGCAAATGAGAATCTCAACGAAGCAAAAGAAAGACATTTGACAGCAGGAGTAGAGTGTGGGAGGAGAGAGTCTATCACTGCAGCAGTCACATGAGGCAGTTAGTCGTTGCATGGCTGCACACAGAAACACTCCCTATATGATCCTTCATGGCACATATGCAACGCCGTGCACGCGCTGAAATACAGCAACATCATGGCCGGCACGTTCTCCCAGTCCAGGATTCACTGCAGAACACTGTCGTTTAAATGTGTGATTGATTCTCTGGCTGCTGCTGCTCCTGTTTTTACAGCTGTCATCGTATCTGTGAAATGAGCCGACACTCAAACCCGACTCCTAAAATACATCTCATATTTCCTCATGGATTTTTATGTTAAACATGCATTTGCAAAACATTCGCAGCAAGAGTAATTTGTGACTACGTTGTGATGATTTAGGGAAAGTTTGTGGTTAAATAGTGAGAATGTCAGCATTGATTTGAAAGGTAAAACAACCTGTGCCACCTTTTTTTAACATATAAAAGGATGGTTCAATTTCTCTGAAGTTTGAGATGCTTTTTTGAGACTGTCAGTATGTAACTTACAGCAGACAGTTTGAAAATGCAGACAGGAGGACTTCCACAGGAGCTAAATAAGGTTTTACCCACTGAAAAACATCAATATCCCTTTAAATATGTGCTACATTTAGAATGTTTTCACAGCTATCTTCAGTCTTTACAGGCTTTTCTAAAAAGGAAACTGAAGCAGTTGAAGTCACCAAACTTTATAGATAAAGACATGACAGACAGGTGGCAACGACATATGTTCATTATTAGCACATCATAAGCACATCAGTCTGACAGGTACAAAATGTAGTTTTTACATGAAGTAAAGGCAAAAATCGCCATTTTACTTGTTATAAATATTATGGCATGTTTTCATTATTAGCACAATTGTGAAAAATTGTATTCTTTTAAAAAATGAATCCAAAAATTACGGCGTTATATATGTTATAAATATTTTTCCATTAAATAACTGTGCAAGAGTAGGGAAATGTATTTTTTCAAGATATTTTTAAAAAGAAATTTCTCCTGATTAACTTATTTACGGTGATTCGGTATTATAGAAACTGCATCAAACTGTTTTAGAGTTTACAGATTTTTACCGTCATGGTTTGACAGTTTTTCACCACAAAATTTTAAAACATTTTTACAGTGTACAACTTTCTTTTTCTTCTTCTTTTTTTTTTAAAAAAGCTGACTGTCCTGCACCTTTACGGAAACGGCACCACCATACCTAGAGCTCAAATATATCTTTTTTTGTTTGTTTTTCTGCAGTACCCATTAATATAAGTTAGAGTGCCATAAATCATCAGAACACCAAGATTAAAGTTGAATTTCTTTCATTATTTGTTTTACAAAAGTTGCAAAAAAACATGAATCTAAATATACAGCTTTTTTCTGAGTCCACAGGTTTTACTAATACCAAGAAAAAAATGAAGCCTCTGCATACTAACGATATTTTACTGCTTACAACCTCTACAAAATATGCATTTTTGACACTACTCTGCACATCTTCAGAAAGATGTTTCACCATGTTGAATGTATCTTCCAGCAACTTGTAAACAACTTGCTCCTCTGTATACCATTTACTTTACTGTTTGATATTTTATATGTTTTCTCTCAAAACTTTCTAATTTGTCTCCATACTTGCGACATACAACACATAAACTCTTCTTAATGCCGAGTCCATAGCAGAAGAAACTAGAAAAGCTCTCAGAGAGCGCAGTACTCCGCCAAGGCTGTTCAGTCGTTATCATTTCCGATGGATGAACTCTTTCATAAAAAATGACACAGGTGTGTGTTATGCATGTGTAGTTATGTACGGCTACCGAATCACGTGACCTAAATATGTAGCGGGAATCGATGGGACTCGGAATCACCCCCACAATTTAATCAATTGTTCCTCGTATCATTTCCTACGGATAAATCCCAGTTAGTCTGCAGCGGTGGATTTGTAGCAGGATCGCAGTCATGTGATCGTCAGCAGGCAGCTGATGTAATGTTCACTTGTTGTCATAGTTACAGAGACGCCATGTTGCTATCTCGCAATGATAAAGAAATCTTTAACAAATCCGTGGATCCAGACTACAAGCCACATCACTGAAAAAATCTAATCACTTGGTCCTTGTGTCATTTCTGACCTTCCCTGAAAATCTCATCCAAATCTGTTTATCCATTTCTGAGTAACGTTGCTAACAGACAGACAGACAGACGGACAAATGCATGCTAATCGTCACATAACTCCGTCGTTCCTTAGCGGAGAAATAACTGGTAGCATGTGAACATCTTACTATTACTAAGAGTACAACGGCCAAGTTTCCAAAGTTAATCCACTTAAAACTACTAAAATTAAGTACATCCATCCATCCATTATCTATACACCGCTTAATCCTCACTAGGGTCGCGGGGGGGCTGGAGCCTATCCCAGCTGACTCGGGCGAAGGCAGGGGACACCCTGGACAGGTCGCCAGTCTGTCGCAGGGCCACACACAAAGACAAACAAGCACTCTCACACTCACACCTACGGGCAATTTAGAATAGTCAATTAACCTTAGCATGTTTTTGGACTGTGGGAGGAAGCCGGAGTACCCGGAGAAAACCCACGCATGCACAGGGAGAACATGCAAACTCCATGCAGAAAGATCCCAGGTCCAAGCCGGGACGTGAACCAGGGACCTTCTCGCTGCAAGGCGAAAGCGCTAACCACTACGCCACTGTACAGCCCCTAAAATTAAGTACAATAAAGCAGAAATATCTTCACAATCATGACTGCAATAGTTAACTGCAATCATACAGAGATATCAGATCTTTTTTTATCCGTGATGGGAAAGATGTGTGATAAATACTGACTCTTTCTGCAACTAACATCTTTAAAGAGCTGAAGCTAATTTTTGTGAGCATTTGGTGTGAATCAAACTTTCTAAATCATTTTTTTGCGTTTCAAACACATTTTTCTTCCTCGAGTATCCTCATTCTGTTACATAATAGAAAGAAAAACTTTTCCACATTTTCCTTTTAAATAGTTCATCTCACTGGTTTATATTTAGGTCCCCAGCTGCTCCTCAAACCTCCAGAAGAATTCTGCCTCCTGTGACGTCGTCATCAATAAACCCCAAAATACACCTTCAACATTTTCAGATTGTAAAAGGTGTCAAAGTACAGAAAAGGCATCAGAACAAAATGAACCAATCAGGTGCTCTGAGAAACCATTTGTTTGACTTTAAAGACAAACACCGACAGCAGTTTAGTCTCTTTTCTTTGTTGTATTTTAGTTCACCAGGAGACAAAATGAGCTTCACTATCCGAACATCACCAGACTGATTTTTGGAACCAGATTGACTTTTGCTGCTTTGTTTTTGGCCGATTTGAGTTTAGTCTTTTAAACTCACAGAACTGAGCTGCCAGAAATGTTCAGGTGCAGGAAACAACAGAGCAGCTGCAAAAACACCGACTGAGCAACAGCACGACTGGATTCAGGCTCAATAGACAACATGACATGACAAAGGATGAGATATGGAAATGGACACTTACAAATGCACCAGAAAGGCTAGGTTAGCTAAATAAAACTACACTTTGTTTTAAAATTTCTTTCTTTACTGTCAAATTATTATCATCATTGTTATTATTATTTGGATTTTTATGAAATTTTACCTAAAGTGTTTTTTCTACAAAATCCAAGCTACAAAAGAACTGTGTTTACACTTAAGCTAGATGTCATGTTTACTTTTTAATTTTAAATTGAATTCTGCTTTCAAAACTAGACAACACACTGATCTTTCAGTTTTGTGAGGAGTCATCTTGATAAATAACATACAACACTGTGGGTTTCAGTGGTGAGCTGAGAGTCTCCAGGCAGATAACATTAGTGGAATTTATTATTAGCCTTAAAAGCTCAGGCTGAATTTAAAAATAATATAATCACATACTGTATTGGGCTAACTCAGTGAGTGCTGCAAAATTCTTGTAAACTTAGATTTTACAGAATTCAAGCATCTCTGTCACAAGTGACCGATAAAATCCTTATTACTTGGACAGATGGTTGACAGCTTGCCAGGCGGGATCTGAATAGTAATGTTTCTCTCAGTGTGATCAGTTCTGTAGAAGCTGAAGGTAACTTACTGTCTGTCCTCCCAGAGAGCAGCTTGTTCTATCTGCCGGTGAGTTCAGGTCTGAGACGTGAAGCTTCCAGAGGATTCCAGTCCGTGTTGGCTGCAAGAGGAAACAGCAGCATTTTAGGAAACAAGTTGCTATTTAACAGAAGCTTCTTCTACCTGAGAACTGCTTGGACAGTGAACAGTGAATGCATGTATGGAGACATTTAGGAAAAACTGTTGTTTGGAGTCCAGGATTCAGAGGAACAATCCAAATAGTTTGAAGGCCTCAGGAATACATGATTGATTAAATCACCCTAGTGGCATGATTTATCAAAGCCAGAAACTGTAAAAACACAAAGACTCATCAGATTTTTAACTTTCCAGTGATTCTAGAAGTACTCATCTGTGACATGCCGTTCCATTTAGAAAATAATCCACATCTAAATTTCAAATCATTAAATTTCATTTACAAATTCACCAAAAAATTCACCAAAGTTTTTGCTCTAACCAGATTCTGTAAAAAAACAAAAAATATGTGTTCCTTGTTGCTTCTGTGAAGCCATGAGCCATGACAGCTGTAACCAACAGACAAGTGACAAAGATTCTGTGACTTTAGGCTGAACTGCAGGCTGTGTTTACCAGGAGCAGACAGGAAATTTAAATTTCAATAAGTAGGAAAATATTTATGGCATGTGGAATCTACATTTTTACAGCCTTGGTAACTGCTGTGGGCACTTGGAAAAAGGTTGTACATGTTGATACAATTTTAGTTTTTTTGTTTTCATTTTTGCAAATCAAAGAAATGCAAATCATTTTTCTTTTTTATGATTCATGGGAATATAACTTACTATGACTGCTTCAGATTGCATAGAGGAATTTTCTAAAGTCTCTCTGCTTCTAGTCATAGTTGTGCTGTTTCCATAGAGATGCAGGACTTTATACTGTGGTGAAAAATGAGCCCACAGCGAGTAAAAATGTGACAGAAACTTTCTTTTCTTTTTTTTTTTTTAAAGCAGCGAAAACTGTTTGAGGTTCAGAGGGTTAATGGAGCATTTCCTCATCAACAATATATATATAATATACATAAATAATAATAATACACACATAAACTCGACTATTCCTCCTCGATATGTCAATGGCCAGATAACACTACGTTAGTATGTAATACAGATATATTTATTTTAGTAGATTGTTTGCAAACTGTCCATCATGTGTTGATGTTCAAAATAAACTTGTGCTGCACTCGTTAAGTTTCCCACTTAGTTCACTGTACATGATTTCATTATTTGTGAGAAAGATGATCTTTTTAACATGTTAATGCACATTACCAGAACATACCATCAGTGATAGTCTGTATTAGGTTACACACAGTTATGTTAAAGTTAGTCTTTTTGAAAAGATCCAAACTGGAAATTTGGAAAATCAGTTTTTCTGGAAAGTCTGACTAAGTAGATTTGAAGCAAAAGATATGCAACATATGCACTAAGGTCAGTTAATGTCCATGTTTAAGGCCAGTAAACCAAAAGTGAATGCATGTACAGTTACATAGTTCATGTGTGAAATGTTCATTGGACTTGCAGATGTGAAGCTGTGATAGAAGATAAAGCTACGAACTGAAATGTAGACGTTCAAAGGTTAATTGAGTTACTCACCAGTGTGCTCAGCTCTCCTCTCTGCTCCGTCCTCTCACTGTTCTGTCTCATTCTCTTCTAGTAAAATAAAAGCAAGAGGGGAACTTCACAGGTTTTTCTGGTACGAGGCCTCATGACTTCTTTTTTTTCCACATTTTCATAGTCCTGCAAATATAAGGAGGTTCTTTGTAATTTAATGTTCAACTCAGCAGTGCATTAACTCACAATAAAACACAGCATAAAACAAATGAAGCGCTCCTGCCTGCCGTGCATTAATAGAACATCAGGCTTGGATGTTTAAAGCGGCGCCAATTCAGATTTTCAAAACAATACCTTTCAGTGCCACAGCGATGAAATATTCAGAGGCCCCATTGTGGTCTTATTTATTTTTTCATTGTTCTGGGACTTTAGAATGTCAAAACTCAAGACCTGTGTTTGCTTTTGCGTCTGAAACCTTTACGATGTCTCGTCTCGAGTAAATAAAATCCCACAGCAAGTCTAAATCAATAATGTCAGGTCTGCAGCTTCAGTGTAGAGTTTACACACCCGCAACGCATCCGCTGTGATGTCGCAGTGAGAATAAGTTGTCGTTTTTTTGGTGTTAAATTCTCGCCCTGCTCATGCACAGCAGCCACAAGACCCCAAAAATGATGGAAAGTAGTAAAAAGAAAACACACAAACACAGCGTCTGCTTCAGGAACACTGGCTGTTCTGAGTAAACCACTTTAAGCCTCCCACTCTGCAGCCTACAAGAGTCAACACACAACAACGCTGCAGCGATCTGTCGACATCCCAGCAGACTTTGAAGCGGCAGCATCTCACACATTTATTTTTATACCTAATGTTTGAGATGCACTTGTTCGCCGAGGAAAAGGAGGAAATGTTTCCAGCTCTTTGTAGATGAATCATTGACCAGAAACACTGCCGATGACCTTGCAGTCTGACGAGCAACTAAGCTGGACCGTTTGGTTTTTTGGTTTTTTGCTCCTTCAGATGCACATTTTTACTCTGTGATGTTTTTATCTGTGTGGAGTTCATAAATGATGAACATTAAATAAATAAATAAATAAAATGGACAGGAAAAAAAAATTCAAAAGTCAGCTTCTCTATGCAGATGTGACTTTTTGGAACATACACTACCTTTCAAAAGTTTGGGGTCACTCAGGCAATTTCATGTTTTCCATGAAAACTCACACTTTTATCCATGTGCTAACATAACTGTACAAGGGTTTTCTAATCATCAATGAGCCTTTCAACACCATTAGCTAACACAATGTAGCATTAGAACACAGGAGTGATGGTTGCTGGAAATGTTCCTCTGTACCCCTATGGAGATATTCCATTAAAAATCAGCTGTTTCCAGCTAGAATAGTCATTTACCACATTAACAATGTCTACGCTCGATTTATCATTCATGTAATGTCATCTTCATTGAATAAAACTGTGTTTCTTTCAAAAATAGGGGCATTTCTAAGTGACCCCAAACTTTTGAATAGTACTGTTTAGGAGCAAGAAAAGCAAGCAAGAAAAAAAACAACAGCTAAAAAACACACACCTTAATCGTAGCACCTCAGAAGAAGGAGGTGAACTTCTTGCCAAAACCGGAAATAGCTGGAAGAAAGTGAACACATTTAAATAAGTGGTTAAATGGATTAGGTTTAAATGTAAACAACCCTGCCAAAATAAAATCATTTATTGTATTTCAACAACCACTGCTCCTTTCCATGAGGTATAAACTTCACAGTAAAGCAAAGCATATTTATTGTACAACACATTTCATTCACAAACTGCACATTTGATATTTTAAATAAACTAAATGATTTACAGTTGAAAATTCACAATTACAAATAGCAAAAGTGCAGATACGAGATGCACGGACCGAACAATCATCTAAAACTGAGGTGAAACTAATTTAAAGGATGGAATATGCAGAGTAGAAATGAAAAGTTTTCAGCTTAGACTTGAAATCAGTCAGTCTGAAGCTCGGTATTCCAGGTCTGTGCTGCATAATTATAATAAAAACTGCTGGCTCATGTTCTGCACATGGAAGAGTGTAGGGTCCAATCAGCCGTGCATGTAAGAGTTAATAGTGTTCATGAAAAGCCTGAGGATGCTAAAAAATGTGCTCTAAAGCCACTCCATGCCCATTATACAAAGCAAATAAACTTAAACTGAATGCATGTCGTGTTAAATTGTTATTAGACACTCATCTTTAACGAAATCTACTTTGAAGAGTGCTGTTTTGCAACACTTTTTATACGTTATATTATGAATGTGGCAGGGATTTAAAGTACTAGATGCTCTACTTTCAGCCTGATTGCTGTCTTTTCTTAGATCCCACTTAAATCCCTTTATAAAACACGCTTTCTTTCTTTCTCCTACCTTCTCCCAGTTTTCCGGCCTGCTCAGCAGCTCCTCCAGGCAGGATCTTGGACAACATTCCTTCCCCCTCCATGCCAGGCTGCCCGGCTGCTGCGCTGCCGATGCCTCCAGGTCGAGGAGCTGCCTTGGAGCCTGTACAGGAAGAAAAAACAACAAAAAAACAAAGAGAGGCGTAATATTAGGAGGCATCTGCTGTGCATGTATATTTATTTTTCTGTGGTGTGATCTGATACCAGACATCTGGTGTCCAGTGTTGTATCTGTTCGCTGTGTTTTCTCAATGTGGGAATTAATGTCTCACCCTGCAGTTGTTCCTGTTGAATGTTTCTGATTCATCTGCAGCTCACAAACCCTTTTTGGTCATTAAATCTCCTTGAGTTAACTGATGTAGGTTTCTGCTCCTGGGCCTCCTCCATGTTAGTTAGTTTCCCAAATAATTGACTTGTTAACTTAATCCTTAGATGCACGAGTGATTGGACCATAAGTGGGTCATAAATGACCTCTATAAGAGTCATTTGGGTTAAGAATAATCATTTGTATTATTGTTTGCATTCTACTTTTGTCCACACAAGAATGATTTCATGTTTGAAATATGTTTATTTTTTACTTTATAACAGATTTTTAACATTTTGACAATTGAAAAAGATGAATATTACACAGAGCATCAGTAGAAGAATGTCAACATCCACTTTGCTGACACTTTTCCACTCTTTTCCTCCAGCTGTTGCTGCTCTCTGTCCCTCCAATTCTGTGCACTTCATCACCTCTTCTAGGATGTTTTCAGTGATAAAGAGCTTCGAGTAGTAATACAAATTTACAATTTCTTTTAAACTATAAAATGTAACTTAAAAATTTAAATGGGATGATACCAAAAACATGTTTTTTGAGAAATAGCTGGAATATGAAACGATAGCAACTTTTCATTACAAAGATACTGTCAGGAAACGACCTCACCGGCTCGATTTTGACCCACTTCTGCATCTAAGGGTCGACTAGGTCCTCACTGTGGAGCTGACTATTTATGACAATGAAATCCTTCCCTGAACACGTTTTACATTTTGAAAAATAATGCTGGAAATGTGATATCACTATGAACAGCATAAATACATGAAAAGAATTTTTTTGTTCAGGATTTTGTGGAGCCATAATTATCGGTTTAATGTGTCAAAAATTAGAGATTCAGAAGTTCTGTTAGCACACATACATTGTAAAAAAATATTTTTGGAAATTTTTACGTGTAATTTTTTATTTTATTTTTTTTCTTAGAATTTTTTTGTCATTTTAAAAACTTTTTCTGCTTTGTTAAATGACAAATAATAACTAGCAAAATCACAGAAAAAATGTGGTATATTATTATTATTTGTGGAGTAATTTGTGCTTTTATTTGCTGTATTACTATTTTTACTGCATTTAAAACATCAAAAATATCATTATTTATAGATATTTGCCTTTATTTGAAAGAAATGTACTTATATTTTGGGTCAAAAATGCAATTTTTTCTTTATTATATTTTTAAAGTGACATTTTACCATTGTTCGTACTTAAGTAAATTATCACAGAACATTTTTATGTACTTGTTAACTGTATAAAAAAGGCCAAAATTGTAAATATTTCCTTAAAAAAATCTATATTTTTATAGATAGTACAGTTCTACAATGTTTGACTGTAAAATTTCACAGTTGAATTGTTTTTTTAAAATAAAATAATGCATTGTTCCTACTAAATATTAATATTCATTATAGAAATGTTTGCTTGTTTTAAATTTACAAAATAATTAAAATAAGGTTGAGTAAATGCAGTGATTCCAGGTTTAGTGCTGCCTCTCCTGTCCTGCCTGTAATTCTGGATCGGTTAGTGAATAAAGGAATTTAGATTTTGAGGTCTTTTGTCGTTCACATAGATTTGGTAAGTGGGTGTAAAACTTTGAGTCAGATTGTTTAGATTTTCTTTTTATTTGAGGAGCATCCGCCACCCTCTGCTGTTCAGTAGTTATCCTTACAAAAACCTGGTATTCATTCATTCATTCTTTAAAACACATTTAACTTTGGTACAGCTCAGAACATCGATCCGTTTTATTCTTTATACTTTTTAAGTTCTTTTGTTGCGTCCCACCTGCTCACAAAGTGACTGAACCACCAAATTACCAGACTGACTGACTTATTATTTGGTGACTTGGTGCGTTGAAGCTCATCTGCTGCCGTAAAGTCAAACCCTAGTGTGAGTTTCCACCGAAGGATTATCTGCAGATTATTCTGAGATTAGATGAAAAGGCACGTGGCGGTTACATGATGCCGACACCGTGGGCAACAGCTGGCAAGACGGAAGGAAGTCTGAGCGTGAGTGTTGGCGTTTATTGTACTGTACCGATGCCTGTCAGTGGAGGCTGTGCCGCCTTGGAGGCCATGACCGGTGCCGCCTTTGCTCCAATAGCTGTAGCCGGAGGTGTGTCGATCTTCGTCTGCAGGTAGAGAGAAGGAAAACGGCTCAAAGCTCATCGTTTAGAAACACAAACATCCCAGTGTTGACCGTCTTTTCACAGTCAAACCTGCTGGCGGTGGGGGGAGAAATATCTGCTGCCATCCGCTAACAATGCAGCTGACAGACAGCGAAGGGAGGATGTGGGATTCAGGCTCTGTTTACTCAAACAAAGGCTGAACGAGGCGGTGAGACAGCATGAGATAAGAGCAGAGGACGGACAGAAACACAGATAAGAGACGGACAGACAGACGGAAGGAAGGAAGGAAGGAAGTCTTATTGTGTTGTGACACTTTAGTGAACAGCGACTGACTGAATCGTGTGTTTCTACTTTGTCAACTGTCACTCCGAGGATTCCTGCTGAAAAACACGACATATTTTCTTCTTCTCAGGCTCATTCAGGGATACAGAATAAATATATATACAGTAACTCTGATCTGGTTGGTTTGAATATTAGCTAATTGCACTATGAACTTAATATTAAAACTATCACTAAGACACAAAATTCAAACTTAACTGATTTTTCAGATGCATAATTCAAACTCAGGTGCTTTGTAGAAGATCCAAAGAGATCTATTAAAATGCATGTAAAAATGTAAGTTCAACCTTTCAACCTGGCAGTCGCTGGTACATTTTATATCCCAGATAACTATAGTATTTGAGAATTTAAACTGTTTGCATTTGCACTCGTTGCAAAAACTATCCTCTAACAGAGGCAATAAGATGAAGTTTAACATTTCAGATCATTGAGCCTCACTAGTCTTATTTTTTTTTTTTACTCCTGTCACATTTTTATGCAAGTGTATTATATGTAGTTATAATGCTATAAATCCTAAAAACGAAAGAACAAAATTTGAATTTTAGATCATTTATTTTGAAAAAAACTTGATACGTACAATATGTTTGTTATTCCAAGCGTTCACAGGTTTGTATGTTTTTTTTTTTTTAACCAATATTGGAAAAAAAGTTTCCTCTGCATACTATAGATATTTAACCATTTGTATTTTTAATTAGTTTGAATACTTGTCTCCTCTCTGCTCTGAGTAAACACAGCCTGCAGTTCAGCCGAAAACATCATGAATTTTTATCATGTAACTATTAGTCACAGCTGAGCCACTACTATCTTCATAGTTGTGTCAAGGAGTGCAGAATTTTTTAGATTTTTACATGCAAACAGGAAATATTCATTTGTATGTAGAATAAAGTCATTTTGGTGAAATATAATGAACTTTGGTTCAGCTTTCATTTGTGAGTAGTTCAAGGACTGTTTTAAAATTGACTAGTTGTGTTTTTAATAATTCTAGCGCTGATAATTCTCCAAATCTTCAACAACAACAAAAACAAAAAAACAAACAAAAACAAAACCATTTTTGGTGAACTTTTTAAGAAAACATGTCAGATTATTTTCACTGCTCAGTTAAAGTAACTTCCATGAACAAATGCTTGTATTTTTCTGTTGAATTCTGCTGTAGCTGTAAGTTACATCTGCATTTACTGTCAGCACTATAAACTGTTCTCTCCTGCGCAGGAGAAACTTTAATATTTTTGTTGTAAAGTCTCATTTTTTGGTGTGTGTTTGAACTACAACTAGACATTTACAAATGCTGTTATTAAAGACGTCCGTTATTTCCAGTTTCCACCTTTTCTCCTTGTGTGGGTGAACTGGGTTGGAAACATTACAAATGTTTATTTCTGCTGCATCATTGTGAGCTCTTGGAAACTTGTTCAGTTGCTGTGCTTCTTGCAGTAAACATCTGAGGACTTAACTTGGGCAGCTCTAACAGAGAACAGCTCCAGGACTGATGCAGACCAGACCTGCTCTGATATCCATCAATCTGACAGCTGCGACACTGAAAATATGGCCTGGTGTCATTTCCATGTTGCTACTTTGCCTCCTCTGTTTTCTGTAAAGCTTCTTGTGCCGCTCATACTTCACCTCATAAATAAACCTGACAGACGTTGGACTGTCGCCAAATAATCACGTAATATTCCGCATTTGTTTCCCACTGAGTCAAAACACATTGAGGCGCATAAAACAGCTTTTCATTATTTACAGCCACTTAATCAATGTTTTGAATTACACATAAGAGTCTAAGTGAATGAGTCTGCAGGCTGCATAATAATAATAATCATATGACAAACTCTATTTACTGTTTATGGCTTCCTGTCGGAGCTTTCCAGGACCAATCCTCGCATAATTTCATATCAGACCATATGAATTATTCCACTTTCCTGCTGATACAGTCCAACAATGCAGCAATGTGAAAATCATGAATAATTTGAGGATCGTAATAACTGACACAGTGGCTTTGTGAAATTTTATTCATATATTTACTAAAGGCGGAGTGAAAAGAATCATTAAATTGTCCCAAGTTTTCTGTTAAATGTCAGATTTTTACAAATAGATTTATATGGATTTATGATTATGAGGTTGTGGGAGGAGATTTTTTTGGCAGGCCGACTTTGTTGAGCACCAATTCCTTGAACAGACAGTAAAGCAGCTACACTGAGTTATCAGCTGACTGTGTGTTAATCACAGCATTAGATCAGGCTGCCAGCAGAGACGCAGCAGAATTTCAATAAACTATCTGAACCAGGGAGGAGACGAACTGACTTTTATCTGAGGGAGCATGAAGGGACACGAGGGGACGAGTGTGAAGACAACCAGGGAAAAGGTTTTTACAAACTGAAAGAGTGGAAGACTGGAGCTGACAAAATGTTAAAAGACAGTTCCATCACGTTCATGAAATAATTGTTTTGTGCCCCCAAGAAGCAGAGAAAACAAGCTTGTTGTGTCAAGATCAGAACGTGATGTTTTAGGGTGTGTCTGAGACAAATACAGCCATGATGTGGTACATTAGTTCGAATAAACAGCATCTCAGCCAGAGGAGCTTTATACAGTATATATAGTGTTCCCTTAGTTTCTAATATATTAATCACACTGCATGTAGTGATGGAAAAAATGCATTATTGTAGATTCTGAACCCCAAATTCTGTTTGTGGTGGGTTTGAAATATACATTGTCTTTAAGAAATGCCTAAATTACCCAATTTATCAACATGAGAAACCGTAAAAACAGAAAGAATAGTCATATTTTCAACTTTCCTTGAACTACTAATTTGTGAGATGCTGTTCAGTTGGAAAACTGATTTCATCAAAATCATTTTATTCTACATGTTTCATTTAAATGTTTGTCTAAAATATATAATTTACTCTTACCAGATTGTGTAAAATTACGACTGACTCAGACTAGTATTGAAACAAATTTACAAATCAAGTAGTAGAATGTCTGTTTTTTCCCCAGTATTGGGGACTTGCGAAATTAATACGTTGATTCCAGTTTCTTTTTTTTTTTTTCAAGTTGTTGCAAAATAAATAATCAAAGACGTCTTTTCAGATTTGGTATTTTCTTTTTGTATGATTTCTGCAATTATAGTTTATTATTACTGTGTCATATTGCACAAAGGTTATTTTGGATTTCTTCTCTTCTAGTCATGGTTGTACCGTTTCCATACAGAAAATGAGCCAACAGTGAGTGAAAATGTGACAGGAACAAAAATATGGTCCTGAATTGTTGGGTAGTGTTCACAGCTCACTGACAAGTTTTAAACTGCATCTCTTAGTCTCTATCAGATGATTGTTTTTGCAACAGTGGATGGAAATGCAAACTGTTTGAATCCTCAGCTCCTAAAAACATTTATTTGTGACCCAAAATCTACCAGCAAATCCCAGCTTGAAAGGTCGAATTAAGATTTTTATATGTATTTTTAATTGATTCTCAGCTCTGAATTTGAACTATGCAACTGACAAATTAGTGTAAATGTCACTCAATGTGTCTCAAGTATTTTTGCATGATCAATTTTTATATCAACTTTATAGTGCAAACTTGTATTTAAACCAACCAGATTGGAGCCTGTTACTACTTATTCAAAACAACAGTTGTAAATCTTGTTGACACTCTTAAGACTCTATTTCTTCTCAGAGCCACCTTCTCTCTCAGCACTCACCATGGTGGATGGTGTGGTTCCAGCTGGACCAGTCTGCCGGGCCTGACCCATGGGTCCACCTGCAGGTCCCATCTGGCCTGGTTTGGCCTGGCCCTGCCCCATGCCCATGCCCATGCCCATGCCCTGTCCTGCTGCTGGGGGCTGCTGCTGAGGGCCAGTGGTTGTTGTGGCACCGGGTTGCCCTGGTCTGGCTGCTGATGTCTGGGCTTGTTGTTGGAGTTGTGTCCTCTGTCCTGGAGGTCCGTCCGTCTGGGAACCAGGACCGCCCTGTCGTCCAGAACCCACAAGCCCACCGCCGGGACCCTGAGCCCGGGCTGAGCTACCGCCAGACCTGGAGGAGCCTGGACGGACAAAACATGAAAGGTTCGTTTTAAAAAGAAACGGTCCTAAATTGACTCATCTTGCACAGGACAGAAATTCAGTCGTTCTTATTTATCCGCAGACGCTGAAATAAAATATCAGCAGCAATGCGAAGCCTGGAGACCTTCAGTGACTGACAGCCCACAGAAATCGTTTGTGCCAAAAGGATTCAGTCAATCCATCTGTGATCTTTGCATCATCTGTTTCTTGTCTTATGCGAACAGTTCCTAGACAGTCATCCAGTCAGAGTTTTTCCAGAGTGCATCTGCCTCCGAGAAAGTTGTGCTTTTAGAAAATCAAAACCACAATCTTCCAATGAAGCAATGTTTATATTACAGTACAGTTCCCCCATTATTATAATGACATTTCACTTTTTATGACAGTGTACGCGACTGAAAGGAGAAGCAGGAGCGAAACAATGACATGCAGCAAATGTTGTGAGCAAAGATCAGATCGGTGATTTAATGAGTACACTGCTAAGAACATAGCCACAGCGCTGCCTTGGGAGAAAACATTTCTTCCTGAAAGTTATGCTTCATATAGTTAATTAAAAACTGTTGATCCCTGAGGGGAGAGTTGATCGTAAAAGAGCATCAAACTCAGTGGGAACAACAGGGGTGATTAAATATTTCTGCCCCAGATTTAAATAACTTAAATATTCACAGGGATCTTTTTCAAGGATCACAGCATATTATTGCTGCAGCAATAATTTAATGCGGTGTCATAGTTTAGGAAATATAGTGTATTTCTTCAATAGTTCATGGTTTATTTCATGCAGGGCGCAAAAGGTATTAAGTCACAAGATTGAGCGCGATTAGTAACAAAAGACCATAAGTAAAAAAGAAAATACTTTTAAAAAAAATTTATGAGAAAATTCTGATGTTGGTTCTGACAAGGCAACTTAATGTTGTTTTTCTTTGTCACTTCAGCACAACTCACCCATTTACAATAAGCTAACCTGGACTAAAACATACGTAAATCCATCCATCCATCATCTATACACCACTGAATCCTCATTACAGTCGTGGGGGGATGGAGTCTATCTCAGCTGACTTAAAGTGAAGGCAGGGGACACCCAGGGCAACACTTAGAGACAAACAATCACACTCGCATTCACACCTATGGACAATTTAGAATTAAAAATAACATCAGCATGTCTTTGCTCTGTGGGAGGAAGCTGGAGTACCTGGAGAAAACCTGTGCATGCACAGAGAACATGCAAACTCCATGCAAGAAGATCCCAGGAAGGCCTGGTCACGAACCAGGGATCTTCTAACTGCAAGGTGAAAGTGCTAACCACCAAGCCACTGTGCAGCCCATACTTAATTCTAAATTACAAATCTACAGCCATCACCCATCAGGTCACAGTCATATAATTTGACTTAAATGAACACATTTTGGCACCACTCCTCTTTCTGGACGAGTTCCAAAACTTCTTCACTGAGCAGAATCTGAATGAGGTCTAATATGGTTCCAGTCATAAAAAGAGTAAATGGATTTTGGATGATGTATGTTTTAACTACTTATTTAATCTATCCCAAATGCCCCAATGACATTATAATGTGTGTAATAATATAGAATTGTTTAAGTGCTGAAAGAAATGGAAAAACCAATCAGTCAGTCAAACAATCAATAAATTTGCTGGATAAGCTCTTTTTGTAGATATTCTGTTCACTTTATTGACTTTAGTCTATTTTTTGCAGGGACAATGCACAATTAAAAGTTACTGTACCAGAATTAGCTAGCAGCTAATTTGAATCTGTTGTCCCTGGGCTGTAAATCTACCAAAAAATAACCAAAACAAAACAAAGCCTTAAAGTCCATCAGTGTGAGATTATAAATAAAATTAGTAAAAACAATAAATAAAAGGTAATCATTGGTGGTGACAATTTTGTGCTGACTTAAATCAAACCTTCATGCTGGTTTTAAATACTACAAAGCTTCCTTGGTCTCATATGTTTGTGGGGATGGAATTTCACTTCTTCACAGCTTAATCTGAGAAAGCAGATTGAATTAAAGCTGTCTTTGCAAACTGTGGTACCTAATGACCTCTAGTAGATGCTCTAGTCCTGTCTGTACTGCCGCTACCTGGGTAGGCCAGGCATCTTGTAAGGGGAGGGGTCCAAGATTATGAACATCATAAACATCAGGCATGCTTAAGAGTAAAATAGAAAATTTTGATCTAATATTTTTAATACTGATCTAATACTTTTAGGATTTTTTTTTTTATAGAGGGAGTACACGTGTTTGAGTACAGTCATGTCCATTTTAAGTTATTCTTGAGAGGAATCTGGTTAACTTTTACACAGAAAGCATAATACTCCTAAATGATATTAAAACATGGTGTTCATACATGATACTGCACTATTTGTACCTGGTGGTTGGCCCTGCATGTCCATTGGCCCCTGGGACTTGCTTCTGGAGGACCTGTGCGGGTCTCCCTGCCTGGAGGACCGCTGGCCGTGATGGTGCCCCGATGGATCCCGGGAGTAGTCCGAAGAGTGGTACCCTCCTGACCTCGACTCGCCGCGCCTTCCCGTAGAGGAAGATCTTCCCGAAGGGTCGTGGCGCATAGTCGGGTCTTTGGGGTGGCCCTTGGATGACCTCGATGACCTTGTCTCGTCTGCATGGCGAGATGAGGTTGAATGGCGGCTAGAACTGCCGTGGTGTCTGTGGTCTCGGGATGATGAGTGTCGCCCTCCGTGGCTATACTCATCCTGGGGCCACAGATCCTCCTCAGGAGGTTCATCGTAATCATGGTAGGTGTGTTTGACGCTATGCCGGCTCCTCCCGGATGAGTGGCTGCCGTAGTGCCGAGAGCTTGAGCGTGGTTTCTCAAACCAGTCGGTCTCTTCTTGGCCCAGATGGTAGGCTTTGGAAACCGAGAGCAGATCACAGTCAATCTCCATGTCGTTTGGAGACAGCGGCATGCAGGCTGAAAGAAGGTAGAAGGCAGGAAGAAGAAGACCAATGGCATGCAAAAGAAAAGAGTAGGTGGGGGAGGACACAGAAAGAAAGGCAGAAAATAAAAATAATAGTTTTACATCCATGCAGTATAAAATTCACCTGTCGACTTCACACAATACAAGACAATATAAACAGGATTAAACACTGCAAGACAGTCTGTTGTGGCAGCTGCTTTTGTGTTCAGTTTTAAAGTCAGTCACATTTTTGTTAAACAACTGTCTTGCCAATTCATTTTAATCTTCTTTTGACAGTCTTTTTTGTATGATTTGTCAGCTTAATTGTTGCAGAGAGACAATAATGCAAGCCCTCTTCGAAAGATAAAGTTTAAACATAAGCCTATTGCGAGAGACTGTTTTGCAGTGTACAAAGATTTCATAAATCAAAACACAAAAAACATCAATGCCAGAGACATAATTAAAGATAAGACCCTGTGAAGAAACAAAATAATGCATCTGTGTCGTGCATAGACCTTCCAAGAGAATCAGAGTGTAGCGAGAGACGACAACGACCACGCCGAAGAACCATGCGAGTATTGAACAGACAGACGACTGGACGAACAGGCGGAAGGACGGACAGGCAGGCAGACAGACAGACAGCAGTCCACTGATAAGAGAGCTCCAAGTGACTCTCAGGAAGAAGAAAACATCAGCATGCAACAGCTATCTCTGTCTCTCTTTTTTCTTTCTCTTTCTCTTTGCTAAGCCTAGCCTCTGGGTGGGTGGGGGACGTTTAGATAAACGGTGGGGGCAGTAGAAGGTAGTGAGACTGTGTGGGAATACAGCTCCCACAATTACCTTCGCTGTCTGACACAGCACAATGATAATCGTCTATAATGTATGTATCATCCGATTTGTAGACATGAGTCCGGGGAAGGTCCCTTATGTGGTCTTGAACATCTGGCAGCGAGTGGCTGGAACCATATTGGCCATAATAGTAATGATATCTACTGCTGCGACTGTCGTACGGGTCGGGGCCTAAGCTGGAAGATCGGCCAGAACCCATGAACCTCCCCAAGGGGCTGAGTGGGCTCTCCTCTTCAGAGTACTGCCGAGTTGGGCGACGGCCCCTGTAGCCAGATTGGTAGGAGCGGTCGTCCCTCTCATAGGATCGGCTGCGATACCCAGGGTAGTCCCTGGCAGAGATCTTGTCCATGCCATAGCCAGTGGAGCGGGAGCGGCCAGTGGAGGTGTAGTAAATCCGATCGTCCTCCTCCACCATCATACCGTAGTATCGACTAGCATGAGCGGAGCCACTGCCGCCCTCATAAGTAGTCCTCTTGAAGCCATAATCCTCGATCAGCTGGCGCCCTCGAATGTTGGCAGAGGGGTATGCCCCACCCGTTGAAGAGGAATAGGAGGCCAGGTCTGCCTCCACATCTCGAGCCTCCTCAATGGGGGAAAACTTGGAGATTTTTTGCTCCATGCTCCCCAGCTTCCTGTGCTTGCTGCGCTTGGAGGACATGACAGCAGGAGCCAGAAGGCTTCTGGTGGATGATGAAGGTTTCTGTACCCCGGAGCGGATGCTGCCATGTTTGTAGTCGTAGTCATAGAAATAGGAGGATCCCCCACCCATGCTAGCGCTCACGCTGCTGCTGCTGCCCCCTAGAGGTCCGTGCCTGTAGCTGCTCTTACCCCTGCCGTGGTGGTCGTATAGCTCTTCCTGCATCGCTGCTTCCTCCTCGGGTGCCCTGCCGTAAGGGGAGCTGCCAGTTCCCCCACGCGTCGTGCTGCCAGTGGTGCCGCTGTGGCCGTGGATGTCGCCCGGGTAACGCCCATGATGCATCATGTCCCCTGTCGTCGTGCCCAGCCCGTCTTTTGCCGTCAGCTCGCTCACATCGTCGATCATCATGTAGTTCCTAGGAATGTTTTGCTCTAAGCCAGGAGCCCCATACATCCCATCTGCTGTACTGTAGGTGGAAGGACTGTCTACAGCGTGCCCATAGGCATTGGAAACTGTGGAAGTGTACTGTCCATAAGAGCTGGCTGTGGTGGTGGTGTAGCCATAAGTATTAGCAGTGGTTGTAGTGTACTGGCCATATGAGCTAGCTGAGGTTGAAGTATACTGGCCATAAGTGCTGGGGGGCATTGTAGAGTACCCACCGTAGCTGCTGGACACTGGTGCTGAACCATAAGGTCCGTAGGAACTTGCCATGGTTGTTGTTCCAGTGTACTGACCATAGGAGGGGGCTGCACTGGAGTAGGTAGCATCCTGGGCTGTGGTGGTGACCACAACCGTGGGGTTGCTGATTGTCTCATAGTTGGTTGGCATTTTGTGCTCCAGGTCAGCCAGAGAGGTCTGCCTGGGTCTTCCTGGATGGACTGTCAGAATATCAGCTTGAGGCTGCCCAGGATATGGGGTGGTCTGGCTGGGGTAGGAGGACACAGCGCTGGGATAAGGTGAGCTGTGGGTGGGGTATGGGGGCTGACCGGGCGGTGCAGGCCCAAAACCTGTATGCCCTGGCTGAGGCTGAGGTGCAGCTGGTATCCCCATGTCTGTCTGGGGGTATGGGGGCTGAGTCTGGGGGTAGGTGTGGGAAGGATAAGAGGTCTGAGACTGATAGGAAGGTCCAGGAGGGGGGGCGTGGCTCTGAAGGGGAGTGGGCTGTGGCAGTGCCTGTGACTGGGACACTGTTGGGTAGGGAGGCTGGTTGAATGTTGAAGACTGGTATGGCACACTGGATTGAGATGGTGCTGCTGGTTGGCTCTGGGGGTACTGACAGGAGAGGAAGGATGAAGTGGGTGGGTACTGGGCTGCCGTGTTGAGGTCACTGGTGAACTGGCTGAGAGGGGCAGTGCTTGGTCTAGTTGTTAGTAGCCCATTAGTCTCATGTGATGCAGCTGCAGCTGCTAAACGAAGGTTATTCAACTCACTATCAGACATATAGTCCCTAGTGTCCCCCATACACCTCAGATAGGCAATATCCCTTCTCTCCCTCTCCTTCACCAGCGTCTCTTTCCTTTGGTGGATCCCCAGCTCTAGATATCTCAGTTTAGCATCGATCTCTTTCTCCTCCTCCTCCAGTTCGGCTTGCTGCTTTCTCAGCTTGGTTGACTCTTGTTCCACAGCCTTCAGTTCATGGGTGAGGTCTTTGAGGAGGCTGGCTTTAGCGGCCAGGCCTGACCTGGAGCTGGGCTTGAGGCTGGGCACGGAGGGCAGGTAGACCTGTTGGAGGGCGGGAGTCATCATGGGCAGGTGGGCCGACGTGGCGATCTCCTCTGGAGGTGGACTGGGCAGGGTTCGCTTGACCTTGCGGAGCAGCGAGCTCTGCTGTAGGGCGGCCAGCTGGAGAGAGATACAGAGAGGGAGGAAAGGATGGGAGAGCGGGAAGATATGGAGGCCAAAGAAGCATGGAGGAGGGGAAGAGTGAAGGGGTAAAACAACAGAATAGGGGAGTGTGGAGAGCAAATAATGGGATACAGTGGTGAGGAAGTAAGGTGGGATAAGAACAGAAAAGGGTTGGGCGAAGAAAGGTGTGGAGGAATAAGAGATTTGTGGCATCCGAGTGAAAACGTGAGTTGGACAAGGATCATGGGAGGACAAGAAACAGACAACAGATGAATAAGGAAGGGTTTAAAGATGGTGAAGAATGAACACAGAAAATGCAGAAGAAGAACGACAGTGAGGAAGAGAGTAGAGTAGAGAACAGGTAAGGTAAAGAAGAAAGAAGTAGTAGAAAAGAACAGACAGATGGTTCAGGGAGATTCATGGGGAGGTTGGGGAAAAATGTGCAGAAGAATAGAACAGGAGGAAGAGGAGGGAGGGAAACTCAAAAAGAGAAAAATAAAGGTCAAGGAACAGAAGAAACAAGGAAAGGACGCAACAACAGGGACATACAAGGGAGACAAAGGAGACACGTATAGACGAAGAGACAAAGACAACAGGAAACAAGATTGGAGTTTGTGTTAGAAGACATACAAAAAACATTCACGTTAGTGTTCATTGTGATGTTTATCTTTTAGCTACTAATGCTAGCAACTGAAATGCTTTTGGAAACTTTTCTGCTGAGTTGTTGCTGTAACATTTTTTCTTATGTTGAACATTTTGAGGAAAATGTTCTTTTAAACTTGGGAATAAGCATTTTAAGGTGTGTTTATTGTTTTGTCAGTCGCCTTCAAACTGAATGATGGAGCAACAAAAGAACTTTGATGCATCATGTGATGATTTCGCAAATTAATCTTCAGGATAGTTTAAGAGGTTAGTACATTCATTTAGACCTATTTTTTCTCGATAAACCTCAATAAATACATAAATAAGAATTGTCAGTTCTTTGATTATTCTTTCGATGTCTCAGTATGGAACTAATACAATACTAAATATTACATGTGGGCTGCTTTTTCTCCTTTTTCACAATGAGTCATTGCTTTCCTGAAGCTAATCGATGTCCTGAATGACCATCAGGGTGAATGTGGGTTCATCTTTGTGTGCAAATATCTCCTCTTTTTTCCTATCAAACATGTTCGCTCCATTTTCAATTTGTAAATAGATTGCAAGCGTGTCATGTGTTGTTTATCATGTCAATCTGTGTGGAGGTGGCAACAGAAAAAGAAATCCCTTCAGGGATTAATCACATAATCTTAGCATGTGGGTGGAGAACATACACTCCATTTATTAGCTCAAAGGGTTAGAGTGAAGGATGAATATATTATGAAGGGGCATATTCATCTCAGCAGTAACATAATAACTAGTATGACTCAATATTGATGAAGGAGGTGGACTGATTCTACAGAAAACAAATAAAAAATTCATCCTGTCATTTATCAGGCACGTTCAGAGCAGTTTGCATTGTTTCCTTTATGTTGCCGAATGCTGCAGACATTTGGGAGTGAGCTGACGCAACCCAGAAGTGAATTAATCGTGAATAATTGAAGGATATTTTTAATTGGGTGACTCAAATCCAAAGAATGTTACATCTTAAAACACGGCTTGCATAAGCTTTATTAACAAAGCAGGTCAAGTATTTTTGAATACAAACCTGCATAATATGAGACTGAGCTTACTTCCATCACTCAGCATTTGGTAATGCAGAATTTAATGAAAAAATCCAATGAACCCTCTGTATCCTAAAGGGCAATGGTAGGTTTGAAAGGCCTAATTTCTTTCTTTTTTTTTAAAATCAGAAATTACAGAATTTATCAGAACCAATGACTGTAAAAACACAGTTTTCTGAGAGTTTTTGAACATTGCATGTGTAATGTGTGGTTCCATTTGAAAAAAGTTAGCAAATCAGAGGTTAAAATTGTGATATTTCAGCAAAAATCACTTTATTCTACATGTCTGGTTTATAAATTAGCCCCCAAAAATTGCATTAGCCAAATATGGTTTAAAAAAAAAAAAAATCAGCGCTTTTGGTACAGCTGTGAAGCCATTAGTAACTAAGCTGCAACCAACAGTCACTTGACAAAAAATCTGGGACTTTTTGGTAAAACTACAGGCTATATTTAGATAAAGCAGATAAGAATTAATTCAAAATGCAAGCAGTAAAATATGTTGTAAATGTTAAATACAGGTTTTTACATTTTTGTAAACTAAATAATCAAAGAAATCAAACTTTTTCTTTGCCTTATCTATTGTTTATGGCATTATAACTGCATCATATTGCACTGAGAACATTATTATCATTATATTAACAACTTATTTTTTCTCTAGCTCTTAATTGGATCATTTTACTTGGTCTTCAGATATGTTTACTATGATAGATACCTGCCATTCAGCCTATAATAATTTAAAAGCACACAGCTTTAATTTTGAACATGTATTTCACCTGTTTTGTGAGAAGGGGAGCCACAAATGACAATCTTTGCTCCATAATCACAGGTAATTGTTCATATTACCCAATCATCATAAATTTACTAAACCAAGTTACAGGCAGTAACATTGTTTTGTTTTCTAATTTCGTGATGGTATTAAGCTAGTTTATGAGCAAGCTGTCGACACCTTTTTCACTGCATTTTTGGAATAAAAGTCCACAACAGGTGAAGAAAGCTCAATAGTTGATTCCACTTTGCATTTCACAAGTGTAGGAGTTTCTTGTTTCAAATTTGGATTAATAAAGTTTGTAGAGGTGTCGAAAACAAAATAATTACAGCGTCTGAAAATCCACAACAAAGGGAATTAGTCATCACTGCATTCACATAAAGCATTCACGGCACAAATTAAAAACAGGGGCGATGTTAAACGAATGTAATGACTGTAATTAAAGTTACACAGCGGCCACTAAGTATTAATGCTTTGGCAAGTTTTGACTCCAGTGAACAACATAAAAGTGAGTTGCCTAGAGCAAAGATATTGACTGTGTGAGTCTGTGCCGGAGCTAATAAACCATTTTTGATTGTGTTGATGATGTTTCTGCACTGATTAGTCAAAGTCCAATTTTCTGAATATTTTTTTGTTTGTTTTTACTGTTTTAGCCTTTTAGTTCACAGCTCTTAATAGTACAGAATTTGGGTTTAAATTATAAAAAATGCATTACTAGGTCAAATGGATGCATTTAATTTGGAATTAAGCATTAAGACCTTATGGTGGTTTAAACCTTTTATTGCAGTTATAATTCACCTCATTTTTTTCATTTTAACTACTGTTTCAACGTTGTTTTTAGACTGAAAATAGATTAGAGCTGAATTTTTTGCCCAGAAATCTAATATTATATGTGTAGAGGGCAGTTCATTTTAATTTTTTTCTTTTTTTTGTGCACACATTTTGCTTTTATGACTAAAAATTATGCAAAAATTTAATTTCTTTGGGGATTTAAAAAAATACATATTTTATAATATAAAAACATAAAGAATCGCTGGATTTTTTTTTTTTTTTTTTTAAATCTATAGTCCTGGAAACATTTTAAGACAAAATAACAGAAATCATTTGTGATCCCAAAGAAAATTCTTGTACCAGATATTGCTCAAAAACAAAACAAAACAAAACAAAAAAACAACAAAAACTAAATTATATAAAATGAGAATATAAATGCAGTGCCTAGCAGAAAACTAAGTGTACTGTGTGATTCCAGCTGGAAAATTAATTAAATTTGAACCTAAAGTCATGGTATTTTATCAAAATCACCTTTTCTCATTGAAAAATTTGTCAAAAAATGTCACCAATCCAGATTTGGTAAAAAAAAATTAAAATAAAATAAAATAAAAATGTGATCCTGAGTGCAGCTATGAAGCCATTAATAACTAAGCTGCAATCAACAGTCACCTTAAAAAAATTCTGGGATTTTTTTTTTTTTTGCCTAATTGGGTTGAACTGCAGGCTGTGCTTACACAAAGTAGATAGGAGATGAGTATGGAAACAGTTACAAATGGAAATAGTAACATATCTGTAGTGTGTACGGCCAACATTTTTTTCAGGTCTGGTTCCAGCTGTGGATACTTGGAAAAATGTTGTATGTGTTGATTCCAGGTTTTTAAAAAAAATTGTAAAGTAAATAATCAAAGAAAGTCTACTTTTGTCTGTTCTTTCTTTCTCTTTTTAAAATTTATGGCATTGTGGCTGAACTAGAAAGCATTTTTGGGTTCTATACTCATGATGTTGCCCATAAACTTTGCTGCTCGTCTCGACTGAAATTAGATAAGACCCTGAATTCATTTTAATTGTGTCATTCTCTATAATTCTACTAGTATTTTTAACCTACATCAGCACGGTTTCAGGGACTTTACCTGGCTCTGGAGTGCTTGCTGTTGGTACAGGGTGAGCCTAGCCTTGGTGTGCTCGTCGGTGGTGGGGCTAAGGGGCTTGGGGTCGGACATGGACCTCTGGGTGCTCTTGATGGGTCGGGGTACAGATGGATGTCGCTGGGGAGACTCGGCCGTGTAGGACTTCTGCTGAGGCGTGACATGGGCCTTGTTTAGCCTTTCGCTCGACAGTGACGTCTCCAGCAGCCGGTGAGGGGAAACCGGCGAAACCGGAGAGTACAGGACCTGTGGAGACTTGGGCGTCTGCTGTTGCCGGATGATGCTGGAGATGGACTCGTTGTGAAGGTGGTTGTGAGGCTGGTAGTTGATGTCGAGTGGGTCAGGGCGACGTCGCTCAAACTTGGCTGCATTTGCTGCGATGTGTTGCTGCTGGCGCTGCTGGGTCAGAAGGTCGGCAGAACTGGACTGTTGCGTCCCAGTGCTGGTGGAGGAAGAATATGGACTGACGGTGGTTGGCACACTGAGCTGGGGGGCTACAACACCCTGCGACTGAGCTTCTGGGTCGGTCTGGCACGCTAGGGATTGCCCTTTCTGGGTTCTCTCGGGTCCAGAGATGTAGTGTACAATCTCCACTTTATTAGGGTCTGGTACCGTCACGTGGATTGCTGGGGAGACTCGTCCGAGGTGCTCGACTTCTGTCTGGCAGGACATTTCCCTGATGGTCTGGATGGCGATACTGGATGAAACCATCTTGGGGGTGTCGGTTTTAGCATCCGGGGCTCCAGTGGTCGTGGTGGTGCTGCTGCTGCCAGCTGCACTGGACTCAGAGTGTCGGGAGAAACGGGAACGTCGGCGGCGGACCGGATGTTCTGTCTCAGCTTTGTCCTCGTCGTCATCTGTCTGGACGGAGCAGTCGACACTACGACCACGTCTCCTGGTTCGATGACGCATCATGTACCTGGAGATTGATGGAAGAGAAGAAGAAAAAAAAACAAGAAAATAAATAATAACTCATTACTATGACACCCTGGTAATGAATAACTTCCTGGGTACCTGCCAGAACCACTTTGTATGTACAAACATAACTAATGCTGCAAGTATTTATAAAATCATTGACTGTAAAGGCACAATCAGTTAATTGTTGGTGTATAATGTACCAAACAAGGAGTGTTAATAAAACATGGTAACTGTAGTGAACCTTTTCAACAAATTATTTGGTTTCTTTGATGCAAACATAATCACTCTGAGGTTATGAGGTCTATTCTGTAAACAGCTAAGCATTTAATCTTTAAAAATCATTGTACAAAGCACCTCACATCATGCACAAATGTGCTTTACAAAATATAGAAACAGGGTAATTTCCTGTTAAATCATCAGGGACACCTTCTGCTCGGCCCATTCTGATTTGCTTGAAACGGTTTTATCATAAACTATGGATAACTAAAATAGCATTGGTGAAATTTTCAGCTGATATATCAAATATTTTGAGATAACTTTAAAAAAGCAAATCAACGTTTAGCACATTTTTTTAGTGCATCAAAATTCGCAACTACATCTGAATGACAATATGAAAAGAAATTTGAAAAATAAAAGCCTGAAATATTCACAGGATTAATGACAGGATGAAAAATAACTTTGAAAATTTCAGACTTATTTAATATTTCCTAAGGTATTGCTGTTCAATCGTAGCCTCAGATTTCAATGTCTAAAAAAGGGCCTGCATGCGTTTCTCTTTCTTTTCTTTCTTATGTGTCTTGAAAAGAATTTGATATATCCAGCTAAAAATTCATGAACATCTCAATACAAAAATCCAGGCAAATCAAAGATGGTTGAGCAGAAATTCTCCTCAAAGTTCAATGATTTGTTGGAATGACTCAACAAAGTAAGTGTTAAGCAGAAAATAAGAAGTCAGATTTAGAAATAAATAACTTCTGACGTGAAATAGGGAAAGAAAAAGAGAAGCCTGAGAAATATGACCACACCACAGTACAGCATAGTATCCAGGCTGCTGTTTTTCACAGACACGAGAAAACCTTCAGAAATTGACTCTTGCACGCTTTGTCGTTAGGAAGTAATAAACCATGGAGCATTTGGTGGCTCCATATCTGTTGGTTTTAACTTCAAAATAAGAGTCTCTCCAGGTAACAGTGGTTTAAGAATTTTGTTTTTTTTCTTTGAAAAGCAACAAGACTCTCACAAGGCTAAGAGAAAGAAGTATGTGGGCTTTTCAAAGGAAAAGTCTCTCGTTTGCGCACTGAGATACAGTGCACTATCAAAATAAAAGTTCAAAAATGTTACGAAGGCTTATCACGAACTCTTAATGTGCTGTTTTTTTTTTTGTTTTTTTTTAAATAAACTCACCATCTCACGGCTTCCCTCTGTGCTAGATTGTCAAAATAAAATCTTCCTGATATTTAAAAGAGCTTACCAGACAATACTCCTTTCTGTCTCTTTCTCAAACACGTATTGATGGACAAACCACATGTATGTTTAGGTTCACTTTCAAAACAAAAGTCGATATCCAGTACAGCGCTAAGTCATCAGCTCTATTGTAACCTGGATTTCTTGTAATATTTATTTCAAAATAAAAGTCCAAATTCCACAGCCTGCGAAAATTTGCAGGAAGTCACAGGATTAGGCAGCGTATGCTACATTTTCAAAGTAAAAGCTCAGATATGTTAAAAGGAACTGATCAGCATTAGTGAAATATGATGGCATTGCAAAATAAAATGCACATCAATCTTACATACATCAGTCAACAGAAGCTGCATTGGCACACTCAAAATTTCTTCAGAAATGTTCTAGTTAGTGTAGATATTTAAAGTTTTAATGATAGCTAAAGTGTTTTTTTTCCAGATCCAGAGAAGAAGTTTTCCATGACACATATAACATGTTAACCCAGAAACATTCTGAATCCTCACACAGTCTGTTTGAGTTGTACTTTCTATCAGATCTTTTTGTATTGTTGTACACTGCTTTGTTTTTAAACAATGTGACATCTTTATTCTGCTTGAAATTGTTCATAAATTATTCATATAGCCTGCATCCACATCTCAGCTTGTGTCTTGTTTTTTTTTTTTTTTGATTATAGAAACATGTGAAGTAAGTAAGACTATTAGGGTACCTTTGCCTAATAAAGACAAGTTATTTCCTACATTTATACCCCTACATGTCTGTTCACAAACACTCGCTGCTACCTGTCCTCTCCGTCTTCGTCGTCTGTCTGCACACAGCTGTCCACGATCCTGCGGGGGGACCCGTAGAACACCACGCCATCCCCGTCCAAGCTGTCCCTGCTCAGTCTGGTCATGGAGCTGTGCTTCCTCATGTTGGTCCTGGTCTCCATCACCTCCCCCTGGCTCCTCAGACACATCTCCGACGAGGAGTTGGGGAGTGACCGGGAGCCCAGCTTGGAGTCTGCATAGGGGTGCAGGGGCTGTCCGTTCATATCCAGCTGCAGGAAAACAGAGGAGTTTTAAAAACATTCCACAAAAGTCCACAAAAGGACCACTTGAATGCAGAGAAAATAAATAACAGGTAAGAAAGAAAAAATAGACACTCAAAATGGCATGCAGGTTAATACAATTGGTTATTAATTGATGTTAAGTAATGTAGTGCTGTTGGAATTTTTGTCAGAGGTCAGAGTAAGAAGAATCTGCCCTGTATTAAGCTGTCTCTTAGTACCTCAAAAAATACACTAATTATTCTACAGTGCAGCTTTGTCTTTTTCTAGAGAATATAGTAACATGGTCAGACCATGTCTGACTTGTTTTTGTTTTGTTTTTTTAAATCAAAAGCTATTGATATTTAGAATGGCATCTGTAAAATTTAGCTTGATATATCAAAAACCTTCTGAGATAATTAAAAAAAACTGTCTGTCAACCTGTCAGCTTACTTTAGGCATTTTTTTCTTGCATTGAAATCTCAGGCTATGCTTGAATGACAATATCCCAACAACTATTAAAGATAAAAGTCTGAATATTTCATGGAATCGATGGTATGACGAGAAATAACAGTGAAAATGTCAGGTTTTTAGTTTTTGTTGTTCCTGTGATATTCACTCATTCAAAAAAAGCTTCAAATTTCAAAATTAAAAATTGTCTTGAAAAGCATCAGATATATCAAGCTAGCAGTTATCTTTATAAATATCCATAGTTCATGATGAAAAAAACTCATGTAAATCAAATATGGTTGAGCAAAAATTGTTCTAAAAATGTGATGTTTGAGATTATATTATTGTTTCTTCCTTCTGTTTTTATTTATTATTATTATTATTATTATTATTATTATTATTATTATTATTATTATTATTATTATTATTATTATTATTATTATCATTATTGTTAATACTACTACTACTATTACTATTATTATTATTATTATTATTATTATTATTATTATTATTATTATTAATAATAATAATAATAATAATAATAAATTTTATTTGTATAGCACTTTTCTGGGCACTCAAAGACACTTCACAGGTAAAAGGCGAAAATAAGGAGCAGGTATAAAAGCGTTTAAAAAAAAGGTTCAAACTATACATGAATACAAATAAATTTTTCCATACTCCTTTTTTTTGTTGACAGAAAGTTCTATGTTCTGTCTTTTAGGTTTTTACATTTTTAAGCACCAAAAAAAGTAGCACTCCAAATTTTATTGCCTGCTAAGCTTATAATGCCAATTAATTCTTTCTGATTCCTATTCTGATGTTTTCTGATTCTAATAGCTTGCCTTTTCCTGTATTTTGTCACTTTGCACTAAAATTTCTCAGTCACACTTCTCCCAGAGCCAAAGCTTCCAACATTGGTGCACGAGGATGGGACAGGATTTATAAATCATCCCTCAGTGTTCTCCACTCTCTTTTACCTGCACTCCCTGAGCTGCAGCTGCTGTTTTCTGTCTCTTCTGTTCTTCAAGCTGCTGCTGGAGTTGATGCTGTAAGGACTGGATCTGGTCTAACTGTGACTTCTGCTGGGCCAGCTGCTCCCGCTGGAGAACCAGTTGCTTCTCACGTTCGTGCTGCTGCTGCTGCAGAACCTGAAAAAATTGTTGGTGGTAAAATGGAATAGACAGAAGCATATGTAGACAAAAACACACATGTAGACACACACATACAGACGATTCGACAGAGGTGGATGGAGGTGAGAAGGAATGAGAGAAATGAGGGTACAAGAAAATGAAAGGTGGAGAAAAGACAAGATTAGGAAGAATTAGAAAAAGACAGAAAAAGGTTGTTGATTTTTCTACATCTAATTCTATTCAAAATTGTCACATTTTCAAAAATGCAAACCAAATAACAAGATTCCTGAAACTGAATGTGGCATGGAGTAATTCTTGAACTGATGGATTAGTTTTGAAAATGGTTCCAAGTTAGTCAAACTTGTATACCTTGCAAAAACCAAGAATGGAAGCGCAAAATAAATGAAGTGCAGCATGTGTTGGTAATTGCTGTTACCAGTCATGTAATGCTCATAAGAAAGTATCTAATGCATTCTCTTTGTTTGCTTAAATGACAGGCTGGTGCAAATAAGGAGTTAGGGGTTTTTGCTTGTACTGTAAGTTATGAGATGCATATTAAACATTCCATTTCTAGTTCATTCTCATTAAGGAAGGCTTCCACACCTGTTTAACAGAGTTAACTTGAAAGATTTTCAACTGCTTGTTCTATTAAAAAAGAAGAAAATTGTCATGTTAGCCCTTCATTTAACTTTTTAAACATCGTCACAAAGTTATAGGAGCTAAGAGAAGCAATGTTTTCAAATGTGCACTTGCATTTGATTGTTAAATGTTTACAACATAGTTAAATTCATTTTCTTCTGTATATAAATCAGACCAACAAATGGAACGTGAAACCACTTTCCAAATCTTTTTTTTCTGAATATAAATCAGACCAACAAATGAAACATGGAAGAAACAATATTACAAACACAATTTAAAGCACTATTGATTTCTAACACACATACATACTACAGGCATGTCCATGCACACATCATATACAGGAAATGTCCAATAAAAAACCATTGCATGCAAGCTACAGAGCAGTACTATTTTAACTCAAGCTGGATGCAAACATTTCTTCGAACCAAATAAGTCATTAGTCATTACAGTAACAGAATGTTAACACCATCTGCTATAAGCATATTTAATGGTCTCACTTGTCAAAAGTATTCAGTAAAATTGTCAGTTTATTATATGTACTTCTTTGAAGAATTCTGGAGGCATGCATTGAAAAACATGCATATACTATAAATAGAATTATTTTGTATTTGGATAATCACATTATTTGGAAGGAGTAATGCATCTTGCAGAGAAGAACACTGAACAAAAGCAATTCAAATAATATAGTAACTCAACAAAATACATCACAAGTAACACCACCACAAAAATCAAGTAAATATCCAGCACAAAAAGCAACAACCACAACACATCAAACAAGACATTAGCCACCAAAGTTTCCATTCCACCACCTGTGTGTCCCTCTACCTGTTCCTTGATGTTTTGCAGCTCCTGTAACTCTCTCTGCACCAGCATCTGCTCCTTCTCCCTGTGCAGTTTCAGCTCTATCCTTTCTCGCTCCAGCTCGTCTTGCAGGCGAATCTGCCGGAATTTCTCCAGCTCCACGCGCTCCCTCTCCATCTGCAGGAGCTGCTCCTGCTGTCGGTGCAGCCTCTCCGCCTCCGTTTCACCCTCTTTGTGTACGGCACCGGGTGGAGGGAAGGGAGGAAGACCACCTGCAATAGGTAAGCCGCTTGTGTGGGCAGACGGGCCTAAAGGAGGTTGGGTGAAGCCATGGGTGTGTGCAGGACCTGACGGTGGGTAGGCATGAGCTGCAGGAGGAGGTTGTTGTGGCTGCTGACCAGCTGCTGCTTGATTCTGTTGCTGTTGTTGGCTCAGGTGTGCTTGGGACAGGTTTATTGGCTGCTGCTGGAGCTCAGTTGGTATGACAAGTGTTCCTTGTACTGAGGTGACCTCTGCTGATGCAGAAGTCACTGTGGCACCTTTGCCAAGGTAAACTGGTTCATCCTGGGGTGCTGAGCTAGCAGTTGTCATGGAAATGGACACTTGAGCCCCTAATGGTACTGAAGTTGTTGCAGCAGCAGCAGTAGTGGCAGTGGTTGATGTTGTTTGGAGCAGGCCTGGTGCCGGGTAACGGACTGGAGTTTGTCCAGATAGTGGCATCCTAGGGCTCATTGGCATTCTGCTAAGACTGGATAGGGGCACTGGTGTCATGTTGGCAGAGGGGTATGGCCTATAGACTCCTCTCAGTAGCGGACGAAGGACAGAGGCAGGCTGGGTTGTGATGGGAAGAGTAGAAGCGATAGGGGTCTGAATGGTGGAGTAGATCATCCCATCAGAGGACCTGATAGCAGCTGGGTACAAGGCTCTAAGACTTGCCTGCCTGGCATTGATAAGGTTGGTCAGTGCTTGACTGTGAGAGATTGGCTTCCCATCCAGCCCAAAGAGAAGGTTTTGTCGCATACCAAGACCTGCTGCAAATCTGGAAGCAGCAGGTCCAGTTCCTCTGCCCAAGCTGCCAAACTGCATTAAGTCTGGGTTGCTTCCGTACCGATCCATGGAATTGAGTGCTGCACACATCCGGCTGATCTCCCTTGCAGTTGTAGCACTGTACTGAGCCAAGTTAGCTTCTTGGAAGCCAGCAATATCACGAGCAGAGTAGCCATAATCTGAACTGATGTTAGACAAGGAATTATATCTTCTTATTGGCAGTGTTTGGGATGCAATATCTCCTCCATGACGCAAATCTGTATAGGAACCATACTGCATCCCCATAAATCCTCCGTAGCCCTGTTTCATAGCAGTGAGATCCATGGCAAGTTCTCCTGAGGGCTGGAGGTGAGGTTCTAGTTTTGAATGGTAGGACTGTAGGCCAGCCTCAGCAAGGTTTGTATCAGACATTGAAGGTTGGAGCCTACCAGGAAACGGTAATGTGTAAGCCTTACGCCCATCCATTGAGTACTCATGGTACGTTCCAGTTTGTCTTTCTTGGTCAGACTCATAGCTGAGAGGTGGGGCAGATGGAGGTCTTATGCCCTCTTTCTCAGAACCACCAACACAGCTTCCACCGAATGGAAGTCGGTAAACAACATCACAGCAAGCAGGTTGGTTGTCAGGTTTGATTTGGCCTCCTGTCAGATCCACAGCATCCTGACCTTCTTCTACCTTCACTAGCTGAGTCACTGCCCTGGCCGTCTCTGGGCCCCCATCCATCTGTACAACCATACTATGTGGTGATTTACCTCCAGGCATCATACCAGGAGGGCTGGGCTTCCCTTTCAGCTCAACAGGACCAGTGCCATACAACTCAGGGTTAATAACTGGTGATACAGCACTGACAACGGCTGAGGCAGTACTGGTCTGGCTCACAAGCAAGTCTTTTTTCATTAAAGGTGGAATCTGGCCAGTAATGCCATACCTGGCCAAAGCAGTCACCTGTTGTTGCTGATGTTGCATTTGATGGTGCTGCTGTAGCTGTTGTTCAAGGAGCTCTTGTTGTTTCTGCAGCTTCTCTTGTTGTTTTTGGAGCTCTCTCTGTTGGATACTGAGGTCTTCCAGTTTTGCATCAATTTTTGGTATTGATGGGTCAGTTGGGGGTGAAAGCGGTTTGTTCTGAGAAAGACACACTGCTGAGCCCATGCCCTGGCCCAGATCCACTCGGTTTTGATGAGGATCTCCATAAACTGTTGGCTGTTTAGGCTGGGTCATGAACATAGAAGCAGCCACAGTGACACTCACAGTGGTTGGTGTGGTGGTCTCCTGGGTGTTCAAGTTCATAATCAGTGGCTGTACAATCGTTGAATGTCTGCTACCTTCGGATCCACCGTGGTATTTCCTGCTTTCCGTGGCTAAGGAGGTGAGATCCATTCCCTGGTCAGTCATGATAATAGGAGCTGGTTTAGTGGCTGTTCTAAGGTCCACAACACTTCCACCTTGGATCATATGGCCCTGTTCTACCCTCGATGTTCCAGGGACAGTAGATATTCTACAGAGAGAGATATTATCCATTGACATGGACCCTCTGGTGTACATGCCTCCTGTGGTGACCATACTCGTTCCCACATTGACCTTCTCCACTCTTTGTGTCCGATAAAAGCTGCGGGTAGGCGATTGTTGGTAAGGTGGGGTGTCTGGAGGGCTGTTACATGGTGAGTAGCTTTCAAATGTTGATTGGCGGCTAAATCGGGTAGGTGAAGACAAGGGAGAAGTAGCAGTGTTGACCGTCATTGGCCTAGCTGGGCTTGGAGGTGGGGAGTATGGGGCGTCCTGGGAGGACTGCTGCCGGTAGAGCCGTGGGGAAACCGATCGATGTGACGTTTGGGTTCCCTGAGCCATCACTGGGGAAGGAGGCCCAGATCCAGCTGAGTCCATTCGCAAAGCTGAACTGAAAGTCTGTGTAGAGAACTCAGCTGTAGCCCTTCTGGAAGGAGAACGAGTGGGGCTCTGTGGTGGTGGCGATGGAGAAAGAGGCGGGCTGGTGCTCCTATAATAGGTAGTATACTTGGGAGAACGTGGCTCGATAATTCTCTCAGTAGAAGATGTTGAGCTGTCTCGCACTTGAACTCCTCTGGTGTCCCCAACCCTTCTGGTGATCACTTCTCTTTGACTGTAGGCCTGGGTAATCTCTGCAATCTTGCTGCACACACTTGAGACTGTAGCTGAGGATGTGGCAGGACTTCCTGAGTGTCGGCGACCTATATCAGACTGACTAGTCGTTATAGTGTGGCTTGAGCCAGTCTGAGAAATGGTCACAGCATCCCTGGCATACACTCCATAAGCTGCGATAGTGGTGGCAGCCACTGCTGGGGTTATTCCATTCTTTCCTGCTTGGCTTTTGATCCTGTCTTTGTGCCCATCCTTTGCAGAGAAGTGTTGGGTAACTCTGACGTCAGGGATCCGCCCTCCGGTTTCAGCAAAAGAGACAGGAGCTGAGATCTGTGTTGGGCTGGTTCCTGGAGTCAGGAGAGCATTACTTTGCTCCAGTAGCTTAGCAAAGGCTGATCCTGTGTCTAAAAGCTGCTTGTCTGGATATGAGCTCTCAATCTCAATCTCCACTTGCTCATCTGTGGCTTGCTGCATCTTGGTGATGTTCTGAGATGTTTGTCGGATCTCCTCGTAAATATCCGTTTCTGTCTCTGCTGCCTCGTTGTCATATCCAGTTTGATCTTGTTCATATTCATAGTCGTCATCGTAACTTTGTCCATTGATGTCTTCCTCGTAGTACTGCCCATGTCTCCCATGTTGCTGTTGCTGCTGCAGTTTCTGTTGTTTTTGGAGCATTTCTGCCTTCCTCATCATCTCCTCATAAACCTCCTCAGCACTCTTTAGAGGTTTAGAAGTTGAAGATGGTGCCGTGGTGGTTGTTGTAGTTGATGATTTCTCTATTGGTGAGTAGAGAGACATAAAGGTAGGCAGATTGTACTCGCTACCTGACTTGTAGAGTTTGGACTCATAGCCTTCAGCCTCCGAGTCCAGACTTTGAGGAGAATATTCAGAAGCAGAGGAACGATGGAGCTCTTCCATTTCTGCTGCTTGTCTGAGCTCCTCTGTTGGAGAAGCATCTTCAATCGGGGAGAGATTGCTCGGTGGCGTCTTGGACCTTTCTCTGCGCCTTTGAGCCCTCAGCTCCTCCTTATCTCTCTTGGTTTTTCGTGCTGTGCTCCTTATTCTCTGTTGTTCCACCTCCCTCATCTTCTCCTGCTCTCTGAGAAGTTCCTCCTCCTCTCTAAGTTCGTCCTCTTCTGAAGAGTCTTCGATGGTGGGAAGGAGAGGACCATGAGACCGGTGACGAGCTTTCCTTTGCTGCTTGGCCTCTTCCAATCTTTGCCTCCTGCTGGGGCTGCTGTCACTGTCCTCCTCCATAGATGAAATAGATGTTGGAGACTGGCCTGAACCATATGAAGATGAAGTAGGCGGCAGAGTCGAGGAGTAGTCACCTCGAGAACGTTCCTCAGGAGAGCCTGTAAGGCTCTCCATCTCTAACTCTGGCTCCCGATCAAGGCTCAAGTCATTTTCATTGCTCAGCTCCATGTCTCGGCTGTAGCTGTTGGTGTTGTTGAGCTCAATGGTTTTGAAGCGCCTCAGGCCTCCTTGTGACGCCATTACATCTTCCTCGCCTTCCTCCACTGAGCCTTTATAAACATCCGTGGAGCTCTTCGTTTCCTCCTCGAAACTGCTGGAGTGGTGCTGAAGGCGTCTCTTCTCTTTCCCTGAGTCAGAGATGATGTGCTTGTGGTGGCTTTTCTTGGGTTTCTGGTAGCCGTACCCTTCGTCCTCCTCGTCTTCGTCTTCCTCCATCTCCTCCTCTTCCTCGTTGTCTTCGTCGGCACTCATCTCCATTATCTGCCTCCTCATGAACTCCTCATCAGTCATCTCTGTGGGCTCAGCCTCCTTTTCCTTCTTTTTCTTGTCCTTCTTGTCCTCCTTGGCTTCCTTCCGTTTAGCTTCCCAGTCTCCTCCATCTTCTTCTTCCTCCAGTATGTCCTCCAGCTCCTCATCGGAGTCATAATCGTCTGGCGGGATCGACAGAGAACGAGGACGCTGCTTCCCTCGGTCGTCCAAATCTCTATCTCTGTGCTTCCTCCCCCTTCTGTCTGGCTTCTCCTCAGAGAGACTCTTTTCTAACAGAGGCCTCATGGAGCTTTCCAGCTTGGTGATTTCAGAGGGACTCGGTGGGGAGCCCCGACCGCTGATTCCCCTCTCGCTCAGCTTCATCTCCTCCTCTTGGATCAGGCCTGTAATTTCACTGTGGGAGCTGGAGATGCCATCAGAGGAGTACCCAGTGTCGCTGAGGCTCTGGGGGCTTCGTGATAAGTCGTGGGTGCTGTTGTTTTTCGTATCCTGAAGAGAGAGGAACAGAGAAATAAAAATGCATTAGATTTGGAGGAGCTAGGGTATTGAATTTAAGTCAAATTTCATACATAATCTGAGATTGTGTTGATTTTGCGAAAGTGTATCAATAGGCATACAATTTGAGCCCACATAACTTCTGATTCGTTTGAAATTACTTTTTTCAGCTTTTAATGTGTATCTAAGAATAAAAATACATTTCAAAAACCAAAAAATACCATAAGCATGGAAAACTGTTCCAAATATAGGACTTAACTGCAGTCCTCAGCTTTTAATACAACAATGGTAGTAAACATAGCTTTGGACTCTGTTCAGATCTTAAAATTAAAACGAAAGACAGACCAGTAACCTCAAAAACTCTGTTGAACACTGCCTCTAGAAATAACTCTGTGAATATAAGTAACTGTGGATTTTGTCTTCAGTCCAATGGCTTTTTGGGACATTCACACACATTTGGTGATTTAATAGGTTTTCAATGCCGTTTGATTAATGTGACCTATCCATTATTTTTGGACCATTAACTACCAAATAATGAAGTGCTTTTTTTATTTATATATATATATATATATATATATATATATATATATATATATATATATATATATATATATATATATATATATATATATACTTCATTTTAAACAAGATTTCACTTAAGTAGGGCTCTCTCCATTAGAGTTGAAACTTTGGCGGTGCACAATAACAATTTTTTCTCTTACACGAGCATGAAATTGTACTAAATTGATTAATTGCAATGGAATTCACAGAGTAGGAAAGTTTGAACTTGAATGAGTTGAACAGAGAACAAAACACTGTTCAGTACCATCCTATTTGATTCATATGAACTCAAAAATCTCATTACAGAAATTGTATTTGATGACACTTAAAGTTTAAAGTGGGCTAAAATTGAATGCTTATAATTGATTTCATAAAAAGTTGCTCAACTGCAACCACATAAACTGGCCAGACTGAATTCACAGAGAACATCTATGAGAAACGCTTTGACTGCACAACAGAAACAGAATTATAAAGGAACATTTACATGTAATTAATGAACAAAAAGCCCTCCCTATTGCCACAAATTGAGTAAACCACTACAAAATTCTAAATATATAATATGATTTTGTTATAATAGATCTAGAATTTAAATGTGTTATAAAAAATAAGACATTAACCAAATATAAAACTTGAACTTTGCTCAAAACTTTGAAATTGATCTCAAGAAACAAAGGGATAACGAATAAATCTGAAATATCATAATAATTGACAACATCAAGTATCAACAAATGACATTATTATGCAGTTCTTACAATGAGACTTAGTTCTTTGGTTTCAATTTCTTGAGCCATTGATGGAAAGAGGTTAGTGAAACTGTGTTTTTTAGGAGTGAACAAATGTTTGTTGTTGTTGTTGTTTTTAATAATGCAAATAAGATCAAAGAATCAATGTGACTGGAACATAAAAGCTACTAAAAACTCATTCATCAATGGCTCAGGTGTCTGGTAGTAACATGCCAAATCATAATCTCAAAGAGACTAACCTGGTTAATGAAAAGGGGAGATGGAGGAAAGAATACAAAACAGAGAGAAATTATGGAAATCTTTCTCTAGAAAACCCTCTTAGGATGCTTCCAACACTTCAGAGGCTGAACTGTGAGCTCTCTGTACTTAAATTCCTCAGCAGCTTCCCCCAAAACACAAGGACGGCCTGCACTGCCTTTGAAAAGGCCCGAAGCAGCACTACTTTAGCTCAGGGCTCGGATGTCTATCATATTCATGGCATGCCGATCTTTATACAGCACCACTTCACTCGTTCTCTCCTCTGTCTTTCTCTTTCACTTCCCCCAAAGTAATAGATAAATGCCTTTCTGCCATTTGTAGCCTCAGCACACAGCGAGGAGGGAATCAATGACATGCAAACAGCCACCGATGTCCAACACTAAAGGAGAAAGTACTCGGTTCGACTCACGGTTCTAAATAATACCACAACTCTGTGACAGCTCAGTTAGTGTGTGATGTAAATAAGCAACTTTTTCAAATTGGGTCGGGCTGTCATGACAAATCAGAAAAGAAATCTGATACACGAGCTGTTATAGAGAGAGACTGTTTAAGAAATTCAATGAATAAATGAGCTTTAAATAAGGAGTTAAGGAGTACAAAAGTCAGGAATATTAAGCTCTGACAAAATAAATCACGAGAACTAACAATATTTTTCAGAGAAAATTCTGTGTTGTTGAGTGTGGCATAAATGCAATATGAAAAATACAACGAACATGTTTAGAAATAGTTTTCTAAATGTATATCATGAAACTTCTAATTATCTCATTTCATTGGATCCCAGTATCACTACAAAACCTTGAGGTGTCTCACTCTCATCATGAAGTTTTATAGATTTTAAAAAAAATATTTAAATGTAACTTCAAATTAAACAAATATATCTGTAAGACCTTATTATAATGCAACTGTGTTTTGACATTTACGAGAAAACGGATCAGCAACCATGTTACAGAATACTCTGGAATTATTAAGAGAGAGAAAAGCTGATCAAAAAATTATAGCATGCAGTTACTTTATTTATTTTACTAGAAAAAAAGGAGTCTGGGAAGAACTATCTTAGAAATGTCTTTGTTATAAAAAAATGGAAATTTATTTGTTTTGTGCATTTATTCCCTGTTAAATAACAGGAACATTTGGTCAAACGACTGCAATAACTGACAGATTATTATCTAAACTTCAAAAGTTTGGGGTCACCCAGGCTATTTCATGTTTTCCATGAAAACTCACACTTTTATCCATGTGCTAACATAACTGCACAAGGGTTTTCCAATCATCAATGAGCCTTTCAACACCATTAGCTAACACAATGTAGCATTAGAACACAGGAGTGATGGTTGCTGGAAATGTTCCTCTGTACCCCTATGAAGATATTCCATTAAAAATCAGCTGTTTCCAGCTAGAATAGTCATTTACCACATTAACAATGTCTAGACTGGATTTATGATTAATTTAATGTTATCTTCATTGAAAAAAATGATTTTCTTTCAAAAATAAGGACATTTCTAAGTGACCCCAAACTTTTGAATGGTTGTGTATATACAAACATTTATCAGTGTACCAAAATCATCTCAAGTATGTAAAATATATCATATTCCTGGCAGCATGGATGGTTTCAAGATGCCACAGTAGTGCAGTTATTAAATTCTAAAGAACAACGATATCTATGTCTGTATCTAATGCGGTATTAGACAGCTGTATCTGCTAACATACACTTTTTCTGTCTTAGACAACAAAAACCTTCAAAATCACGCTGTCGCATATGAAAGTGTGGAATGTTGTCTAGTTTTGGGTGTTCTTGATGCTTCAGAGAACTGAAGCTCCACCTTCTCTTCTGTTCCTGCTCAGTGATGGCTGTATTTAACTGCCTGAAAGATGTTCAAGCAGCTTTCTTTCAGGACGCCAACACTCTGCAGTAGCTAGTTTGCTGTTTAAGTTTAATTAAACTCAATCTATGCACAGTCTAGGCAAGTGACTTCAGCGATTTCTGTGCAACTGTGGTGAGTTTCTTTGTGTATTTCAGGCAATGCCGATTGAAATGTAGTGGACCATAACTACTTAGCAAAAGTTACTTTTACCCAAATTATTGCAACGCAGAAAAGAAAGTAGATGTCGGAACTGACACGGATTGTTAGAGCTATAACAAAAGGAAAACAGATACATATGGCTTGACTAACAGAGCACTGGCTATTGTGTTTGCATTATGCAAGCCAGACACAGTAGCAGCCTTCAATACTTGACTTCAAATTGTGCACAAATCATCATGTCGTGTTTACACAGCATATGATTACCAAGCGCAGCATTTACTGTTACTGAAGTCTTCATTGCTGCGACCTATAGCTACATTTCTGGAGAGGTGTGTGCAAAGACATAGCGTACGTTATGTATAAGTCAAGCTTAAGCTACCTACATGAACAATAGCAGCAGAAAGATGGCAACAAGCAAGGAAGCATGGATATGAAAGACGTAGCTGGAAAGGTTGTTGTAAGTCGACTAGAGTAAATAACAACTGTTAAACAAATATCTTACCAAAGTTATGTTACCTGGTCCTAGCACCTTTTACTGCACAGCTTCTGAGTCAACTACAAAGGACATTAATCACATGGATAACTGGTGACTCTCACTGCTTTCTGCTGCTGCTGCATCTCCAAATAAAAATTGGATAATGTCTTTAGGCTGGATGAATGAAGTGAAATGAAATGGCACAAAAGGCTTTGACATCCACCTCGAGACTATGCCACGTTTCTCTGTTGGTGCGAAAGGGGAAACATTTTCAATGAGCTCACTGGGCTTGATGGGAAAAGTTCTATAAATGTGAAGCAGGTCCAAGCTGAAGCAGCCATGTTTAGTTGCATAATTTAACCTGCATACACCGTGCAGTTGCTGGGACACAAGCCTGTATGTTACACTATGGTTTCCACTGAATGTTCACTGAAATTAGCCTAATTTCTTTTCTCTTTATTGCACATCTGCATTATTCATCTGTTGCGAGTTTCATGAATAGGAATTATTTATACATTCTTTTGGTCATTTCCCATAGTTTAACATACAGAGAAGCAAGCTGGACAAAAGCAGTTTATATTTGATTGAATCAGACTTACATCATAGTGCCTGGACTTCTTGATTTCCTTGATCGGTGTGATCTGCTCTCCCTTCTTCTGGGAGGGTTTGGTCTCTTTGGCAGTTTGGTTCTCCAGCTCGGTCTTGGGCTTCTCCTCTGTGGGTTTTGACTGTTTCTCTGTGGTCGGTACAGTAGCCGGCGTCGTGGTCTTGATGTCGGTCGACTGTTTGGCAGCCGTTGGTGCGAACGGTCCGCCGGTGCCGGTTATCGGCTGCTGTTTCTGTGTCTCTGGCTGGGTCTGCTTGGGACCCTGCTGGGTGGCGGGTTTGTGTAGAGGGCTCTGCTGACTGGTTGGGGTCTGGTGACGAGGCGAGCCCATTGGCTGGTGCTTTGGAGATGGATGAGGAACAGGAAGTGGAGGTTCGTCGAGACCGCCTCCAGACATCAGCCGCTGGGTCTGGCAGTTTAGACATAACCACTCCTTTTTCTGAAAAACAGACAGAGAACCCAAACTGTTAAGTACAACTAACAAGGTGTCCTAAACGGGTTGGTAGTGTTTTGTATTTAAATGACTGTAAGAATAAAACATGTTTGAAGATTCACTGAATTTATTCTAGCTCAAGTGCATCCAGTGCAGTGATTACGACTGACTGCAATTGCTGACTTATATGAGTCGATTTACATACAGCCCATTTCAAACACTCACACAAGATGAAGCTGTAAACTCTACAATAGTAAAGTTTAAGTTGCTCAGCAAAGATCTGACAAGGCAAATCAATGACTAGAGCAAGTCAGGAAAGTCACTTGGAGCCATTTGAAAGCAGCTATAAATCCCCCAGAAATGTGGGCAAACAATTGTTGGTAAGTACAAAGGTCATGGTATAGTTGTGTCACTACCATGATCAGAAAGAAAACACAAACTATCATTTGCTGCTGAGAGACAATTGGTCATGATGGTCAAGATCAGCAAAAAGCAGGTCTGTAATGAATGAGAAGCTGCTGGAACACAGCTGTCAGTGTCCACAGTATTTTATATCAACATGAGCTGAAAGGGCTCCATCAAGAAGGAAGTTCTTCCTCTAGAATCAGAACCTTAAAGCTCCACTGAAGACTGCTGCTGATCACATGGACAACAAAAAGACCTTCTGGAAGAAATTAAATTGAGCTATTTGGCCACAATGAGCAGAAGTATATTTCGAGAAGAGAAGGTGAGGCCTTTAATCTAAAGATCACCAAACCTACTGCCAAGCATGGTGGTGGCTGGGGCTGCTTTACCAACAGTGGAGCTGGTGTTTTACACAAAGTAAATGGAATAACGAAATAGGAGGATGATTACATCCACATTCTTCAGGAAAACCTAAAATCATCAGTCAGAAGGTTGATCTTGGATGCAGTTGTTTGTTTCACCAAGACATTGACCCCAAACTCAGCTCAAAAGTGGTAAAGAAATGATTAAATCAGGCTAGAATGAAGGTTATAGATTGTGCTCCCCAAAGTCCTGACTTAAATATCATCAAGAACCCCTACAAAATAACCAACATGCATGATTGGTTTTTTGTTTCAGTGATTCCATCATAGAAAATTCAGAGATACAGAAGTCATTGGAAACTGGAGACTGTAATGATAATCATGATCTTTACAAGTGTATGTAACCTTTTGTTCACTTCTACTTGCAGGTCTCAGTATGTTGTGAGTGTAAACTTAATGCCACTTAACCCTGCACTGCAAGGATCGCATAGAAGCGACGATGTGTTCTCATTCAGCTTCTCGGGTTGAATCAAATGGACGACTTAACATGGCGATTAATATTCTCGACGTTCACTGTGTCGATTCCACTTAACCAGCAGACTGCGGCCCAACAAACGCACACACACACACACACACACACACACACACACACACACACACACACACACACACACACACACACACACACACACACACACACACACACACACACACGCACGTGCGTGCACCATGCACGCTTTGGAAATCTTATTCCCAGACAGAGCTGTCAGGGCTAAGCTAAGCTGATGCACATTTCTAGAATTCAGTCTGACAGCTACACCCTATTTTCATCACATCACTGTGAGACTTAGTGACAAAAAAAGAAGTTTGCTCCAACAAGCAGTCTGAACGATCTGCTAGAAGTTTCAAAGCAACATGCAAATACGACATAAAGAAACATTCTAGCGCTTTCAGCCGTGTGAATAAATATGTCTTTACTGCATTCAATGACATTCTCGGTCTCTAATTAAAATATGAGAAAAGACTCTTTTTTTGTAATTTGGTGCCATACAAAACAAGTTGAAATGCCAAACAGTTGGGTTGTTAACCATTAAATCAACATTGCCATTCATTTGAGGTCATGCTTTTGGATATCTAGTAAATGTAAGTCCAATTTTCTCTCTGCTTGAGCTCCTACTTCTGTCTGGATCAACTCCAGAGGGAAATATCTGCATCTTTAGCTGCTAAGTACTGGGAGGTTCCAGTGTTGTGTTACCTAAGTGCTTTGTTCACCAGCTACTTGTTAACTGTCTGCCTGATGGCGCTTAGCAGGTCGGGCACAAAAGGGCTTTTTGTTTTAGAGCTTTTACTTAAAAAAAGCGACTCAAAACAAAAAACAGCGAAAAAACCACGAGCTGAAAGTCATCACACGGCGCTGTGGAGAGCTGCAGGGTTTTGGCAGATTATTGCCAAACTGGTCTCATAGTTCCATTTTTGATAGGTGATCTCTGAGAGTAGTTGGACAGAAATACTACAGAAGTGAGTGTATTTGTGCACAGTACTGAGAACAAGGTTACTTTAGGGTTTAGAGACAGTAATAAAATGTGTGTTGTGGTGTTTTCTCTCCACTATGTTCATCACCTGCCACCTCTGCCATCTGTTAATGCTCCGTCTATGTCTAAATCCATGGACAGCTACCAGTGTTCGGGGCTGAAGAGCAGCTGTACTACTCATGTAATGAATAATTGATGAATGCAGCACCCCTCTTATCTATCAACCCTATTCTTTTTTTTCCACTAGCTCCACAAATCCTCTCACAAAACTCCTGAAAAACCCTCCTAATGTAGCTCTTTAGCCTCCTTTATCTCACCGCCTCTCGTCTTTCCCTGGATGTTTTTCAAGAGTTTATCACTGATTGAATGTTGCACAAAAGACTCCTCAGGGTCCACAGTAACTAGCAGTGAACAGTTTATGTAAGAATAGCCAAATGCATGACCATTAAAGACACACCATATATGAATTATGAGGATCTAGTACTAGAAATATAATAGTTTTAATAATTATATTGTCGCTGCTACATAATCATCTGTAACTATAATGTTTGTGTATTTGTTAGCTTAGAATCAGGCCTGGTGCTCCTCCAATGAGGCCACCATATTGCACTGCTTCTACTTTGGTGGCTCTATAAGGTTGTTTTTTTTTCAATGAGATTGCAGTCACCATCGGCTATATAAGCTTTTTAAAAGAGACTGTCAGGTGCCACAAATAAATTAGCATATTTATGGCCAACATGAGCAACGTATTGCAATGAATAAGCACTTCTAATTGAAAAATACTGCAATTATAGAGCAAAAAGAATAGAGAAAGAGAGTCTGACTGTCTCTTCTAACTACATTTCATCGTAATTTTCACTATATATATGGAATTCGATTCAATATTTTAGGCACTACATTTCTTATGTTATGCAATTTTTTTGCTAGTTTTTTTCTGTTTCTGGTACAACAATTTCTCTTGGGATTCATCAAGTTTAATCTTATCCTAAACCCATCTATCTACAGTGCGTTTCGTCTTAGGTATATTTTTGTCATCGTTCAATCATTGTTATTCAGTCTGTTCTGGTATTATCATTTAAAGTTTGAGCTGCTGTTCAAATAGCATAGAGGAAAAGATTAAAATAAACTGTGTATGGAAGGCTGCTAGTGGTGTTTTAAAAAATATTTTTACTGTAATTAAATTAGACATCAGCGTTTAATAGTTTAATGGAAACACTCAGGAGTGTTTTTTGCTTCTCTCTCCCTCTAAATTAACTCAAAACATCACAAATCTCTTTGAATGTGTTTCTCGCAGCAAAGAGATTTCTGCATCAAAAATAAAAAAACAAACTTTTTTCTACTTGAGGCGTTTTAGAAAAGATTAACAAACACTTCAGAAGCTGAAACGAGAATGTTTCTGTCGTGTCTTCCAGATAAATGGCTAGAACAATCATTTAAAAAGCTACTCAAGATTTTTTTGTTGATTAATTTAGCATTAATTGATAATGAAACCGATATCTGTCTAGAATTAAGCTCTTACAGGAAAGTTCTAGTCATGTTTTCTTTTTTTATTTCCCAGAATTTTCTTTTTAAAGATACATTCTAAAAATGTGTGGTGATGCTCTAACGTTCTCAAAACATTCTTCCTGTGGTAAAATTTAACACTGCGGAACATTGTGGGAATGTTTTATAGATTCTATAATGTGTTCCCTCAGGGACATCCTCGAAACATCTTCAGAATATTGCAGCCAGAATGTTCCATCTTTTTCACAGGAACTTTCTTATGAAGAACGTTCTGTAATCTTAGGTCTTGATAGCAGCTTGAAAATGTTTTTTGAATGTTGGTTTGTGAACCTTTGTTGGAGAAGATCGTGCTAACTCAACGACATCTTATAAAGAGTGTTCTGTCATGTGAGGTCTTGACAACATCTAAAAAAACATCTTCAGAATATTGGTTTGACTCCCATCCGTTGTTCTTATGGAACATTGTGAGAACATTATGCCGTCAGATGACAGAATGTTCTTGTAATGTGATTTATCATGAGAGGTGGAACATTCTGGTTGCAATGTTCTGAGGGGAACCCATTATACAATCTAGAAAATGTTCCCCCAATATTCCATGATCACAAAGGAAGAACAGCATTCAGTTCTGAGAACGTTAGGGGTGTAACAGTCGAACACTGTTACAACCAAACATGTAGTCATTCTACCTTTAAGAGGAACATTCCGGCAACTAAAAGAAAGCTGGAAACATTGGTAGAATATTGCAGAACTTTCTCAGAATGCTTCTGGAAACAAAACAAAAAAAAATCTAACTGTTCTGTCATCTGAGATCTTGATAACACCTGGAAAACATTTGACGAGTGTTGGCTTGAGAACATTCTTTCTTTGTTATCACGGCACATTAATACCCTCCAAACATCCTGAACTGTTGCATCATAGCTCAATTTTAACCTCACTGGAACACTATTTGTACGGTTAAATATCCCTTAAACATTCTTTAAACATTAAATTATGACTTTACTGAACTTGTACGTGATGTTTGCTGGTATTTCTGTAGTAAAATAACTGACATCTCATTGATAATTCTGAACCAAAAACTCTTATAGCTCAGCATAACTGAAGCATATTTGTGGATCATGTTTTAAAAAGTCTCTGCTAAAGTACAGAATCTACGCTAGAATATGAATGTAAGTCAATGTAAAGCCTTCTGTGTGTGTGCTCATCCCCTGGAGCATCATATTGTACGGTAATATAACATCGTTGAATCATTTTTAGATTGTAAAATGAACTAGTTCCCTTGTTTTTCCTACATTCCAGCCTACAGATGCCTCACATGTGCATGTTTTTGTGTTTGTGTCGTCCTGCAGAGAACCCAGCGGTGCCCACTTAACCTACATAGCACAAACAATCTGGCCTTTTCTCCTGCCGTCAATAATGCTCACTAAAATGCTCCATCAGTCCTAATTCTCTTTGCTGTTTTCTTTTCATGTGCTGCAGAATATTTTCCATTCAGACTTTATCTTTCTTTCTCACTAAGCGTCCGTCCTTTCAAAATCTGTCGAGCATTGTTGGATGTATTCCGTCGGTACCTTCCAGCTCTCCTTGTGTTTCCTTTTTTTTTCTTCTAGTAATGTTTTCCTTATTGCTCCTTTTTCTGGCAGTTTTCTTGCACACTGTGTATCTTGAAAAATCCACAGCAATAACTCACCACTGTTTTACTCAGCAGGGCTTTTCTGGTATATATAAAAACGTTTTATCATAACCTCGATGGCGTCACATTTAAAAACACTTCCTAACACCATTTCAGTGTCATTTTTCAACATGCAGGGTGGTGTAATAGGCTTCTTAAACATCGTTAATAGACGCTAAAACTAGAATATTCCCTGCTGGTGTCTCTATTGACTGTTTTCAGGTAATGAAACGTACAGTAATGTGGTGACATTTTATCTTATTTTATTTGATTTTAATTTCTTGACATGTGTTCTATCGTTGCTGTATTTTAATTTGCTTTTATTTCTAATTTTACTGTTTGATTTTAACTGGAAAGCACTTTGGTCACCTTGAGTGTTGTGAAGTGATCTATAAATAAATTTTGATTGATTGATTAATAGAAGAGTCATGATGATGAAAATGATGGAGAAAGTTGATGCTAGCAGGAGAAGTTTGACCTCTAGTATGTGGTTATTTTATCATACTTTCATACTTTTGACTGGTAGTATATATGTATGTCAAGATAACTGATGAATGATGCTCTGAGGACTCTCAGCTTCTAGGTAAGACGAAGAGGAAAACAGCAGAACAATAATGCTGGATTAATCTTCAGCTGCTGAGGATTCCTGCTTGTACATTGAGTAGCTGGGATATCGTCCACTGTAGATCAGAAACCAGGTTTTCTAACTTTCATGTTAACATACTGTTACTGTTCAGATCCTCGTGTACATTCAAAGTGGTCGATTCCCTTCCTTCCAGAGTGTTTCTCTCAGTTTCAGTCTGTGGTTAGTCTGAGTCATCCTCGTGTTTTATTTCCTTCCTTCTGATTTATCTTTCACACATTCGCACCTACAGTTTCTCTCTCATCTCTACAACGCCGTTAAACTTCCATCTCCTCCTCCTCTCCTCTCTCCGCCTGTCACCCTCGCTCCCCTTTTCCTCTCCCTCCAACAGAGTCAGGGCTATTTTTACCCAGAATGCCATTGTTCTGCTCGAGCGCACACTTTCCCTGCCGCTGTAGGCTGCACTCTGCACAAACACGCATGTAGACACGGCGCTCGCATCGATGCAAAATGGAGGAGGAGGCCTAAGTAGCTGGAGGCTCACCAGAAGGAGAGAGGGAAGACGAGCAGAAGGAGGAAGAGGGAAGATGAGGAGCAAGAAGAACCCCAGTGGGCAGAGGAGAGGGGGGAAAAAAATTAAAGGATGGGAAGTGAGCGACACCACACGTGCACACGAGAGCGTGCACGTACACAGTAATTCAGCTCAGCCTCCAGTAATATGGCTCCCTGCTGAGGCTGATGTAACTGGCTTCTAGTGGGGGCAGAAAAGAGAAGGAGGAGGAAAGCTTTAAGACAAGAGACAGATGCTGCTGCTGCTGCTGCTGATGATGAGAGAGGAGGTTTACAAAAACAGTGTGATGCCATCAGTGACACTGATATACTCAATGGTTTGCTTGATATGTTTTAAGGGAATCTCAATCGCCACCTCCATTCTGTTCACCAGCAGCTGTTTTTCCACTTCTGCAAAGGAAGGTGTTTGAGGTGAATGGTGGGCGTGCGAAATGACTACAAGACCAAAGAGGGCTGCTACTAAGTGAGATTAATGCGTTAGTAGCTTTGTTGAACCTAAAGATTACAATGTCACGGAGGTGGCTCTCTTTTAACCTGCTAGATCACCATGGTAACAGATGTTGCACAGCTAACCTGCTCTGTTCTGATGTAAGGAGCAACACTCTTCCACGTGTCCATACTTTCTCTTCAATACAGGTTTTTAGGTTTTTATGTTATTAATCCCACTGAGTGAAGCTGTGCAGTCACAGTATCGCAAACTGAGTGCATTGTGTTGCTAAGGGAACCCACATGCATTCAGTTGATAATGTAGAAAATACATAAATATGTCTTTATGCTTGGTGGTGATTTGCTGCCAAGTTTGTTTTACATTGCACCTAACAGAACACAGACTCTGTGGTATTTATCACAGAGAATATTCAGTCTATAATATTTTACTTAAATTTCACCAAAAACTAAAATGATTTCTATGTATCCTTCATAATGGCACAGTATCAGACTTAAATGCACCTGTTCAATGTCATGTTTAAATGTATTAAGCTTGAAGTCAACATTTAGTTGACATAGTTTTCTTTCAATTAGGCTTTTAAACTCAAAGCAGTGACCCCCACGGACACATCTGTCCATGTTGTGACAGTTCTGAGTGGGCGTAGCCTCTATTATTCTATTATTGCTTTGGCTTTGACCCTTTTCTTTTTTGCATATGTGATACTTCAGGTTACCAGAACCAGAACTCCTCCTGCTACATCACAACAACTTACATGGCTTCAAACACACAAGCCTCCAATTCACATCTGTCATGGCCCCTGCCTGGCACCCACCCCACCCCACCTTCCTGCTGTCTGCTCCTCTGCCTGTCCTTTACCTCCCCCCTCTTGCTGCAGAAGGAGAGCAGCTGCTGGACCTCCACACCTGCGGCTCATCTGATCATCGTCTACTGCCATAAACACCGTCTCTGCACTGCACTCACTGTCAGATCCTCCTGCCTGTTCAGCCACTGCATTCCACCGACCATGATTCTTGTCCTTTGAACCGCCGAAGCAGCCCACCTTCCCCCCGAGGATTCCTCCTGGACCCCTCAAGAATCCTCCAGATAGAAGACTTGGGCCCCGCCATCCTCCAGACAGAGGACGTGGAGCCCTGGACTGCTCCATTCACCTGGCCGCTTGCCGGGCACCCTGGACCCTCCACCTGGCCGCTTGCCGGGCACCCTGGACCCTCCACCAGGACAAGGACCGTCTGCACCCCCCTGGGTCTCCCCTCTGGCCGCCTCTCTGCTGATTGCTGTCCACGCCGGCATTGCCTCCACACCTGCCAGTCCCCGGGAGCCTGCCTTCAAGCCTTGGTTAACTGAATATTTATCATTATTTGTAATAAAACCTTTTGAATTCGATCTGCCTCTGTGCTCTCATTTTGGGTTCAAACTTCCCCCCGTACCGTGACAACATCCCACAGTTCATCACCAAACGACGCTCAGCCATGCATCCTCATCGTCATCATCACCGTGACAACCTCACAGGAAATCAATCTAATGTGAAACTTTCCTGCAGCAGCGTGTTTCAACCTGAGGTCAAACTCTCAGCTGAGCCAATCAGGGAGCAGACGGGTCATGATTGATGGCTGTCTGGACCAGTTCGCCTGACTCTGCTGAGCTGCGTCGTTCTTTGGAAACACAGCAGCAGACTGAACACATGAAGGATTGTTGAGTGTAAACCTGCATATCCTGTCACACCTGCAGTCAATCTCAGCAGTGCACAGACTTAAACACTGACTTAATCCTGCTGTGGTGCTCACAATAGCATGTTTAGCTTCTTCACTGTTGTAATTTAGCATATTAGCATGCTAATGTTTACGGAAGTTGATGGGAATGTCAGTAGTTTTGCAGATATCAGTCATAAATTAAAAGACAAATGGATGAATTCAAATTTTTACCTGCTAATGATACTAAAGCATTCAGAAAATATTATATTCTGAGGGAAAGCTGAAACTTGAACTCTATTCAAAAGCTGTTTTGTGTTGTAATAGTTGTGTGAGTTGAATCCATTTCTTGAAATTTGAAAAAGCCAAGTTCAAACAAAAGTCCTGCATAGAAAAAAATGTCACCTTTTTCTTCCTGCACCATAAACAATGAAGGTAAATCTAAAATAAAGTGGCATAAAAATATTTTCACCAATTTGTGTTATTACACAAATCACCACATAATATACCAAAATGTCATATTATTTCACAAGTTAGTAAATAAGATTACAATAATTTAAAGACAGTATTGGTGAAGTTGGTACTGCATTAATTTCAACAGTTTGTTTAAAATTTAAAATAATGTGAAACCTACTAGACCATGTGTCTTATTGTTGAATCTGCAGTGAACATAAAGTGGAAAAAGGACCTCATAGCTGACCAGAATATTTCCTGATTTGTTATCATGTAAGAGATCACACATTTTTAATAGGCAGTATTTTATGGAATGCATAATTTAAAGGTCAATTTATGTATTATTTCATCTGATTTTGGCCCCTTACTTTATGGATTATTGGAATTTTGAACATTTTTTTTGCTGTTTGGTTTTGTGACTGCTGAAAACAGGCTAAGGACATGGATTTTCTAAAGAAAAAGCCAGAATTTTAACCAATTCTGCAGAAATATCTATTTTAAAATGTGAAATTATTGTCATGTGGATGCAAAGTTTCAATACATGCAACTTTTTTTTAAATTACTATTCATGCATTTATTTTAATCCTATATAAGACATTTCTATGTAGGGCATGCTTCATCCCACTGGTTGCTGCTTGTACGTTTCCTGACTCACTAATTCCTTTTACTCCAACAGTCTCGAGCCTAAAAAGAAACCGGCTGAGTTTGGGGGCAGTTTTCACTTCTGGCTGCACATGTTGCATCACTTCTACCGTCATACGTGAACAGACTCATTTATGTGACAACAAAAAGCAGGTTTCACAGGAGCCCGCCCACATAAACTCTCTGCCCTCCCGCTAGTTTCAGAATTACCAACTCTTGTTCTCCGTCTCCATCTTAATTCCTCCCCGTGGAGCTTCTTCTCCTCCTTACAGTTTTATTTCCTCCCTTATGTTTTTTTTTGGGCTATTTTCTAGCTTCTTCTTCTCTCCAGTTTATTTTTTTTCTTTCATGTCTGCTGCCCATCATAAATATTTCATGCGTTGGAAACACAAAATGGAAGTAATAAAAAATAAAAAGACCAAAACAAAGACTGAGAAATAAACAAATAGTCTAAAAACATATTTTACTGTGAGGGCAGTAACTATACTTCTTTGCATGCGTACTTGTACTGCTTTTTACAGGGACATATTTCACTTTTTACTCACTTTATCGACCTTGCAGGTTGTAAAATATAATGTATTATTAAATATCAATAGTGGTGTCCAACCTTTCGACTCCGTTCAAAACAGTTGCGCCCTCTAGAGAGTCTCGACTGGATTTGTTTGATTAAATCTTGATACGTGCACCAAAACACATACTATTCGCCGATCAAATGTATAGATCCGGTCGTGTGCTGTTAAAGGGAAGAGGCTCAGATATAAGATGGAGAAGAAGCAATGAAAGAGAGAAACTGGAGGGGATATAGAAGAGAAATGAAGCTGGGGGAGGCGAGGAAGAAGGAGATGAATTAAAGTTCGAAGGAGGGAACAAAGAAGGAGGAGGAAGAAAATCCGAAATTCAAGAAGGTGAGGAAGTGAAGCGAGAGGAGAGGAGAGAGGAGATGAATTATAGGAGGAAAAAACAGACTCTTTTTCTTTTTCTGGTTATATAACCCAAACAGGTTTCATTTCCATTTCACAGATATGTTTAAAAATCTCCATAACCATTTTATCATCACAATGGAGCCTCTTTAATTATGTAACCTTGTTGTGAGAGGCAGGGGAGTGGGCACGGGGCTGTGGATGTGTGTGTTAGCGTTAATGCAGATACATTATGTTTTATTGGCCACATTACTCTCATATCCTTCTCCGGTTTTCTACCTATTTTCTGTCCGACCAGCTATTCGTCACAGATCTGATATAAAACCCAGACTAGGCTGATCTGCCCACTTCTTTCCTCTGATCGCACAACATGTAGGAGGATCTCATTAGCATATTTAGTGAATTTATAGGTGCTGCTGACAGTTGAGCTGCTGCTGCCCATGTCTGAATTCAGAAAGAAGACTCTCTCTGCGTCTAGTCGACAACATGGCAGCCAAAATAGACAGAAATGTGTTTGTGTAACATCTAGCTTTCCGTCTGAGTGATCTTTTCACACGCTAATATTGCCAAATTCACAGCACGGCTATCGTTTTAGCTCGTGTTTGGTGAGTTTATCAGACACTGGGTTGTGTTCTAGTCACTATTTCAAACTTCTTCCACTGTCTGACAACAAACGAAATCAGAAAAATACAAAAACAACACCTTTATTCAGAATTCATCTGTATTAAAATGCAGTTTAACTAGCTAAATTTGGATTGCACCAAAAAAAAAAAAAAAAAAAAACAAACAAAAAAACAGAATTCTCAGCATTATAGTTTATACACAGCTGGAACCTGTGGGAATGCGATCAAAGCTAATGCTAACATTAGCCACATTAGCAGCAACATTAAGGATTTTTCTATTGCTGTGGGGGCATTGTCTTTAATGATTTTTTCATTTAACCTTCATTTAACCAGGAGAGATCCCATTGAGATTAAAAACCTCTTTTTCAAGGGAGCTCCTGAACCAAACCAAGTAGTTTGGATGAATAGACCGAACCAAGCTTCTAACATGTAGTTACTGTGGTGAAAGGGATGAAAATCAATCAAAGCGGGACATTTTTGTAAACCTAAACACGCAGTTTTGGTCCCTGAATCTAACCGACCAGCAAGTTAAAACAGGAAGTAAACAAGAGATGAAAATGAAGCTTAATTCTAACAATAATTATCCCAAAAGAAAACCAGCTAATGCCTCTATTCTCCCCTTGAATCACTTTTCTTGTGGACTTTACAAATTGAAAGCCTTTTTTCTACAATATCATAGGTAAGAAAATGTATTAGTTGCAATACAAAATTATGATTTTTTCCTAACATTGAACCTTGTCCAGTGATACCACAACCACAGTTCTGCACTTTTGAGCAACTCCGGCACACTGGACAGCGGTTTAGTGACATCCTCAACGCTCTTTTGACTTTGTGTGAAGTTTTGTTGCCTGGATTTGAACCAATAGCTCGACTGTGACAAGTGGGCTTAAAGACGAAGCCTCTGTGTCGGGTAGACAGACACAGAACGGAGGCGTGAGGCAGAATTTGACCCACAAATCTGTCACGAGAGCTCATTTTAACAGGCTAACTGTCTCGCTGGGACACACAAACAACAGCACAGTCTATGCTGCGTGTGTGTTGCCCTGCTAGAGTGTGTGTTTATGCATGTGTGTGTGTTCAGGCTGCAGGGATCAGAGTTATGGGATGGCAGCTGGCCAGCAGTGAAACAGGGTCTGAATATAAGACCAGTTCAACCGGGAGGCAGGTGAGACAACTAATTTTATCAGACTTATGCTTGCGTTTAGCTAGTAAATAAACCCTATAGAAGACATTTATTAGATGATAGAAGTTTACAGTTCCACCAATAAAAAATTTCTATTAGCAAAACGCTAAATACTAAAAACAAGACAACTATTTCCAACTTTTACCAGCTTTTTGTTTACATCGGACACTTTGACCTAAACTATAATATTAATATAATTTGCAATATTACATGTTTCATTAGTTTGTGCAATATTAATAGTTTCAGTATTGTATAATATTGCACTTTCATGTACAAAATGTCAATTTAATGTGCAATATTTCAATAAAAGTGCAATAATTGTGTTTCAGGAGCAATGTTTCAGATTCCAGTGTAATATTTTTTATATTTTAGGTACAATATTTCATTACTATGTGCAAAATTCCAAGGTAATGAGTGATATTATTTTACTACCTCAGTATTTTATTTTTTTAATCCATAGCCTGATTTTAGCTGAAATATTTTATTTTCAGTACTGTATCTTACTTATATATCTTATTGCTTTTGTATTATTCTAATATTCTAACACTGGAGTAACTGGAAATAAATGCTGCCCTATTTAAAAACTCTATTTGAGCCTCAAAATACTTTTATTCTACTTATGAACGAGTACATATGTTGATATTTATGCATATGTTTACACAGATTTTTATTTTACACTGCATTTTTTAGAAAACACAAGTCATTTTTTTGCACATTGGATATTTATTGCATTATATATTCCAGCTTTTAAAAATTTCCTTATTATAAATTTTTATGCACATTTATGTGTTTATGCCTAAACATTTAGTATTAGATTCAATGTCTTGACTGTCTTGATTTATCCCATTTAGCAACCTAGTTTCAGTGGTTTAGACTCCTAACGTGGCTTTACCAACATTTTTTTTTAACACTTTAGAGGTACAAATCCCATTTTTCTTGTTTTCATCCTCAGAGCTGCAGCCCAAATGACCTCTCTGGAGGTTGCAAAAGTCCACCAAGTTGTAGTTGTTCGCCTCGCTGTGTGCTCAGATCTGAACCTCTTCCTCAGCGGTGGGGGCTGCTGGGTGTTATTAGGATTTAATTGATCTGGCCTTGGTTTTAGTATGAGGAAGACTGCGGGCTTTGAAGTGCTGGAGTGTGTACTTTGAAGTGCAGGAGGCAGTCCTCACTTGGACAGGAGCATTATGGGTAGGGGAGATTGCTGGCTCATCCCGCAGGGTGAAGAAGGAGACATGATCACACAGATGCTAGAAATGGAGGTGGAGGGGGAAAAAATCTTCAGGAAAATTTAGCTGAGGGCTTAGAGAGAGAGCAGAGAGGAGAGGAGAGGAGAAAGTCTTACTCTGTGAGATAGATTGAAGAGGAGGGATGAGATAAAACGTAAAGTAAGTGGAGGTTGGGGGTGGACATGAAAGAAGATGGAGTGTTGCAGGGGAAGAAAAACCCAGAGAAGAGAGGAGGGAACGATGGAAGGGAGCTAAATGAGAAGGTAAACTAAGAAGGGGAGAGAAATAGAAACCTTTCTCAGCTCTTCTGTTTGCTTCAGCACATTCTGAATGACTCAGTAGATGTGAAATCCAAACTCCAGCAGTGATGTGTTTTATTAAAACACAATTTACCTCTGAGCCTGATTTTGGTGCAGCAAAGTTTGTAGTAAGACTTGAATAGATTGCAGGAAGATTGTAGAAGAGGAAATGAATTTGGATGGTTGCATATATTAATGCAAAACCCCATCAATGTACCAATATTTACAATCTTGTTTAACCTGCTGCTTTATTATTCAGATTTAATGTGATACAGTTGGAATAAAGGGGTGTTTTAGCATAAAACCTGAAAATAGTGTTATTGATTAGCATCGCACTTATCTGTCTGACATCTGTTTCTTTAGTTTACAAAAACTGTCTTCACATGTGTTTTACCACATGCAGTTTTAATTTATTTCCATACTTCTTTCCTACCTGCTTTGTGTATATGCAGCCTGCAGTTCTGCTGAAAATTTCCTGAATTTTTTTCATGTGACTGTTAGTCACAGCTGAGTTGCACTGAGGAGTGAAGATTTTTTATTTATTTATTTATTTATTTTTTACAGAATATGGTTAGAGCAAATGTCAGAATTTTGGCATAATTTTAAATGAGACAGTGATTTTGTGAAATATTGTATTTAAGCTTGGATAAGGTTAAGTTTTCTGAAGGAACGACAACTTACAGATGAGCAGTTCAAGGACCATCTGAGAGAACATTTTGAATGACAGCTGAAATCCAACTCCAGCATTCACATGTTTTATAAAACTAAATCTGAGCCCAGAATGAGCCCATTGTGGCAGAATGGATGCTGATGTTTGTCATATGACAAAGCAAGATGTCACTTGAATAGTTTGTAATGAAAAGTGGAAAATGTAGTTTAATAATTGTATATATTAGTAAACAAGTCAATAAATGTACCAATATTTACAATCTTGTGTAACCTGCTGCTTAAATATTCAGATTTAATTTGATACAGTTGGAATAAAATGTGGTTTAGCATAAAATATAAGTATAATGCAAACCTGAAAATAATATCCTCAGTTAGCACTGCACTTCTCAATCTCACATCTCTTTCTTTATTTTACAAACTATTGAAAAATAGCAAAATCAACATCTGTCCAAGAGTGCACATGTGTTTTACCACATACATGTTTAATTTGTTTCCATATTTGTTTCCTATCTGCTCTGTGTGAAAGACAGCCTGCAGTTCAGCCAAAAACTCTCGGAATTGTTGTTCTGTGACTGTCAGTCACAGCTGAGTCAGTTGTGGATTTTTGGTTGCATTGGGGAGCGAAGATTTTTGTGTTTTTAACAGAATTTAATTAGCACAAATACATAATTTTTGACAAATTTTTAAATCGGACAACAAGATTTTGATGAAAAATCTTGATCTTAAGCTTACATTTGCTTATGTTTTCACAGATAAGTGGTTCAAGGACTATTTCAAAGTTAAAAATCTGACAGTTCTATCTGTTTTTACATTTTCTGGCACTGGTAATTGCATATTTGTGATTTTATAAAAAAGATAACACTTCTTTCAATACTCAGCAGCAGGTTTTGGGTCAAGCAAGTAAAAGCAAACAAAGAAACTGATGTAAGAGAACCAGAGACTTTGCATTTCTTATTCCACATATTCTTCTTCATAATCAAAACCAAACAACTGGTGTACCCATAATGCAACTGCATCTCCAACTCTTCCAGTAGAGACCTGGTAACGTGGTTTCGTGGGATGATGCACACAATGCAGAACGCACACACAGAGATTTTTCTTCATTTTTCAGACTCACTGTAGCAGCGTTCTGCCTCCACTGATCCTGACTCAATAGTCATCACTTGAGGCAGTTAATCGGACATTGCAGAGGTTTTTCTGTAGCGACGGAACACTTCATAAAATATTTCTCACATATGCAGCTGTCATCCTATAGTTGTTATCGGAATGCAAACAACACACCATGCAAACCATTGTCACATCTGCCTGTCCCTGTTTAGAAACTCACAGCCTGAAGCAGCAGATTTCCAAATTTGTGCAGTTTTTTTGGCTGCAGTTGAGTCACCGCCCATGAAAAAAAAAACTTGCAGAAAGGAAAAGAATTAGAGTGGTACAAGGAGGGCAAAGGGAGTGATGCACAAGAAACAGACTGGAAGGGAGGGGATGGAGTGAGCAGAGGATGAGGAGAAGGAAGAGAAAGAAGGAATCAGAGAGTGAAGCAGGCAAAAATGTCAGAGTGAGAAAGAGATGCAGTGGGAGAGGATAAGGATATTAGTGCATTAGAATGAGAGTTGAGAGGAGGATGAGGGGCGAGAGAGGAGAGGAGAGATTCCAAAAATGTACAGTGAATTAGTTCCGCCTCATGAAACTGGCAGTTCTGGCTGAGAGACGCTTCGGGGGAAGGATTTCTGAGTTCGCCTGCTTCTGTATCCGCACGAATGAGAGCGTCTATATGTCGCGGCGTGATGTAAAAGATTGTGTGCAAAGAGCATCAACAGAACTGCTGCGATGCTGACATTTGGACAAAAAACAAACACAGACAAGCTGTGTCTTTTAAAAGAGCAGTTCTGAGAGTGAAGCTGAAACGGAGCCGACGGGGTCAGACATGACTGATGCTGCTGCCGCCGAACACAAAGCAGGAAATAATACAAGAACAGGACGTAAACTGCACCTGTCACTTCATAGCGTCTCCTTTTATCTTCATCTAACCCACAATAAGATGCTCTGGAGAGGATCGGAAATCAAGAAACTGTCATTCGGCAGATTAAAACCAATAAAATAACATAAAATCAAGTTTCTACCAATCAGCAGTGAGTTGTTGCTTCATCCAGAGAGTCACAGCATGAGAAAAAAAACAGACATTCTGGGTGGGTTTACTGATGCAAGAGCACCTGACATCTGGGTAATTCTGAGCTCTCGAAAAAAGTTGCTCTCAAAAAGCTCCACTTAGGGACGCAAAAGTGCTGAGAGGGGATTTCAGATGCAGTTTCAGCCTCAAAGTATCGCAGAGTTTGGGTGAAACTTTTCCTGTCCAAGTCACTGGGAATGAAAGGAGAAAATGAACTCATGGATTCACGAAGTAATCAAAATTCTATCCTGTAAATTACAATTATGATTTAGCTTCGTGCCATATTTGTTATATAAACACCGTTCAAAAGTTTGAGTCACTTGGAAATGTCCTTATTTTTGAAAGAAAAGCTGTTTTTTTCAATGAAGATAACGTTAAATTAATCATAAATCCAGTCTAGACATTGTTAATGTGGTAAATGACTATTGTAGCTGGAAACAGCTGATTTTTAATGGAATATCTCCATAGAGGTACAGAGGAACATTTCCAGCAACCATCACTCCTGTGTTCTAATGCTACATTGTGTTAGCTAATGGTGTTGAAAGGCTCATTGATGATTAGAAAACCCTTGTGCAGTTCTGTTAGCACATGGATAAAAGTGGGAGTTTTCATGGAAAACATGGAATAATCTGGGTGACCCCAAACTATTGAACAGTAGTGTGAATGTAACTGGTTGCTCATTCACTTTTAATGTTACAGTAACAAATTAATCTGAGGCAGCAGCGGCCTCACATGACCAACAGGTGACCCTGTGCACACACACACACACACACACACACACACACACACACACACACACACACACGCACAACCAGTGTGTAAAGGTCAGTGTCGTCTGTCCATCACTGCTGACTCACCTCCTCCATCCTCAGCTGCTCTGACTGTTCTTTCCAAGTGTGTGTGTGTGTCTGTATATGTGTGTGTGTGTGTTTGCGTGTGTGTGTCTGTGTCTGTGTGTGTGTCTGTGTATGTGTCTGTGTGTGTGTGTGTGTCTGTGTGTGTGTGTGTATGTATGTGTGTGTGTGTGTCTGTGTGTGTGTCTGTATATATGTGTGTGTGTGTGTCTGTGTGTGTGTGTCTGTGTGTGTGTGTGTGTCTGTGTGTGTGTGTCTGTGTGTGTGTGTGTGTGTGTCTGTGTGTGTGTGTGTGTGTGTCTGTGTGTGTCTGTCTGTCTGTGTGTGTGTGTGTGTGTGTGTCTGTATATGTGTGTGTGTGTGTGTGTCTGTGCGTGTGTGTCTGTGTGTGTGTGTGTGTGTGTGTGTGTGTGTGTGTGTGTGTGTCTGTATATGTGTGTGTGTGTCTGTGTGTGTGTGTGTGTCTGTGTGTGTCTGTGTGTGTCTGTATATGTGTGTGTGTGTCTGTGTGTGTGTGTGTGTGTGTGTGTGCGTACAGCGCTGACTCAGCCTCTAACACTCACTTCTTGCTCGCTCTTCAGCCCAGCAGTATGTGGGTCATTGTGAACTGTGTCATCTGTGGGACTCTTTTCAAAGAGAGAGGCTTCATCTCTGACAAAGGAACTTTGACGCAGATTAACTGGGTTTGACTCACTTTTAAGTATAAAATTAATATAAAACAGAAATGTTTATGGTCACTATAATATTAGGATTTGTCTGAGCCGTATTTCTCCAGATAAATTACTATAGGCCTGTTGCATTGTGCTTATGGCCTTTATTCAGTGTTTGAAACGGGAGTTTACTTAAAACCAAACAGAGTTTTCTATAGACTGCAAAAAACAAAACAAAAACACACACATAAAAATGTAACTTTACAGATATTTTTGAAATGCATGAAAATATCAGTAAATAATAACATGATACTTAAAATGACAGTAAAAACCTGTAACTTTTGAATGACCACAAAATTTATTATTATTTTTATTTTTTTTTTACATGAAAAAGAAAGTTAAAATACATTAACATTTACTCAGTTTTCCCTTTTTATGTAATAAACTCAATATTTAGGATTAAATATATTTCTAAAAAATAAATTCAACGGGATACAACAGGGATAGACCTAGATTCTCATGTGAAATACTGTAAAATATTGGATTTTTTTACTACAATAAAAATGTAATTTATCATCAGTGTGTAATATCTACAACCTGTCAAAATACAGTGTTTATTATTTTATGTATCTGTTATTAATATTAGTACTGCTACTACTACTAATAATAATTATAATAATCATCATTATAATAATATACAAAATTATAAAAGTTATTAACAATATTATTATAGGTAATTTCATTGCTTTTTACACATTAAAACTTCTTAATCAAACATTCATCATAATTCTAAAATTACATAATTAATAAATAATATTCTAATTATTACTTTTTAAATACTGGACTTGCATGAAATGATTATTTAACAATATTTGTTTTGGGTTCCCAGCTGCCAGAATTTATTTATTTAGTTTGCATCATTTAGGAGGAAGCACTGACAATACACAGTGTGTGAATGAACTCGCTGTACTAAAATTGGAGGTAAACTTAAATAAATTCAAAGAAAATGTTATTCTGTTCACAGCATGTTGACACAGAGCAGTCGAGCATTATATATATATATATATATATATATATATATATATATATAGATATATAGATATATATATATATATATAACTTCTGTCCCCCACTGGTTTACGTTCAGTACATTAACAACATTCACGCTGTTTTAGCATCACAGGACTTTTCTGGCCTCAGTCGTGCTGCAATCTTTGTCTCTAGGCAACATTTCACAGCAGGCTGACGTTGTGTGCCTCTGTTTGTACAAACGCAACAAGATGCATGTAGATAAACTTATCAAATATACTCAGACTCCAGCAAACAAACAGGCGATTTCATACAGCGAACGCCAAGACGATCCAATCAGATCTCTCTGTAGGAGCGTGCTCAGTGTGCACCTGAATTATCCACCTGCTCTGACAGACTGCAGCTAGTTTTCCTTTCACATCCAGTCTCTCAGGCTGTTTCTCGTCTCAGGTCTGCTCTAAATGTGTTTTTCTTACGTTTTTCCTGCATTTTCCTGCACATGTGGCTCTGTGTGTCTTTGCTGCCTGAGCGATCTTCAGGAGCTGCAGGGGGAAACACAATCACCACGCTGTGATTATTTGTCATCTGTGGCTGCCTGCTGGCCACTGCAGCTCTGATAGGCATCGATTAGGTGTCAGTGTCAATCCTCTGAATCCATCATTTGTTCACTCTACAGAGGAGGAGGATAAAAAGGTCCGCCTGGAAGCTGAGCTGCTAAGGCAACTGAGTGTGAAGGAGGACACGCCGTTCGAAATGAAACCAATGAATTACAGTTTGCTGCAACTTAAACCTTTGTAGTTTTCAGCGACAAAAACAAGTCAGATGAAGGAAGATGAAGGTTTACGGCAACGTTTTATAGACAAAAACCTCCTCGGTTTACACAAAGGTATTTCTGCTCCGTTTTACTTGCTTTGATCTAAAGGACCGAAGTGAAGACTAAAAGGCTGTTCACCAGATCAATAACCAATAACCAATAATTCACACACATGGATAGGAGGAGCCCTGACAGAGTAATCAACAGAGAGCAAATGGAGAATACAGGACGGCAGCATCCACCGAAAAACACAATAAAGGGGAAAAGATCTAAATCAAGCAAAAGTTAATTAGTCTCTGCATGGTTTGTGAGAGTAAAACTATAAAAAATGATGTATTTTTTTATCAGAAAGATGAGATATTGTATAACTAGACAAAAAATGTTCCTTGAGCACGTTTTTTCTGTTGGAAAAACTGTGGTATTCCAAATTGTTTTTCGTACAAATTACAAGAGAATAATTTATTATTTTCCACTCAAACTAATGAATAATCCTCCATGTGACAATAAAGTAACAATAAACACTAAAAAACATAAAGGTTATATATGAAATATTGTCATAAAAAGCACAGCGGCTTATTGTTTTATTGTCATAATATTAAATCAATCATGTCACCCTGGTTTATTCTACTGTATATCAAGATGTTTTTCTTGGTCATATTCAGCATAAAACATGTCTCAATTTGTATATTTTCAATAAATAAATTAGGGAAGGTTGTGTTTAAAACAAAATCTGGAAAAACTTTCGTGTTGTTTCTGTAACTGACAATTAAAATGTTCTTTACAGAAGCCAAAATGTATGTTACAGCCAGAAAAAAATGGAAAAATTTGACATTAAAGTCATTACAAGCAGCTCAGAGGCTTAATGTAAAATAGTGTTTAAATTGAAAATCCATCTTCCATGATGAAGTTCATCCAGTCAGATAAACTTTAGGATTGCAAGAAAATGATTTATTTATTGCTCAAACTAATGATTAATCCTCCATGTGACACTAAAGTGATAATGAACACTAAAAATAACTAAAGGTTATATATGAAATATTATGATAAAAAAAAAAACACATCTCCTCATCTCATCTCAGTTCATCCTACTGTACATAAAGATGATTTTTTTTTGGCCATATACAATATAAATCATGTTTAAATTTGCATAACTTCAGCAATGAAAGGATTCTTTACCACAAAACTTGTTGTTTGTCTGCAACTGATGATTCATTTTCTTTACAGGAGCCTAAACTGATGCAAAAGCCACAGAAACATTTAAAATGTGTCATTAAAGTCATTAGAAGCAGCTCAGAGGCTTAATGTGAAAATAACGTTTAAACTGGAAATGCGTCTTTCATCCAGTCAGGCGACTGGGCTGAGGCAGCAGATAAACGGAGGAGTCACCCTGAAGTCCTGCAGCCTGTTTTCATGTAAGATGTAATAATTGACGAGTGGCAGCTCGGCTGTAAAACGCAGCCACAAGTCAAAGGTTGGAGGAAGTAAATAAAGCAGGAGGCCGAGGGGAAGCCATGGAGGAGAGAATGGAATTAGAAAGTTGGAGGAAGTGTTTGTGTTAAAGCTTCGCCTCCACATCTGCAAAACGTGACCAAAAAAAACCACTATGTAGACATAAACTCTCACATGTTGCTTTGAAACCTACATTTTTCTCCCTAAAAATTCTCCCTCATTGAAGAGTCCCTGAAAATGTTTATTCACAGAGTTTGTTTGTTGAAGGTTTTAAGTTTCAATATGACGCTCGTGCATGCTGGATCAAAACGTAAAATAAAATTCTGTAAAAACACGGCGATAATGTGGCAGAAAAAAACTGGTTAAAAACTGTGGAATACTGTAATGTAAAAAACTGTTACAAATATGAAAAAAAACTACAAATATCTGTAAAATAGTGGCTTTAAATACTAGAAAACTGTGGAAAAACAGTTTGTGACTATGATATGTTTCTTTTTTCACAAACTTCTCTGTGAATCCTTCATAAAATTACGCCTAATTCTTGCTGTGATGTTCAAAAACTGTAAAAAATATTAAAAAGTGACTGCAAATATCTGTAAAGTAATCAGTTTTAGCAGGAAAATGTATTTAAAGGAAGATGTATGCAAAGGAAAAAGAAATATTTTAAAAATGGTAAATAATACAGATTTTTGATGTGGAAGCTGTTTTCAATTTCTATTAACAGTTTGTTGTTTTTTTAAATTGTCGATAAGTAAATGACTGTTTTTAAATTACTAGTAAAAACACCCTGAACAATACATTTAGTATTAGTATATTCAGGTATGGTCTTTATATTTTAAGTTTTTTCATACCTGTTCAAAATTGTTTAAAAAAATTGTCTTCTCTTATTTTAGAAAATGAAGGAAGTGCCAAACCACCATTGATTTAAAAAAAAAACCTGCATATCATTTAACATAATTACATACATTTGCTTTCAACGTTAAGAATGCAAAAAATTAATAAATAAATAATAAAAACCTGTGCAAATAACATTATGAATTTTTTGTTTAAAAAAAAGAAAACAACATAATTTGATTTTATTGGTTTAATACTTGGAATATATGAGGGAATGTTAATTTAAAAATAATTTCTGAGCAGCATAAAATGTATAATAATTCCTCCACTGTTCACCTGATTTGGATGTAAATATTCTCAAATTAAAGCTGAAAGTCTGGTTGTTTCATTTCAAATCTATTGTGGGTTTTGTACAGAGTTGAAATGCTGAAAATTGTGTCACTGTCCAAATATTTAAGAACTGCTTGTTGTTTTCCACAAAGTTAAGATTATTATAACAGTTCAGGTTAATCTTCACCTCCATCTTTCTGCGTTGCAAAGACTGAACAATAAGCAGCAAACGTAGTTAATGAGACATTCAGGAACTAATGCAACCACACACTGATGTCAGACACAAGCACAAACACAACCTGGACTCACCAACAAGGTGACACACACCAGACTGTGAAAGTGGAGCTTTACAGTTAGAATTCATTTATTTAAGGTGCAGCTGGTTAGAAAAACTTAGAATAGATTTTAAAAAGATCATGTGGGGGAAAAAAGAAAAAGAAAAGCACAGCAGTAGTCAGTCGACTTTATACTGTTGTTGACATCACACACACACACACACACACACACACACACACACACACACACACACACACACACACACACACACACACACACACACACACACACACACACACACACACACACACCAGTAGAACAAACTGTATGGATTAGTACTGGAGGGCACTGATTGGTCAGTCAGAGGGCGGGATCCGCTCTCATTGGCTGGAGAGGAGGCTGAACTGTAATCTGATTTGCCAAAGCCTCCGGAGAGTGTTTGTCTAATTGTTTTACGCCTGTGTGCACAGGAGTGTGTTTGTGTGTTTTTGTGTGTTTCCAGGAGAGGAAAGATCAATTTACTCTGTTTTCCCTTGAGACCCACAGCGATAGTTCACCTGTTCTGCTCCTTCTGAGCTTTATCTGAACCATGAAACCCTCCCTGACACCCTGATTTATTTTATTAGTAGTATTAGTGGATGCATTTTTATTGTTCAGCTTATGTACTATTCTGTAAAGATGTTTTCTGAAACTGCAGTTTCTTTTATGCCAAGTTTTCTGCCACTTTTTTCAGAAAATCACATAATTTTGTGTCTTTATTAATGTCCTCGGGGACATTCATGGTGCCCAGTAGTTCCAGCATGAAACATTTAAGAAAAATAAGGAAAATTATGTGCAAAATAACCCGTAAATCATATAAGAAATAAGGAGCAACACTGTGCTGTATTTTACAATGAAAGGGAGCATTAAAAACTCTAAATATAGTAATAATAATATTAGTAAGTATAATAATTTATGTAAATATAAAAAAGCTACCTTTATGCTTATTCTTCTGCCTCAAGTTATTTAGTAACATGATAAATTTCATAAAAACAACGATAATAATCTGCAAAATAGCATGCAAAATTTGCTGGTAGAAGACACAAGATGCAAAATCAGGCTTGTACTTCATAATAAAAAAGAGTATTAAAAATTCAAAATACAGCATAATAATAATAATAATAATAATAATAATAATAATAATAATAATAATAATAATAATAATAATAATAATAATAATAATAATAATAATAATAATAATAATATATGTAAAGATATTTTATGCTCACACTTTTCGATGTATATTTGTATTTTTAAGACATATTTTTGTACAATTTTTTTCCAATATCTACGGCTTCAATTTCTACGACTTTGAATGGAAGCAACTGCAAAGTAAGAAAAGGATTTAATAATTTAAATTGATTAGAATATTTAAGAAAGATAAGGAAAATCAGGTGCAAAACCATTGTATATATCCACTATATAAATTAAACTTAGAAATTAGTCTCAGCGGGATAAATTATACTATTAATGACGTTAAACAGCAAAGGAACGACATCACAAAGAGCTCAAACAGCCTAAAACGCTGGATAGATTTACACATAACTGTTTTTATTCAGCTTATCAATATGTATTTATTTCTTCCTCTCCAGCCTCCTGATGGAAATTTTTTCCACCACAAAAGCCTTCAGTCCAGCAGAAGCAGCTATTCAATGTCCGATACAATTCAGGATAAAATAAAACCCCCCGACTAGTGACAGCATTAGCATAATAAAGTGGAGGGTCTATTTGTGAAGAAGCACTTGGAGCTGCGACTAAATATAGAGAATCATAATAAACATTAGAAGTCTGACAGCTGCCCAGGAGCATCTTCTTCTTTTATCATCTCATCCCTCTAATTTCCTCGTCACTGTCACGTCTTCTGCTTCACACGGAGACAACAAACACACCGTCTTCCTCCAGTAGTTATCCGGCTCAACAAACAACATTATGATTTAGCTGTGACGGGTGGCTCAGTGGAAAGTTTGTGACACACGATGTCGCCGATTCAACGAACCTGCAGAGCAAACCTGCTTTCAGGTGTAAATCTAATTTCAAACCCATGAAAAGCAAATTGCTCATGAATAAATGTCAGAGTTGTGTTTGTCGTATTTTTGTACACGACTGGAGATTAAATCAGATCCTGTATGTGTGATAATTAAATGCTGAGTGCCAGAGAAGAGCTACAATGAGTCAGACTTTATCAGGTAAAATGAGAATTTTCAACTTTTTAACCCAAACGTTCATAATAGTCAAAACTGGGACCTACATTATCCACAATGCAACTTGGTCAGAGATCCAGATGTGCTCGCGGTGGCTAATTTAGCAGCTATAGAGGCTGATTAGCTCAGCTACTCCTGCAGGATTTTTCTCATTTTTAAACCTGAACTAAGGCATCGGTTGGATTTTGTTGCAGCTTAAACTATCCATTTGTGGCGGCCATCTTGGATTGTTCCATCACAGTGATCTCGACTTTTCATAGTTTTTAGTGACAGAATCTGAGGCTTTTTGTCCAAACACACATTTTGGCTGCTTCAGAAAGACGTGGTTCATTTCTGTGTTGGTTGTGGCTTGAAATATGTTAAATTCTTTAGTGTTTTTATTCACTTTGTGTCTCAAAAAGCTTGTTGTTAACACTTGGGGTAACAGATTTAGCAGAAGTCTGTGCTTAAAGCTGAATTCGACAAATTTAGCATTCCATATTTCTACCATTTATGCAACTGCAACAACAAAACAGCTTGCTCAGAGGTTGAAGTTTGACACGTATTGAAAACAAATCAAAAACAGTCAGATTGATGGAGGAAGTTGTGATTTACTTTACATAAGCAGCAACTAAGTTTGGATTCTTTAGTTTTAATTTAAAGTGACACAGAACAAAAATCTCCCGTCTTCTTTTACTACCACAAAAATTATGTGAATTTGCTTGGCAGAACAAAAATATAATGAAAAGTACAGAAATCTTAAAATGACTGTTCAGACTGAACATGCATTTGCTCTGTTCTGTTAAAAAAAATTGGCATTTTACAGAATTTTTCCTTTTTATTTTACAGATTTCTTATAAAAACTGATAAAATTAAAAATATGGAGCGTGAATTTGCATGTTAAATATAAAACTAAATTAAAAATCAGTAAATGTAACCTTGAAAACCCATAAAAATTCTACTTTTTTAAAAAGAAAAATTAAATATTTGACACAAAACACAAATATTTCCTTGTTACTTAATAAATGAAACTGTTCAAGCTTTATATTGTAAATGTATATCAAAAACTTTGAGACAATTAGACGCAATTAATAAAGAAAAATAAGTGCTGGTTCTGTAATTTTGTGTGAATTTGTTTGCTAAATAAAAGATATCTTGTATATTTACAGATATTTTCTCAACCAAAATGTTGAATTATTTAATTTTTTGGCATTTTTTTGTGTCTGAAATTAAAATTTTTGACAGAAAAAAACCGCTGCTACAATACTATTACAAATTCATTAGAATTTCACAGTTATTTTATTTATTTTTAATAGATTAAAATGTTCAATCAAGTTAATATTGTAAATACCTGTTTAAAATAAGATGCAACTGGTCCAAATTAACAAAAAATAAGTATTGATTCTACAATTTTACTGTTATTTGTTTGTTAAACGAGCGATACGTTGTTTTATTACAGGACAAAATGTTAAATGGATGCCTTTAATCATTGTTTAATATCTATAAACAATGGCAATCTATTAAAATACAGTTTTTACAATTATATTTATCCATCTATATACAGTATATCATACTATATATATATATATATATATATATATATATATATATATATATATATATATATATATATATATATATATATATATATATATATATATATATATATATATATATATATATATATATATATATATATATATAGTTCTATATTCTAGATAATTTTATTGTTTTTCACACATGCTAAATAGTGGGCTTCATTAAATATTAGAAAGCCAAAAATGTATATGATCTCAAGTAAAATAAAGGATAAAAAATTTAATTTTAAACATATGTTTTACTGTTTCTTTTTTCCAGCTTTTCTGAAAATTTAGGTCCTCACAATCTGTGAAAATGTCAGATTTGTACCATTTTCTGATCAAAATCCTCTGATTTTAACATAACTAGAGAAGCTGTCTGTGTCTTCGTCCTGGTTTTTCATAATTACACAATGAGTCACCACAGATTTCGCACTGCAGTTTTAATGATAATCGACATAACAATTAAAATCGGCTCATCTCATTACGTTAATTCAGAACCCGATGCAGGCAGTAGAATGTAAACGGCTGAGATCAGCACCACGGACAGAGACAGCTGCAGTAACAACATGTGACCAGCAGGGGCAGAAATCTACTGTAGATACTGTAGCAGAGTGTGATTTACTGTAGTCTGAATAATGGAGCCGCAGATTAATCACAAGGAAAAATGAATAGAAGCGTAGAGGAGATAACACAGAGGGATGAGCAGAGATAAAGAAAGAAGAAGAGATAGATGGAGTAGACGGGAAGAGAGCAGCAGCAGAATACAAACCACTGCTGGCTGCAGCTGGATTTTTCTAGTTTCTGCTCGCACACACTCATTTCCATCACGTCAGAGGACATTACAGCGACTTACGCTCACTTCTCCACCACCGCTGCTGCTTCAGAGGCTGCGGTAATTGTTTTTAACAGGAAATATAATTCAAATCTGTCTCTTTCTTTGCATCTTTTCCTCTCTTTCTATCACTTTCTCTTTCCCTTTTCCTCTTTTCCTCACCCCCTCTCCATCATGGTACAGTCCAGTCCTAACCTTTGTTGCTCGTTCTCATCTCCTTTAGGAATCCATCACTAAGATATGAATCATTGCACATGAAATTAAACGCTACACAAGATACGGAAGCACAAACTACAAAAAAAAATAATATTGCAAATAATATTCTGTTGTTTTAGCAATAAATAATAGCAATAATGTAAAAATCTAAAAGTTATCTTGAGCAAGCTTTAAAAAAAAAGGGAGTCCTGTTATTGTGAGATAATTAAAACAGAATATGTTATTTAAAATCTATTTCATTTTAATATTGGCAGCCCTGGACTTTTGAGCACAGTAAAACAGCACATATGTTCATAAACTGACATAGAAACACAATCCTGTGTGTCGTTTTTGCATCTTTTCCTCTCTTTCCATCATGTTACAGTCCAATTCTGACCTTTTTTGCTTGTTCTCATCTTATTTAGTCTCCCATCACTAAAATATGAAATACTGCACATGAAAATAAATGCTACACAAGATATACTGTTGCACACACTACTGAAAAAAGCAATGCTTTGTGTCATTGTGAAATAATTAAAACAGCAAACCACATTTTAAATTAATGTAATTTTAATATTGGCAGCCCTGGACTTCCGTATAAACCAATTTGCTCCACAACTACACACAAATCAACACATGTATTCATAAACTGGCACAGAAACACAATCCTGTGCGTCTCCCCCTCTATCACTGTGTCGTTTTCTCCCCCCTTCTCCATCATGGTACAGTCCAGTCCTAACCTTTATTGCTTGTTCCCATCCATCACTTTCTTCCTCTCTATGTTTTCCTAACTGACTCTCTCGTGGTGTTTGTGGGAACCAGTATTGCTCAGATTTGTCACCATGAATGCAGTGATATAGTGTGTGTGTGTGTGTGTGTGTGTGTGTGTGTGTGTGTGTGTGTGTGTGTGTGTGTGTGTGTGTGTGTGTGTGTGTGTGTGCGCAGGCATGTTGCTGTGATGTGTGTATTTGCTCTGCATGTGTGCTAACTAGCTATTTGCTGCCTCGTCTTGCTTTCTGTTTCTCTGGTATTGCAGAGATTTGTCACTGCATTCACAATAAGACAGTGTGTGTGTGCGTGTGCATGTGTGTGTGTGTCTGTGTGTTGGCTCAGAGCCACTGTGACACACACTGAAACACACAAACCCACTCAGGTCTTTCCACGGCGTCATTAGTCATCGCATCTCCCGCCGAGCCGAGCAGCAGAACAACATGCGAGTGACAGAGGTGGTTCAACAAACCCACGTCTGGATTATAGGAGGACACACTTTTATGTGAACATGAGTGCTTGTTTTGAACATTTATGATCTTTTAATCCTCCGCAAAGATGCTACTGACTGTACAACCCTGTTTCTACACAAATGAACTGCATTCTGAACATGTTTTGAGGGATTTACTTTAGATTACATCACAAATATGTTTCTAAAAAGCACCATATGGACATTTTAATAAGGTAAAAAACTACATTTTCACCAAAGTAAAAATATAAAATCTTAAAATGAGGATAGGAACAGGCAGAAACTGATTGGTCACAAGAAATTACAGTATTTGCTGGCTTTCAACCCACCTTCTACAAAAACGCATTCCAATATAATTAAACTGCATTCTACACTTTCTGCTGGACTGCTTTTGATTGTATCAAAAATATCTTTCTAAAAAACACCAAAAGGACGTGTTAACAAGGTAAAAAAAAAATGGCATTTTAATCAAAGGGTACTTTAACTAAAGGTATAAAATCTTAAACTGAGGACAAAAGTAGCCAGAAACAACAGTATTTTGTGGTTTTCAATTTTCCTGCCATGCTCATATTTAAATACTGTTGTTTATTTAATATTTCAAAGGAATCGTTTGATACTTTCTGAGATGTATTTACTTGCTTTTTTAAGCAGGACTGGATGAATAGTTTTCCACTGTTTTCAGTCATTGTGCTAAGCTAAGTTAGCTGCATGTTGGTAGCTTAAGACTCCGTGTTCTCATGTTGTTGAGCCAATAATGCAAAAATGTGTATTTTCAGCAAAAGCGAATCACCAGTTCCTTCTCTTGCGCTTATAGATATGTCTGTGCACACGATTTTCCAATTACTGTGTAAGTTACACATGAAAACCAGAGAAAAAAGATGCATCATTTTGCTAATCTGTCTGGTTTTTCTGTGTAAAATTCTCCGGACGACGCAGGAAGTGACACATTGGGTGCATCTGTTTGCTCGAAGTCGTCTAAATTTTCGGTCCTGAAGCGTCAGCATCAGCATAATCCCTTGAATTCTAAAAAGCAACAAAGCAACAGAGAGCAGAGGGAGGAGGAGAGGATGGAGGGAACGTCTGGGTGGGAAGAAGACGAGAACAGCTGGAAGGAAAGAGGGAAGGAAGGACGGACGGATGGAGGAGTTACTGGAGCAGAAGGAAGAAACACCCCCGTAAACACACGCAGAATGGTACGGTCTGGCTGGGAAGCATCCATTCAGTGAGCAGCACTGGTTGGGTTTACCCTCTGTTTGGTTCTTCCTCTGACCACTTTACTCTCTGGTAAATTCTGCAGCTCTGTCAGATTTCTGTCTCTGTTTCATGGCTGCCTTATCACTGGTGCTTCCCCCCGTTTTCCACTCAAACCTTTATTTTTTTCACTCTTTTCTTCCTGTAAATATTTTTATTTCTGCATTCCTTGAACTGATTTTACTCTGTTGTGCTCCTTATGTTGCCTCCATGCATCTACTGGAGCATTTCAAAAAATTAGAACATTGTGAAATGTTCAATATTTTACATTTGTTAAAACGTTTACTTCTATGATCTCCAAGGACTTACAAAGCAGTATAGAGAAAAATGTTTTTTGGGGGGGTCATTTTATCTCATGATTTAGACTTTAACGGCATATTGTTAACTTTATAACTCATGTTTTAAACTTTTAAACTAATAACTTGGCATTTTATAGCAGAATTTTAACTTTTCAACTCATAATTTGAGCTGCTAAACTCGCAGTTTAGATTTTTATGTCAGAGTTTGGACTTTTTATATGATGATTTGTACTTTTTCTTATAATTTTGAACTCAGAATTTGGATTTTTATGCTCATAATTTAGACATTTTTTTTTATCATAACTGGAACTTTTTAACTCATAAATTGGACTTTTCTGTCAGAATTTAGCTATGAATTTAGTTTTTTCTCTCCCAATTTTTACTTTTTATTCTATAATTTGGACTTTTTAAGTCATCATTTGACAGCTTTTATGTCATATTCTGGTCATTTTCATTAATATGAAAAAAATTGATATTTATAGAAGCTTACAGTAGAAAAAGGGGAGGAAGGATTTTATCCAAATAATTAAATGAGTTTGGAACATAAATATTCTGGAATCCAGCTCAGTATTTATACCAGTGATCAAGATTAATCCAAGAAATAGTATAAATATTTCTGTTATCCTGATACTGGGACAGTAAATATCAAATACGATAGAAGTTTCCCACCATGACAAGTTGAATATTCTTCATCAGTTTTTCAATAGAAGTGAAAATTTTATACATTTTAACCTCAAAGTGAAATATTTGATGTCTTTTTTTTTGTTAATATTTACTTTTTCACAAAGTTCTTAAGCTGCACCAGGAAATGTGAGTTTAATGCAGGAATCTAAGCATGTTTAAAGGCAACTGGGATGCAAAAGCGTCCATGTTTGCACAAATCAGGTGAACTCTTTAAAACATAAATATATCACGTCTCATCTGTGTACATCTGCTAATGCATTAGAGCATCGTTGAAATTTCTCTATATTCTAGATTCATTTCAAACATTCTTTTGTTTTAGTGTTGAAGAACGTGGCTTCCCACCCCCACCTCCCCATAATCTTCTAATCTTTATAAATGTAAGCATGTGTCCATGCAACGTTGACCTTAGGCAGCTTGGACCTGAGTGTTTACTAGCATCTACTAATACACACACCTTGGATTTATTTACTAAAATTACAAACGTTTACTTTCAGCTGCACCTTGAATGTAATTTTTGCACGACTTTTTCATACATGTTCAGCAATGTGCATTATCCAGAAATACAATATCAGTTTAACTACTGTTTTTAGAGTTCCTTTTATACCAAAAACTCTTTAGAATTAACTACCTCACTCATGGGGACACTTATATATGCTATTTTTTTCTACTAGATTTTAGACTTTTATATTTGCACTTTTTGTATTATATATATATATTTTTTTTAAATGCCTGATTGTGTGAATGCACTGACAGAACAGCTGCCTAACTTTATTACATTTTATCCTAACTTGGTGCAGACTTGCAACTTGTTTCCCTCCATAAAGAATCCACTTTCCTGGAATGATGGACTGTTTGCATTTGCATGCACGCCTATCTTCATCTGCGTTTGTGTGTCACGTCTCGGTGTCTGTCAGTGTCAGCAACCGGCAGCCACACAGAAGCAATCTGACAGCTGATTGGCAGACAGACCACCAACATTTGTCATGGCAACCACAGAGGACATTGTCAGGCTGTCAGGGGGAGTTTATGCAGAATATTGAAGTTATTAAGGTTCTGAACTGTTAGTTATCAGATGGATTCATATCTGCAGAAGGGCCTGAAGCAGACTGATGAGTGAATTATTCATAAAATAAGACATTATGTTATATTATGTAAATAAAAACAAGGATGAGGCTGATCATTCTAGTTTTATTTTGAAAGAACCAGGTGATAGAGGAGCTAAAAACAGTAGAAATGTCAAATTAAAGTGTTCATTAACTCTCAAATGACGATATGCTCTATTTTATACACTGACAATACTTGTAATATAAAGTATTTACTGCACAGGAGAGATTTTTCTTGTTTCCATTGAGATTGTTAAACCTCCAATCCCCAAAACAAGCTGATTGGTTAGAAAGGCGTATTATCTTTTTTTAAAAACACCAAAACTGTACCATTAATCGAAACCAAAAACTGCAACAACATAAAGAATCATCAGGTTTCCAACAGTCCTTATACTACTCAGTCGAGAAATCAAATCAAATAGAAGCTAAAAATCACTTTATTCTTCATGTCTCAGTTTTAAAAAATCTCATAAAATAAATGGTTTTCTCTCTAAGACACCAGTGAAAAGTGAAATTCATCTCACAGTATCCTGAAAAACATGGTTGCAGTGTAAAAGAGACAAATGTTTTATTATATTTTAGACTTGTTACTTGTAATGTTAAATATTTGTGTTTTGCTGTTTTCATTTTCATGATTGTCGTTTACTTTATGAGAATGCACTAATATATGTGAGTCTAAATGCCTGCTAATGGATGCAAATGCATCCGTACATAGCAAAGGAAGTTTACAAAGCAAAATAATTTGACACTAAAATACGTTTCACTCTGTTAAACTCATCTGTGTGCATTGAGACTGTTAAATCTCTGAACCTTGAAAGAATTAAAAACTAAATAAATAAATCCCCCAAATTTCACTATTGATCTGAGCCAAAAACTGCAAAAACACAATGAATCAGCAGGTTTTCAACTTTCCAACAGTCCTTGAACGACTCATTAGTCAGAAAAACTCATCAAATAAAAGCTTAAAATTACGATATTTCATTAAAATCGCTTTATTCTTTGTGTCTCAGTTAAAAGTCTGCGAAAAAATACACCATTTGCTGAATTAAAAGGTTTGCGTGACACTGAACTTAATCTAAGACATAATGAGAAAATATTAAGGTTTATCTGATAGTATTTCAACAGAGGAGATCAGAATCCTTAAAAACGTGGCTGCGGTGTTAATATTGTTCATTTTATTTTGCATCAAACTGAAGCACTAACTTTGCTTTGCGTTGTATAAATCAAAGTTGACACTAGAATTACAGATGTTGTTTCACCAAGCGTCTGTCTTGTGACTCCAGCTGGTGCCAAATCTTAATTCCTTCCATTGGTTTACATATTTCTGCAGCGACAGCTCCTCCTTTCCTCCCACTGACCCCACAGAGGATCCATTTAATCGTTCAGCATCTTCAGCTCGTTTGGATCTCGACCCGTTCTATGACAAATGGCTCCGTAGCTGCTGGTTACAGGCTTCAATAGCAGTAAAGGCTGTTTAATACGCTCTTATTCCATTGTCCCAGATGTGGAACTGTTCTCGTATCGCCACCAGAACTGCCTCTTGTCTCATTATTTAAATCTGGAATTGTGAAAAGATTGGCGGCGGTTCTAACGGCTTCAATCTGCATCTGCTGTTGAGACGTTTATAAGAAAACAAGATGAGGAGGAGAGAAAAACAAACATACAAGCAGCAAAATAAACCTGGTATCAAAATGCAGGTGAAAAATTCAATCTTTAATTTACGTATATTCAATGAAAACTAAAAACTCCTGTTAAGGACCTAAAATTTGTAAAACTTTTAGATTATGAAGGTAAAAATTCTGCATGACTTCATGAAATATATTAAAGTTTATGTACATAAAAGACAAGCTGCAGATGATGGTTTTTCATGCACACTTTGACTAGAAAATACATGCTAAATTCACAACCATGCCAGTAAAATGATGAAGAAATGACACTAACAGATGCTGTGTTTCTAAAGTCGTGTTTTCTGATTCCTGGTGTTTTGTCGTCTTTTATAAGCTGATTTCCTATAAACTGTACAGTCAGAGCAGCTTATTTACCTATAACAAATGCAAATTAAAAAAAAAGATCATTTCAAGACACAACGTGCAAGATTGCCGAAACATGATGTAATAATCGTTTTGCAAACTGGATTACATTTTTTCTCTTCAGCATTTTTATAAATTCTAACTGTAAATTTTTTAGTTTTAACACTTTGCATGCATGTTTTTTTTATTTTCTATTGTCTTTATGAGAAAAATAGAAGACTAATGCAAAAAATTGTGACATTTCAGCTCTTTTTCTTATCTTTTGGCATGCAATTTGGAAATTTTTGTCACCTTATCAATCAAAAATAAGCTCTACTTCCATTGGTTGTTGCCTCTTTGGTTCGAACAGGTAAAACGAATCAGTAAAAATGTATCATTTCTGAATGGACCCTGGTGAAGAGCAATGTCTTGTCTGGATCACTGCTAGTTTTTTATGAGAAGACTGAGAAGACCAATGCAAAATTTCTACATTTCAGCCTTTTTTTCTTATCTTTTTGCATGTAAATTTGGAAATTGCTGTTGCTTTACCAATCCAAATTAAACTATAAACTCCTGTTTAGTTCTTGCAGGTGAAACGAATCAGTAAAGAAGACAGAAAAGGATGGATGAAGAAAGAGGAAATGAAGGAAGGAAGGGCTTTTAATCTGAATACAAAAAAGCATAAACAGTGATGGAGTTTTGGGGGAGTCTGATCTTGACTATTCTTTTTTTATGAGGAAATTAGAAGACTAATGCAAAATTGCAACATTGTTGCCTTCTTTCTTATCTTTTTCCATGCAAATTTGGAAATTCTTGCCGCCTTATCAATCAAAAATAAGCTCTACTTCCATTGGTTGTTGCTTATTTGTTTCGAACAGGTAAAACGAATCAGTAAAAACGTGTATTTCCTGAATGGACTCTGGTGTAGAGCGATGTATTGTTTTGTTTATCCTCTTTTTTATGAGAAAACTGAGAAGAGCAAGGCAAAATTGCTTCACGTCGGCTCTTTATATTATCTTCTTGCATGCAAATTTGGACATTCCTGTTGCCTTATCAACCCAAAATAAACTCTACTTCCATTGGTTGTCACCTATTTGGTTGTAACAGGTCAAAAAAATGGCAAATGTATGATTTTTGAATGGACCCTGGTGCAGAGCAGAGGGCAGCATCCAGCCCAGCTGCCATTCATCTCTTCTGCTGCTCTCCTGAGGTTCAGATGTGGATGAAATGAATGAAAAAAGGCGTGAATCGCTGCTCTCTGTGTCTGTCACGAGCCCAGAAATACACCTTTACTTCCAAATCACACACACACCAAGTGTAGGAGTATGAAAGGTGCAGCGGCGGAACAAAAACAAGCCTTAAAAGAAAAAAGGAAAACTAAAAGGAAGGAACAGACAGAAGAGAAGAGAGCATCTGAGTCATTCACCCTTTTCCACTTGATAATCGATGAGTCATGACTGTATGTTTGTGATTTCCTTTCAAGAGCAGATGTCTCCTTTTTATTTATAATGTAAAATATGTGTTATTGTGGGATTTTTTTTTTTAGTTTTTCCACACTCATTCAAAAAGAAATTTTCGCTCGTTTTCTCTTTGACAGACTTTAAAACGCTGCGTGTGAGACGGAGATAACGTGCGGAAGAAAAAGCAGATGAGGGTGTTTGCGTTTGATAGGAACACATCAGAACCTCCGGGGGGGAACAGAACCGAGCCGTGGGGGCAGCAGGAAGACAGAGCAGCTTTCTGACTTCAGTCCAGAAACCCACGCAGCAGAACGAGTCTCCGCTGAGGCTGCCAGGCTTCCTGCCGGCAGGACAATTCACGACGTGTTTGGGGATCACGGGGAAATTAGAAATTCTGCCTTTGTAAACAGGAAAAGAGGACGATGTTTGGGGTTTTTTTCAACCTTCAATAACTATTCTGCTTTTGATTTTAAGCTTCATTCGAGCTCCATCCACCTGCAACCACTTTCTTTTTGCACAACGAAATTTATCCAAAATTTGTTTATTTATTAGATTAAGTCAGACATGCTGCCGTATTATGAAGGCAAAAGAGAAAATGAAACACAAATCAAAACAACCAAACTGAATCCAAAACCTAAATGAATGTCTGTAAAAGTTTCATCTATCAGCTCATATATCTGTACATCTCAGGTCTTATTGTTTCCTGTTTTCTTCCTTCAGAAACACGTTCACAGGAATGACTATCATTTTCCTTTTTATTTTATTTTTTTTGCTTTAATTCATAGTTTCCAGGCTGCACTTTGTCAGGTGAAATGAAAAAAATTGTCTCATCACCGGTTTTCAGATTTAAACATTAAGTAACATTAGCTGCATTTTGACCTTTTCAACTTGTTCTACATGAGATTTTTCAAATGATTACGCACAAAAAGAAGTGATTTTTGGTCATAATTGTAGTTTACATGACAAGGAAAATGCTTAATATTAAACAAATACAGCAAATAGTCCCAATAGCAAGACTTCCGATCAGTTAGAAAACCAAACTTCCTGAGAATCTTCCTGAGTTTTTCTGGGGTTTTAACTGATCAGCATTTTAAACTTGACAATTGAGGACGTCAACAAGAGTTTAAAGTAGTTTTCTGTTTGATTAATTACACAAATTCAGTAAATTACTGTCAGTTTTAGTCCAGCAGCTACCATTATTCACAGCTGCAACCAGTATGTTCATCTACAGTCGCTTTTTTTTGGGAATCAAACCTGATGTTGGCGCTAAAAAAGACATTTCATTTTTTCACTTTGTGCAAGAAGCTACAAGCAAACAAGCTTCATGTTTCTGAGTTAAATAAGATATGGGGATTGCTATAATATAAAAATATGTGCAACAAATTTAACAACAATGAAAAACTTGTTCAGCAAATCACCAGTATGGCTGCACATTTACTCAGGAAGCAGGAAAAGTTGGGTTTTTGTGCAGGTTCTTGTCGTCTAATACAACTTTAAATGCTGCTAAATTGAAACGCCACATTTACTTAAATGACTCCATCACTATCTCTCTCTTTTTTTGGCTTTAATTCATAGCTTTCAGGCTGCACTTTGTCAGGTGAGATGAAAAAAAATGGTCTAATCACTGGTTTTCAGATTTAAACATTAAGTAACATTAGCTGCATTTTCAACCTTTCAACTTCAAATGATCGTACAAACAGAAATAAATCTTTGTTTAAATGACAAGAAAAATGCTTGATATTCAACAAATACAGAAAATAGTTCAAATAGCAAGACTTCCAGTCAGTTAGAAAGCCAATCAACTAACTTATTTTACAATTAGCTTTAAAATTACATTAAATATCAGAAATAAATGCATTTTTCATATATATATATATATATATATATATATATATATATATAAAACTATTGCTCAAAAGCTTGGGCTCACTTACAAATGTCCGTTTTTTTAAATCTTTTTAGTTATCTTTTTCTGGTCTTCTTGCTTTTATTATAGTGCACAGTGGAGAGAGAGAGACAGGAAATATTGGGGAAAGACATGCAGCAGATGATGGCAGGTTTGACTCGAACCGATGGCCGCTGCATTGAGGACTATAGTCCCTGTTTATGGGATGCCAGCTCAACCTGTTGACCTACAGGGAAACTGAGAAATGTCCTTATCTTTGAAAGAAAAACATTAAATGAATCATAAATCCAGTGTAGACATTGTTAATGTGGTAAATGACTATTCTAGCTGGAAACAGCTGGTTTTTAATGGAATATCTCCATAGGGGTACAGAGGAACATTTCCAGCAACCATCACTCCTGTGTTCTAATGCTACATTGTGTTAGCTAATGGTGTTGAGTTTTCATGGAAAACATGAAATTGTCTGAGTGACCCCAAACTTTTGAACGGTAGCGTACATGTTGGTCAGACTATTTGACAATACTCTATAACATTACTGCACCAGATAAACCCTTTGTTAATAATAAAATAGAAAACCAACACTCATTCATTTATTTTAGACGTGCCACATTATCATCAGGACAATAAGGAAAATACGCAAAATGAAAAACAACAAAAGAACTATTCAAAACCTAAAATAATGTCTGAAAACGAGTAGGATGAAGTTGTGAAGTTTAACTTATCGGCTCTAACCTGTTACATGTCTGTACATCTGGTGTCTTACTGTTTCCCATTTGCTTCAACCAAACCCGAATCAAGTTTTCATTTGGCAAACTGTGAGCAGGAAACACAATAATGCGGATAAAATACTCCAGATATGACACGTCTCAGATCTGGTCCAGTTCTTTTGGTGTTTAAACTTGTGTTCTGGTTTTGTTTAGCTAGTTTCTACCTCTGTCTCTCATCTTAGACTTTACATTTCACATTTTTAAATAGTTTTCTGCTGTTGTAATTTCCTCATTATGACTGTATCTAATCTGATTCTCATAAACCCTGCTTCTTGCTACTAATTTTTTAACACTAGTAGGTAGTTTCAGGGCAGATTTCTCCTCGTCACAAATAACTTGCTGCATGTCGGGGTTAAAGCAAAATCTAATCGGCTGTGATTTTGCTGCTCGACTCCAAAAACAAACGATGAAATGGAATCCAGAACCTCTGTCCTGTAAAATCAATCCTGTTGTCTGCTCTGTTGGTTTTTTGTTTTAAATTTAAACACAAAACTCGACAAAAAAATGTGAGAATCCCTGTGAAGGATCTGATGCTGGCATTGATTATAGAAGCAGAACGATGTTATGCAACAACACCTGACCTTTAAGGACTAAATCATGTAATTCTTGCTGAATATCTGTGAGAACTTAGCGTTCTGAAAGCTCTAACTGCAGCTGTACGTCGAAGCATGAACAACATGTCGATGGGGCCTTTTTTTCTGCCCTTGAGGCTTCAGAGTTTAAGGATCGCGTGTAAATCCATGGATTTCTGCGACGCAATTACAGCTTGAGATGGGTTTTAAAGCTGACATCTATGTGAGAAATAACAGAAAGCTGCAGCCTCCGGGGATAACGAGCTCCGAGTCACTGAGAGACTCCAGTCAGCTGCAGCGACCGCAGAAGCTTCGACTCTGCAAACTGCTCCAAGACGATCCTTCATTAAAGCTCAGCTCCGGACACACGTCCAGTAATAGCAGTTGGGTTTTTTTTCTTTATCTCATCTTTGCCTTCTAGCAATGATCTTGTTTTCCATCACCGGCAATTGGAAAAACTGCTACTTAGATTGTGAAGCTGTAATATGACTCCGGTTCTAAATGAGGAACCTTTTTCTAGTGGTTCTGATGTGCCGTGAGCCTTCATTTTAGAATCACAAGCTTAGACTGGGAAGAGTTTTGTGTAGAGTAGCTATTAGGCTGTAAATCTACATCAGTCTGCCATCGTCGCTGCAGAATCAAATGTAAAATCTGCATGTTTTTCCCCCTAAAATTCGACTATAATGGCATAACAGTACAATCAGAAACATATTTGGTTTTTTTTTTTAAATTAAAAATGTAGTTTTTACAGATAGATTAGAAGATGTGTTAGTAGATTATCCAAATGCAACGTGGATGGTCGGTTTAAAAAACCAAAAAGAAATCTTAAATGACTAATCAAGACAACAAAAGTCCAAAAGGTTTGCAGAAAATAAAAAGGAAATCGAAGGAACATTCTGTAGCAGCTTAAAGAACCGATTCTAATTTTAAGGCGGTTTCTTATATTTTTGCTCTTATTGAATGAAATCAAAGAGTGGAATGTTTTTGCATATATTTGACACTTAATTCAGAAAAATACAATGATTTGCTTACAGAAAAAAATCATACATGATCACTTGTGGAGGATTTTTTGCATGAGAAGATTGAACAAAAATCCAAAAAAGGCAACAAAAGTATGGAGAACAAACTAAAACATGAAGCAAAGTAAAACAAAAACTAAATGCACAAACCAAAAGAACTTCAAGGAACAAGACTAGAACAACTACTACTACTCCCCCCTCTGTTTTTTTTATTTGCATATTGTTTTTTGTTTTTTTTTTTATTTTGTTTAATTCTGCTTCAACATTTTTTATAATCATATTAACAACTAAATTAATTAATTCTTTTCATACATTCAGGATTACTTTTTCATTCATTTTGATTTTTACACTTTTAAAAAGTCAAAATATCTGGTTTATTGTATTCTTTTATATTTCTTAACAATGATTTTTACTGTTTAAACACTGTTTTATCACATTTTTTTTCAAATGCACTTTATTTAAAACCAAACCTGCATTATATTTTAAAGGGATATATTCTTCTCAAAAAGAGGGAAAATACCTAAACCACATCCCATGATGGGTTAATATAAACCTGATGCTCAGTGTGAACCACTGCTAGAGTTACTTTTAACATTCTGTTCATCATTTTTCAATCTGTCCAAAAATTAGACAAAAGCAAAGGTAGAACACAACATGATTTACAAAATGATCAGCTGTACTGCTAAATACATGATTTTTACTTTTGTAAATTGGGAAAAAAAACATTGAAACTTACTGGTGGTGCCTGAGATATACATTATCTGTTTATATGTGTTTTTCATGTTCGCTTTTTCATCCTTTAGTTCCAAATCCTGGAAATCAGCAGCATTTTACAGCATATTTTAGATAACAGTGTGCTTCCAACGAAATGTTAATTTAAAACAAGCTGTTTCCCTGAGGTTTGGTAGAAGAGTTCAGATCCCTGACCTGAGCAGAATCCAACACCTCTGGGATGAACCCAGAAGCTCCTCCAGGCCTCACTGAAGCCATTTTGGTTGAAAGTGGGCCAAAGTTACAAAAAAAGTCACAACCTGGTTCTAAAATCCAGTGAAAAGCTTCCCCGGATAATTAGATATATTCTTTTTTGGAGGGAAACTTTCATTTTCCTCACTCCTTTTGGCTATAATCATATTGAATCTTGCATTTTACATCCAGAAACTCTATTTTTTTTCAACTCTGCGGAGACGGAAATCCATTTGTCCATGGCAGCTCCACAACTAAAGGCCTTCAAAATAAAAGACACATTTGGTGAGGGGATTCCCATCCTCTGTTGGGCAGAGTCACACCTTTGGGTGTTGGGGATCACACCGTGTCTCAGCGGGAGCCTCCTAATCAGCTGAGCAGCCCAGGGGAGCTACAACTCTCCTCGCTGACCCACTTAAAGGCAACATGGCGGCGGGAGAAAGTAGGACGAGAGGGGAAAAAAGCCAAACTTTAAAGTCCTGCACCTTTTCTTCTGGAAGCCCTGTAAATCTGCTGCTTCTGAACCGAACACATCCATCCGTCTGTTGCTCCAGAGATCATGAACTAGCTCTGGTTCTGTTCTGCACATCCCAGAGTCTGATGCTGATGATCTCACAGGGAGGCCACACTTTATGGTCCCCGAGAGGACAGAAAAATACAGCAACGCACAAAAACATGCAGGAAAATAGACTCCAGACTCTTCAAGGATTTATTTCCTTCACATGCAAAAGAGTTTGTTAACTCTTACATCGTGTTCAGGCCAAATTTGGCCTGTTTTGACATTTGACAGCAGTGAAAATACCCTAAATGTGGTTCTTTTAAACTGAAATCTTATTAATTTTCCCAAAGTGACCCAAAATACACAATAGTTTCGTACAGGTGCTACAAATGTTTGTACACTGAGGCTGTTCTGAGTCAAAGTTGACCCGTTTTAACAGGCCAGATTAACTTAACAAAGCATGCCCTGTTGACACATGAAGATTAAGCACGTTAAACTCTTAAATGTTAAGATATTTAGTTTTTTTTTTTACATAGATATATGCTCAGCAAGCAAATTATTTTGAAAGAACTTAACTAGAATGTCCTTGTGCTAATTTCAATTTAAAAAGTTCAAATCAAAGGAAAAACTGAATTGAAAAACAAGAAAAATTTATGCTGTAAGCAAAACATTTGATAATGATTTACCTGCTGAACATGCTTCTTTGTGAAGAAACCCCTAAATAACTTCACAATTAAGAGTTTAACATGCTGAATCTTTCTGTGTCATCAGGTATAAACTGGCATTCTCTGGCTGAGGCCAGTTTATACCCTGGCCGGGGGTTAATCTGACCTGTTACATTTTAGATCTACCACTGATTACAGCCCCTCTGATGAAGTTAGGATTTGGGTTACTTTCTTATCACTGCTCTGAATGCAGAGACCAGTTCTTAATTAGCATTTTATTATTTAACGTTTGGTGTGCTTAGTGGAAAATGTTGAATTAATGTCAATAATTAGGATTTCTGATGATAAAGCAGTGTGACAACATATTAGCTTTTATGCTTTTATATTAAACAACACATGATATTGTGTAATAATTGATGTTTTTCTCCAAAAACGAGTGTCGTAAAACCTAGAAAATACACTCCCCTTGGTCTCTGAGACATTTATTAAGGATTCATCAGACAGTTATTAATGTGGCATTGGTCTATTTAGACATTCTAAATAGATCTGTAGTTTATAATTTGGTATAAACACTTACTATGAGGGAATTTGTGGTCTCACTGTGAATGTGAGGGTTGAGGTGAAGATAAAAAGCTGCAGGATTAAAGTGAGTCTGGGGATAAAACTCTGAAGATAATAAAAAAAAAATGCTGCAGATTAAGTTTTTTGTGTTTTTTTTCTAGATAACCATCTAGAATTATTTATAGAGGATGTCCTCACCTGTACTCCTGAAAAATTTAGCGAGGCACCTTTTGGAACAGTGTGTTTCTTTGCAAACATCACCAGTCGTTCCTCTGTGGTTCTAAAGAGGGAATGAAGTCAGAAACTCCCTGAAGTCCTGCTCAGGTTCTTCTCCTGCTGCAGCTTTTAGCTCTCACTATACGTTTAAAGTAAATCAGCACAATAAGTCTCATATTAGCTGCTATTATTTAATGATTTCTAATTATTATAAAAAAAAACACTCCTTTTTGTGTTTTCTTATGGTTTACATTTTTTCCTACAAATCTTGCAAATTTAAAGTTCAGCTGCACATTCGTAAAACTCTGACATTCACTAATGATGTGAGTGTTAAATCTGTGTATTTAACTCATATTACAGTCATTTGCAGCAATTTGAGCAAAAGAAATCTTGTGAAAAAGTGGAAAATGTATTTGTTTCATCGTGTTTTTTAAAGCTTAGTTTTATCATAGAGACTTTCATCCTCATTTAGATTTTTTTTCCTTTAAACTGTCTTTCAGTTCACTTAATATTATTTTTAATTTTCAACATTGCTCTCTTATATATGTATATATGCGTATATATGTGTGTGTATATATATATATATATATATATATATATATATATATATATATATATATATATATATATGTGTGTGTGTATATATATATATATATATATATATATATATATATATATATATATATAGAGAGAGAGAGAGACTTTTATCCTTTTATCCTTTATACATCACTGTGTTGCTAGCTGTCTCGTAAATCCTGATGATTTGATGCCTCCATGTTTTTTTGTTGTTCTCAGAATCACTCTTTCAACCTGGGTTTTGAATGGCTCTATAAATGAAGATTATTATTAAGATTTTTTTTTCATGTCACATTTTTCTTCACTGTGAGCTCATTTTTCCCTAAAATATAAAGTTCCAGACCTCTATGGAAACTAAGCAAATATGGCTAGAAGTAAAGAGAACTCTAAAATCTAAATCTAAAAACCTTTTTTGTAAATCAATTTTGTAATGCCACAAATTAAAGAAAAAAAAATTTGACTATTTACCAAAAGTAAAAAAATGGTTGATAAAGAATATTATTTCTGCAAGTGTCCATATACACTACCTATATTGAAAAAAATTATGACGCTGCATATCATAAGTATTTCATTCTTTACACATTTAAATTAGTCTGTGCTCTGTAAACACTGCCTGCTGATCAGCTGAAAAGTTAATAAATTTTTGTCACATAACTGTTGGTCACAGCCAAGTCGTTAATGGCTTCATGGTTTTGTGAAAGAATGCAGAATTTTTCATTTTTTACAGGATCTGGTTATTGCAATGTGTAAATCCTTATATGAGACATAAAGCAAAGCAATTTTGGTGAAATATCACAATTTTAAGCTGAAATTTGGTTGATTTTCCCCATGAAACTATACATCCGACATAATGCACTGAATGACCATTTGAAAGTTGAAAATCTGTAGATTTTTTTCTATTCTGACAATTTCTAGCATTGATTAATGGTGTAACTTTGGCATTTTTGAACAGAAAGCAAAAAGCCTTTAAATCCCACCATTAGCCGTCAGGAGTTGGAGCTTAAACCAAATTACAACAAACTGAAATAGAATCCAACAAAGTAGTTCAGTAAATTTAAAATTCTACTTGGAAAAGATTCTCTAAAGGCACAGCAGAAAGCGGCACAACAAGATTTATGAGTGTTTTTGCCGAATGTTTAGCTGTGAAGGCTCAGTGCCAGAGGGACTTCATTTTTGGAGCGCTAGCTTGGTGAGCTAACCAACACGCTAGTCACACAGGAACATGTTAATGCCAGACTAACATGTCTGTGTCGAGGTCTCAAGAACTCCTGTGTGTGTTGTTGTTTGTGTGTTGCTGTTTGTGGTTTATAGCGCAGCCTTGGTTTCCTGCAGGGAGCTTTAGATTCACCCAAACAGTTAGAGAGAATAGGACCAGGGAGACAGACAGACAGATGATTCTGTGAGAAACAAGTGGCTGAGAGAGGAAAAGTGACAGAGCTGTAAGTCATCCACACAACAACAGCTGCTCAGAACCAAGAAGGTAACAAGGAAAGGAGACAAATACAAGGAAAAGTGGGAAGTAAACAGACGGACAAAAAGATGCAGGGTTTGGATGGAAATAAACACGACATAGAAATGCAGATTTAGGTGGAGCTGCAGGAGAAACTGTGGAAAACAGCTAAAAAAGATGAGAGCTGGAGGTTGAAATAAGAGCAGGTGTCTGAAGGAGAGAGAAGATTCAAGAGGCTGCATAAATGAAGTAACCTCATGAGATCCCAAATAAGATCAGAATGTACAAAGGATGTAGGATGTAAGGATATAGGATGGAAGACGTAAAGATGTAAGGATATAGGATGGAGGACGTAAAGATGTAAGGATATAGGATGGAGGACGTAAAGATGTAAGGATGTAAGGATATAGGATGTAGGTTGTAAGGATGTAAAGATGTAGAATGTAGGATGTAAGGATGTAGAATGCAAGGATGTAAGGTGTAGGATGTTAGGATATAGGTTGTAGGATGTAAGCATGTAAGGATGTAGGATGTCAGGATGTAAAGATGTAGAATGTAGGATGTAAGGATTTAACGATGTAGGAGATAAGGATGTACGGACGGACGGGTGTAAGGATGTAGGATGTAAGGATGTAGGATGGACAGACGGATGCATGTAAGGATGTAGGATGTTAGGATGTAAGATGTAAGGATGTAGGATGTAAGGATGTAGGATGTCAGGATGTAGAATGTAAGGATGTAGGATGGACGGACAGACGGGTGTAAGGATGTAGGATGTAAGGATGTAGGATGGATGGACAGACGGGTGTAAGGATGTAGGATGTAAGGATGTAAGATGTAAGGATGTAGGATGTAAGGATGTAAGGATGTAGGATGTTAGGATGTAGAATGTAAGGATGTAGGATGGATGGACAGACGGGCGTAAGGATGTAGGATGTAGGATGTAAGGATGTAGGATGGACGGACGGACGGGTGTAAGGATGTAGGATGTAAGGATATAATGATGTAGAATGTAAGATGTAAGGAAGTAAGATGTAAGGATATAAGATGTAAGGATGTAGGATGTAAGGATGCAAGGATGTAAGGATGTAGGATGTTAGGATGTAGGATGTAAGGATGAAGGATGTAAGGATGCAGGATGTAGGTGGCATGGATGTGAGGATGTAAGGATATAAGGACAAAGGCTGTAGGATGTAAGATGTAAGGATGAAAGTAAGATGTAAGGATATAGGATGTAGGATGTATGATGTAGGATGGAAGGATGTATGGATGAAGGATGTATGAATGGAAGGATGTAAGGATGCATGATGTAAAGACGTAGGATGCAAGGATGTAGGATGTAGGGATGTAAGCATATAGGTTGTAGGATGTATCATGTAAGGATGTAAGGATGCAGGAGGTGAAGATATAGGATGTAGGATGCAAGGATGTAAGGATATAGGATATAAGATGTAAGGATGTTGGACGTAAGATGTAAGGATGGATGTAGGATGGAAGGATGTAGAATGTAGGATGTAAGATGAAAGATGTAGGATGTAAGGATGTCAGGATGTAGAATTTAAGGATTTAGGATGTAGGATTTAATAATGTGGGATAAAAGTGAATAAGGATGTAAGGAAGTAAGGAAGTAAGGATGTAGGATGTAAGGATTTATGATGTAAAGATGTGAGGATGTACGATATAAGGATGTAAGATGTAAGGATGTAAGATGTAAGACGTAGGACGTAAAGATGTAAGGATGTAGGATGAAAGGATGTAAGGATGTAGGATGTAAAGATGTAAGGATGTAAGGATAAGGATGTAGGATGTAAGGATGTAAGGATAAGGATGTAGGATGTGGAATGTAAGGATGAAAGCTCTTTAAATGGCACTCATCTTCTCGTCACTCCACCAAACCGACTGAGACTAACGGAGCTCTCGGCTTCTGTATACGTCATCTGCTGGTATTTAAAGAACCGACTGTGAGAAGCAAACTTAGCACGCAATGTGAAGCAGAGACGTCACTCTGAAAGGAAAAACGAATACTTTGAAGTCTGCATGAGAGGTAAAAAAAAAGGCTCTGGGCTGCAGTAAAAAGTATGTACAGAACATGCTGTACCTGTGGTCTGAGAGCTGAGGAGACTTTAGGTGACAGATTCAATAGGGAGACACACAAACATTGACGTTTCATCAAAATGCATCCAAAGATTAAAGGCCTTCATAATTTTGCAAGAATCAGTTTAATCTCCCTCATTTTCTCCATCATATTAAGACAAAATGCAGCAGATCTATTAAAAAATGCAACTGGGGTTACATTTTATATAAAAGCTGCAGAAAAAAACTTAGAAATTAAGGAAAAAGTCTTTTAAAATGCAATAATTAACAATTTTTTAAAATTATTTTATTTATTTGTTCATTTACTTTTTATTAATGTTGAAATGCCATGAATCATAAAGAAAGCAACTTTTATTGAACAAAGCTGAAAAAAAATTCTGCAAGAGGCAAGTCCTACAATACAGGAAATTGTACATTTATAGATATTTTACTCTTTACACTTTTGGAAAAGAGTGCAGAATTTTAGCTTTTTTTTAAGAAACCGATTATTGCAAATGCTTTAATGTTTTACTGAAGAAATGTCGAAAGAGGAGTTTTAGATTGAAATATTACAAGTTTAAGTGTGTAAATGTGTTCGATTTGGTTAATTTTCCAGATGAAACTGGATGCCACACATGATATATTTAATAGCCATCAGAAAGTTTTCAAAAAAATCATTTTTCTGTTGTTACAGTTTCTGGTTCAGATTAATGGTGTCATTTTTGTGATTTTTATAAAGTAACATATCCTTTAAAACCCCTGGGGGTGTTTTGGGGTTCAGAAGGTTTAGATGGAAACATATTCTTCATCTTTCATTGTGATATAAATCTTTTTTTTTTTCTCCGATTTGCTCTTTAACATCCTTATTTTGCATTTTAAGAATGAAAACAATGAAAAAGAGTTTGTTGGCGTGACAGAAGCTGCAATGAAAGTCAGTGACCACTGAATTCTTTTACAGCTTCTCTCATAAATAATGCAGAATATTCCATTGCTTATAAATCTCACCTTAAAGGAACATTGCTTATTTCTATCTGGTATATTTAGATAGCTAACATATGCCAGGTTCCCTCCCTGTCCCGTGCACGCTCGCGCTCGTGCACGGGACACGCTGCAGTAGAGCTGTGTAGGTCTGTCTGAGTCACATTGTTTATTTCTTATTTACAGAGTCGGAGCTGTATACAAACATGACATTTCTTTTCAGCACAGACACAAAACCAACAGCCAGCAGACCGTAAAGAGAAATTCTGTGACTCTGACAACATGTGCACCTTTAGATTACTTCACAGTTAGATTTTGCATGACTTTATCACCAAAGGTATATTTCTTTGCATTGTTTGTGCTTTTATTTTCCTCCTGACATGCATTTTTTTAAATGACTGCATCAATCAACGTTTACTGGGCATATCTCATGAAAAAATCTCCCTGAAATACAGAAATCTAGCAATAGATGTTTATCACCGTCAGATTGTTTATCACCAAAGCTGTATTTTTGCTGCATCAGTAATGGCATTTGGTTCACATTTCTGGGAAAATTCTGTCTGAAATATAGAAATCTACCGATAAAATTTCCATCAGCTTCTTTATCACTAAACCTATATTTTCTGTAATCTTTTAAGATGCTGCATTGATCAAGGCATATTGTGCACATTTCTTAGAAATTCTGCCTAAAGATCAAGCAATTTTTTCAATTCTTGGCAAGATTTCCAGTATATTTATTACAGTGATAAGTAGAGAAGTGTCCCCAAGCTACAAACATTCTGTCCTTTCTCAAAAAAAATGCCCAAATAATAATAAATCCTTCATACATGCACAGCAAAGGGGAAGATTCAGTGACTAAATGCACAAATAAATGTCATTACTGCTATTATCCTTTTAAAAACCAGCACACGTACCTCAGTGACAAGAGTTCAGACAACCAGAAGGTTTTACTCGATGACTACTCTGATAAGCAGCTGGCTGACAGAATAAAAAAGACAACACATGCAAAAAAAAAAAAAAGTTCCTTGCACAGCCTGTTTCTGAATGCATATTGTATGAATTCTTTAAAATGCAAGTGGATTTAGGTGCACTGAATAAGTCAAGAGCTCCGACTGAAGGAGCAGGAGAATGGAAGAGGCGGCTAAAAGCGAACAAGGTTTACTTTCCTGCAAAGATGTGAGAATAAAGGGAGAGTTTTTTTCTCTTGTAGAAAACAAGGGGAGAGAGAAAAATAGAACAGAAAGTATTCGAGGAGAGAGAAACAGAAAAGCTGTTGGAGCTGTAGGAAGTGGGAAAGGCTATATTTACCCTCTAAAAAGGACAGTGATCAGAAAGGTGCCAGTTTGAATCCCACCTGGGAGAATGTGAGGAGACAGAGAGGAAGAGATGAAAGGAACAGATGGAGAGGAGGTGGCTGGACGGAGGAAGAGGAGAGATGAAGAGCAGAGGGATGGCGAGCCGTTGTATTATTAATTGTGGTGAGACGTCCTGAAGTGCAGCAGTGGAGCGTCCGTCCATTAGGAGCTCCAACGCTCTTATCCTCTATTTATGTTCCGATTCCTTTCTAAATACGGAAACATGACTCACTCGCTCCTCACTTCCTGCTTTGACTCCTCTATCGCCGTTTCCAGTCCTCAGATACACGACTACATGGCGGCAGGTCCAGCTGATGTAAACTCCTGAAGGCCAATACCGACACCTTTATTAATGCATTCTCAGACCAATGCCTGAGCAACAAATTCCAGTGTAATCAGATTACCCTGACTACAAGTATTCACAAGAGGTTCCTCATACTGTTTGTTTGTTCGATCAAATTCTCTTTGATTTAACCAACCAACTGCACTGCTAATGCAGAAACTCCTCATCTGGTTACCCTAATGAACCAAATTACCTGTCATTTGGTGCTTTCTAAGTTTGTACAAATTGCAAAGTTCCAACATTGAAGGTGTAATGATCTAATTTTGTCATCTACTCAAAAATGACCAACATTAATGTCACTATTTTGTCCAAACTTGCAGAATTAGACAAAATAAACAGCAGGAGCAGCAATGAAATTATTCCATACAGCACCTTTCACAGAAGCCAATGCACTTTAAAGGGATTTACAAATAAGAGAATATAGTAGAATTTCATAATTGTCATTGCAAACATTAAACAGCAAACCTGTCATTGCACTCATAAAATCAGACATTTTCTTCTAAAAGTACAGTGAGTAATGCGCAAGTATAAAACATGAAAAGCTATTAGAAAAACACAAGAAAAATAATAACTCACAAATGCACATAATGGTAACTAAGGATCAGCATATTATCACGTTATTATCACGGAATACTTACTCTAAATAGAGAAAAAGATTTCATAGGACTTATTTTAGAGAAATTAATTGGATAATAAAATCAATAAAAGGCAACTAAATGGTTAAAAAAAACAGTTGAAATAAGAAAAAAAAATTGTAAATCACCAAACTCTATGATGTCTTGCACTGCAATGAGAAAAAATGACATCATTTGATAAAATCTGGGAAGTCATTACAGTAAAAGAATGGAAGAGGAAGAGCCATATGTACGGTGGTGGCATCATCATTGCTGTAGGCGGAAAGAGCAGAACTTCCTGTTAAGTCTTTTATCAACATGCTGCTCAGAATTAAAGCCAAATATGAGGATTTATGAAGCTGATTTCACTCAACAGAAGTCTGTGGTTGTTATTTTTGTCTTGCAAAGTGCAGATTTCGTTTACAAAACAACAGAGAGCAGGAAACGTCTCTGCAAAAGCGGTTCCAAAGTAAAGTCTGTTGTACACGGTGCAGCGTTTAGGTCAGGTGAAGTTTAAAATACCAAACAAATACACATATTTACTTGCATATGCACACAAAAAAGACAAACAGACGAAGGGGTGGTGTGGCGTTTTAGTGTGTCTGGAAGGAGTTTTTGTGTGTTTGCATGTGTGTTGCACAATGCGACATCTGCTCCTTTCTGTCGGCGCTATTTTCAGACGCTGACCAGCGTTTCAGCCGAACGCACCATAGAAATGGCTGTGACGCACGCAAACACCCACTCATACACCCAAACACAACCATGCCAAGTGGATTACATACATTACCCTCACACATGCACATCACTGAGCCGCATTTACACCGTTAGTCACCTGCTATTACACACAAGTTACACATAAGTCCACCAGAGAGACGCAGCAGAGCGGATCATTGTTGAGGAGATGTTAGTTTATAGCATTCCTGTCTTGAAATGTCAGCATACGGAACATTATCCAGGGGTTCATACCTTCATCTTCCTCTTTCCTCGCTCCATTATCTCGTTCGTCTCTGCATGTCTGATCTCTGCTTATCAATTTGCTATTTATTTTACCCACTGGACCATTCAAATGACAAGTAACGACAGCGGAAAGCACAGAAAAAGCAGGAAAAAGGATAAGATGTGAGATAAAACAAACACTCCAGTAGCTCTAGTGACCCCGATAGTGCAGACAGCAACCTTTCTAATGACCAATCAGCTCTGTGAGAACTCATCACGCACGCACACGCTCATAATTATAGACATACACACTGAGAAAGTCGTGAAATTACCCGTTTTAACCTTTTGCCCGTTGTGGCATTTGCATGTGTCTGACTGTGAGAGTCTGAGTGAGAAGACATTAGCATAATACGGTTACTATGGCAGCAATCAGTGGGTATTATGCAGGAAAAATTACTTTGTGATCTTTACTATGTGAACAGCAAACGAACAACAGGCTCTTCTTCCACCACACTGTGATCAGCCACGATCTGATTACATGTTGCACAAATGACACGAGCGATTTCCTTTGTGAGGAATGTGTTGCTTTGTTAGTAGTCAGTTTACTGTGCAGTAGTGGGACATGTTTGGTTCGCATTAGGATGAAGCAGTATAAGAGGACCACCAGTTAAAGGGAAGTTCTCATATTGTTCAGCATGGGTCTCGTTTGGATGCTGACTCACATTAAATCTACTCACAGCACCTCTGAGAGTCAGAAAAAGCAACACCAGTGAAAAGAACAAAACATTTTCTAAACACATTACTTCTGAGTTGAACAGTAGGTTATTAGCTCTCAGGTAAAATTAAGAACTAACAGTTTAAATTCACTGTATTAAACATGCAGACCTCATAGTAGGAACTAAAGTCAGCACAACATCTTTATTTTTACTGACAAACTCAGAACTCAGAATTAAGAAACCAGATTTCAGTTGAGGCATTCTACCATTATTTGTTTAAAATACGCCACGTGTTTGTCCAATTAGATTCAAATCAGGCGACATATTTGATCAGGTCAGTGTTTTTTTCTCTTTAGAAGGTCTTGTGTGATTTTGTGCTTTGGATTATGCTGAATTCTTCTTCTTCCCTGTTTCTGCAGACTTATAGTCATCTAGCTAGACAATGTTTTGGTAAATCCACAGACATTCATTGTGTGTCTATAAAAGTCATCTGCGAAACACTTTTTGCACAGATGTAGCCCCGTATCCTCACGCTTGCAGCTGTGTTCTTCACTCTCAGGACTATGCATTCAACTGTGGCAGTTTTTCGCCTGGTAAATGCAACACATGCTGAAAAAATGGTCTTGGTATCGTCAGACCACAGCTTTAGTTCATGTTATTTTGTGAAGTTTAATATTCAAGACTTGCCAGAAAACAAGCTTTTTTTTTTCTTGGATGCCCTTTATAAAGGTTAACATTATTTGCTATCCTTGACACTGTCTAAGTCTGAAAAACTTATCTTTCTGTTTTCCAGAGATACACTGTGAAAGTTGTGCACTGTTTGTGGAGTCATTTTAGGAGTACGTCCGCTGCAACCATGACTGGTCTAAAACCTTCTGATTACTGCTGCAACTTTCAACAAAATTGTAGTTGGTCACCAATCTTCCTGTATCCTATTTTATCCATCAGATTGGAGCATTGTGAACATGCAGATAAATCCAGCCACACAGGTCCAAAATTCTGACAGCTCTGGTGTTTGCAGGTCAACTATGTTCGTCTGAAAGTTTGTTGTTCGCAGGTCATTTTAGAACCCTGGTCATAAAGTGGCTGGTTGGAAAACACTGACTTACTTTTTTTTCTGCTTTGGGTCCATATTATGAATAACCTTTTAACGGTAGAATTTGTTTTTGACTGTGAATAAGAGGAAATATGCTATTTGTCAGCTTAGAAATAATGTATTTATTGAGAGGTGATGCAATGATGAAGTGATTTTGCGCCAGGCTCGACTCACGTCTGTTGTCTGCTATAAATCCAAATTCTGTGAATAACCACACGGAGACCCAGAGCCAGCATAAGAAGCAGACTGGTCAAGAACATGCAGTTTATTGCATCAATTCTGTCCTGTTTGTGTGAGTAATTATTACACTGGTCGATTTTATTATAAGTGTGTTAAGAGGCATCTGAGTGCACAATGTGCGTTGGTTTCTGCGAGGTTAGAAAGTCAAATAAAGACACTGAGCACAATCTCCACAGACACAATATGAAGCACAAATACACCTGAGCCAACCCAATGTCTGGATCTGAATACTTTCCCTGCACGTTGGCTGCACGTGCACAAACACAGCTCAGCAGATTAAATGTCACAATCCCTAATCAGTTCTCCTCAGATGTGCAGCATCCAATAAACACCGGCAGCGAACACACACACACACACACACTTTCAGACACACATCCAGGTGGAGCGGCTGCAGTTATCCTAATAATTGTTCCGACAGCAGCGGTGACAGCCGTGAAAGCCTGACTGACAGACTGGACAGACAAATGGCCCCATTCACTCATTCATCAACACCTGCTACTGGATATTTGCTGCCAAGATGTGCTGATTTGTTTTTTTGTTGTTGTTGTTGTTGTTTTGTTGAGCTGAGTATTTGAAATTGGGGGAAAAAAGAAATTTACACATGGAATGTACAAAAAAAAATGTTTGGAAAAGGAAGTGGGGTGAAGAAACGAACCGTCATGCAGGAATTAAATGAAAAACGATGCTACTTGGCTCAGATATTTGAACATTCTGTTTTTAAAAATACACCTGCAATAGCAATCAGACAGCAGTTAAAAGGAAATTTTACCTTGTTATAAACAGTAAACCTGTATTTGCATTCCAGCTTGGACCTTCTTTTCCTTTCAAAATCATGTTTAGCTAAGTCAACACCATAAACTGCTACTGGGATACCAAGTTTTTACTAAAGACAGGGAATTAGGCAGAAAAGGAGGAGTTCTTTTATATATTCGAGATCATCTTAAATCTAAAAAAGCAGATTCTAATTCTTTACACAACCTGCATGTGTTTTTTTCTCCCCTGGCAAATCTTTTTCATGATGTAAACATGCAGATAAATCCAGCCACATAAGTCCAACATTCTGTTGTTGTATGTACCAAACCAATTACAGTGACATTATTTATGACGAACTGAAGTCCTTCATAAAGGAAGTAGGTACCAAGACTGAACTAACTGTGTTTGGTGGCTTTCATATAAAATGGCAAAAAGTGAAACTCTCAAAAGCATAATTCAAGGCCCAAGTAATCGTTATTTAATCAGCATAAACACAGATAGATCTCAATTTTAGTCACAAACGTGAAAGAATCATGAAATATTTTGATCTCATAAGACGCATTCCAGTTCAAAACCTGATTGCCATGCTGCCAAGATAAACAGATTTTTTAGTTTAGTTTTGTTTCTTTGGGTTGAGTGTTTGGAATTGGGGGGGAAATAAACTAATCTACAGATGAAAAGGTAAAGTAGACAACGTTGAGTGGAGAAAAGAGGCAGGAATTAAGTGGAACAGGACAGAGACAAACCCGATGACTGCCTCCCCCTTTACATATTTCATCTCTCCAGCTATTTATGCATAAATATATATATAAAAAGGACACCTATGCTGAATTATTGATAAATGAAGAGAAGGCGACCTCCATGTTTCTCTATTACACAGCATTCCTGTCTTCCTCCAACTCTAACGCTCGTCTGCACCGCCTCGTCAGACACATTCATTTTTCAGCAAAGACTCGGCTACATTCTGTCAATGTGCAAAGTCAGGCACATGGAGAAGACAAGAGTGAAAATATCACACAGAAAAGACAACTTTACCTTCAGAAAACTGGACTATATAAACTCTGCTCTATTTACAGCAAAACACAAGGATGGAGTCCACAAATGAAGTTCAAACAGCAACACAAAGGCAAAGCGATGGAAGCCTGACAACTGGATTCAGTTGTTAGTGACAAAGGAGGGGCAGAACTAGACTCTGAAATGTGTAAAGTATTATTCGTCTATGCAGCGGGCACAAAAAGTAAACTGCCCTTCAAAGACGAAGCATTTCTTTCTGTTCATATCAAACAAGATACTATTTGAAATGCATAAAATGTGGCACTTACTGCCCTAAAATAACAAATTAGTATGAATGCAACTGTAATTTCACCATGTTATTACCATTAAGTATGCATGTCTTTACTAAACCTCTGAACTCTGAGCAGTTTTTGGGCGTTTTTTGTTTAGTTTAGTTTTGTTCCTGTCACATTTTAACTCACTGTGAACTCATTTTTTACTGCAATATAAAGTCCTGCACCTCTATGGAAACAGGACAACCCTGGCCAGTTTGCATTCGGAGGTTTAAAACGTGGTGATGATCGATGTCAACCCCTGGGTGTGCATTCAGTGTGGGAAAATTATATTTAGACTTCAGTTTCATTTATTTATTCACTGTTGTGTTTTTACTCACTGTGTGGTTTGGTTTAAACAGTGGAACTACTTGGTTAGGTTCAGGAAAAATGTCCTGCTTCAGTTTTAAGGTTTAACAACATATTTGAAGCTTCTTCTTAATTTTTTTGGTCACGCTGCACCTAATATATGATTAAAAATAATTGACAGTTGGAACGAAATGCAATAATACAACTGGGAATGGTCCCAATGGACTGTACAGTGAGAAACTGACTTATTTCACTCTGGTGCAACATCAAAATATTCAAACCCATACATTAAACAACTCTGTGCAATATCAGTTTCTCTACATATACAAGATTCTGTACAATATAGTTAAAAAAATGTGCAGTATCATTACTTTGTTATATCAGTATTTCCACTCATGGAACAATCAATGTGAAAACGTTGTTTTTACATAGATGTATCGTTATCTTCTGCATCCAGTGGAATGTGTGCAATATCTGCATTTCTACATTTGGAAGAAACTGTACAACATCAGAAAACAACACTTTTGTATATTTTGTATTTTCTTCCGATGTGCCCTACATGTTTACACAATAGTAATTTGCTGCAACAAACACTGCAAGTGGTGTATTTAACATAGTTTAAGACTGTAAAAGGATAAATACGGCGCTCTGTGGGAAAAATGGGACACAGATGACACAACCAGAGCTGATAGCCTGTTTTGTTTCTGACTTGTGGTCACAATATTCTGATCTTATAGTCTCTACTACGATGCTCCTATCCTCTCAACAATTGCTGTTCACAATACTGTTATTGACTTTGTACATGTGTGTATTTGCATTTTGTTTAGCTACTGTCTGTAAAAAAAATGGAAAAATAAAGTTTCAGAAAAATGTAATTGAGAAATTGCACTTGCACAAAAACTGTTATTTTCTTATTCCAAAGCCTTCAGCTGATGTAGAAGTTAATGAAGGTTGGATATTAACAGAATCTACTACAAGATTTATTAGGAATAAAACAGGAGAGAATCTGTTCTACATCTGTGATATCAGAGGTCCTGGTTGGCAGCTTCGCCTCCCTTTGCTTTGCTTCACAAACTTCTTTCTCCTACTGTTCTACTTACTGTCTTCTGTATGTGTGTCTGTGTGTGTGTGTGTGTGTGTGTGTGTGTGTGTGTGTGTGTGTGTGTGTGTTAGTGCATGTGTGTCTCAGTGTGTTTTAGTGCATGTGTGTGTTCGTGCACGTCCTCCCTGTGGACTGGAAGCTGCACGTGATGCATCTCTCCATGTCTGGTCTCCTCTCAGCTTCCCTTTCCATCTGTTTCATCGCTGCTTCCTCCTTCAGCCCACTTTAAATGTGTCTTTTAATTCTCTCTCTGCGTGTTTCTATAAAAGTCTCTTCATCGTCTCTTAATTTCACTGAGCTCCTCTTCATTTTAGAACATTGTTTTCTTTAATTGTACACCTCGTCTTCTCCCCGTCCTCTTTGTCTATACTCTTAAACTACTGATTCATTTTCCTTCTCCTCATCTTCTCCGGCCCCAATGATCATATTTCTATCTTGAACGAGGTTCAGACATGGAACTACCTTCCCACCTTGTAATTTCGAGATAAAACATCATTTCTCCGTTTTACATTCAGGTTGTGCAGTGTTTTCTCCTTGAACCTCTGCCCCTGCTTGGGTCCAAATCAGCTCAAAACAGTTTGTTTGCTCTCAGATTTATTGTTGGTGCAAACATCCTGTGCTTCAGTTTGAGTGCCTGAAACAACCCCGTCCAAAGTCCCGAAGCAGATGAAAAACAACTAAAACCGACGACAGTCACTGTTTGCTTTACTTGCTGGATCTTACTGTGTAATCGGGTTCATCCACTCCTGCTCTCCGCGGCTTATTATACGAACCTGTAATCCTATAAGAAAACGGCTGAGTTCTAACATTTACCTTTTATTTCTCTTACATTCAGGTTTAGCAGATCACTCACCAATATGAAGCACCTCATTTAATAACCTCAAGTGTCTTTGTTATGATTTAATGGTATAGGCATATTTCATATTGGAATACATCCATGATAACATACTTGGTCTTCAAGTGTTAATTTTGTGTGCTAATGAGAATACTGTTGCTAAACAACAAACAACAAAATGGAAAGTCTTTCCCTCGTCTTTCTCAGTGATTATGAATTGAAAACTAGCCTACCAATAGCAAAAATACCAAAACTAACATTAAGCGACTCTAAACACCTATAGCATTTCTAAAAAAATACAACTAATGTGGTCACGTGTACAAAAATGGTCTGTTACTGATAAAGCTGAGGAATATTTGAGGTTGTGGAACAAATATTATTTTATTTTATTCCAATTCATGCTAATGCTACAGTGGTAAGTTGCACTGCTACTGCTTAAATACACATTTAGCTGTTAATTAAAACATTTTCTTTAAAAAAATGTCTGTAATGTTATCGAATGTTGTTGAAACGTTCCCTTCTAACTGTGATGTTATTTAGAATTTAATGTTGACCTCACTGCATTTATTTCATCTGATTTTGACATAAACGACCCTGAACAGAAAACCACCGCAGCAACAGTCTTTGCACTGCTAAGTGTAATTAACACTCGTATTCCCCTGCTGCAGATATACGTTTACCTGTTAAATTACCAGGAAGTGAAAGCACCATTAAAATAAATGACATGGCTGAGGTCGCTGATTCAGTTGATCCACGCTGGTGAACGATCTGCTGGACCCGGTTACGCAGTAAAAACTGAAAGAGACGCTGTAAAAACCTAATTAACCTGCGGTTCTCCTCAAGAAATGCAACAAGAAGCCAGTGTTCAGAGGGACGACTGCCTTATGTAGCCGTTCTAGTAATAAGTTCAGACGCTGGTTCATGTATTAACCCAAAAGTCCTGCAAGAGACCAAATAAAGTTCATGCAATAAGTTCTTCGAGAGCAGGAAGTGATGGACCCAACATATACTTTGCATGCTAAAAGTAAATTTAAATATATATATACTCATTGTGTTACAATATGCTGCTTTGAGCTTTAAATTAATATATTCATAATTTCAATGATAATTAACTCTAAATATTCAGTTTGTGAGAATAGAAGAAGTGTTATGATTGATCCTAGTTATGAAATCATTGTTATACAGTTCGGAAACATGAAAGTTTTGTTGGTTTTTTTGACATTGACTTTATTAAAATAGAAAGTACCTGGTAGTAATCCAGAGTACTTGATACCAGTAAAATGGAAAATCCTTTAAAGGTAGAAGGAAATGAGCAGCAGGAAGTAGGCCCAAATATGGAAAGTATGACACCATTATGAAGCCATACATGAAGTCATCGTTTAAGGGAAAAGATTTCGCCAGCAAAGATTAAAGAATAAATTAGCGTATAAGTTGTTTCATAACCTGCTTATCTTCAGTTCGGAGTCAGATTGGGTTTGTTTGGGTTTCATTCTGACTTTCATTTTTGTGATAAATTCATATTTTACCAAGCGTTATTTTCCAAAATGATTAAATGAAAATAAGTTTTTACTCCTTGTTGGTGTTATGATACATCGCTCAGCTTCCAATAAACATATTAATACAAATTATTACTGTAAATTTGAGTATTTTCATGCCTTATTTCATGGATTTGTCTTGTGTCTGATGTCATTTCGACAAACTACACACACAGAAAAGATATAAAAAATCCATCTTGACACTATGATATACTTATTAACACTATAAAATATGACAGCACTATAAAAACTTATTAATACTATAAAATACATCTTAACCCTAGAAAATACTTAAAACTATAAAATACATGTTAACAGGATTAAATATGCCTTAAATGCTTTAAGACGCCTTAACATTATAAAATACATCTTAACACTATAAAATACTTATTAACAACATGAAATATGCCTTAAATCTTTTTAATATGTCTTAACACTATGAAATACACCTTAAATCTATAAAATACATCTTGACACTATTAAATATGTCTTAACACTATGAAGCATACTTTAAATCTATAAAATGCCTCCTAGCACTACTAAAAACTGTGTATCTGAATGTAGACGAAGAGTTTTCAGTGGATTTGCACACTTTTGATAGAAAAACAATACACAACCTTAATGCTGACTGAAAATAAAATGCTCTCAGACTGAACGACGACGCTCTTGATTAAAGTAAAGTAACTCCGAAGTTAGCGGGAGCAGCTAAAACAAGCACGCTGAGTCATCATCATTTCATCCAATTTACTGAATATTACGAGGTGGTCGTTGTGTTTCCAATCCCGTCTTCCCTATATCTCCTTCTTCTTCTCTTCCTGTTTCATTAAGTTCCTCAGAGCCCGAGGCCTTAACCCACATTGCACACACTCTCTTCATACATATCAGCCCTCTTTTGATCTGCATCAATATGACAGCTTTAATGGTGATTTCTTACGGTCTAAATAACACTTTGACTTGATTCCTTGTCCATGAAGGTTTGTGTGGGAGTTTATCGCCGTCCTGTAGTAGATTTGCTATATATAACCTGGTGTATTATCTCTGTGTCTGTCTTGAGGCAGCCAGAGCACGTTTCAGTACAGTATTCTGAACAACTGTACTCCCCAAAGACCCTGAAGGCATCACGTCGCCTCAAAGTAAATACAACATGAGTCACGCTCAATCTGCCTGATTGACTGACTTACATGCATCTACTTCTTCTTCCCTTTCCTTTCTTTTTGTGCTTTATTACTTCCCTCGTCGCTCTTACGTCCATGCTTCCGTTTATCCATCCCTTCCTTACACAGTTCTATGTCACATTTGTTCTGAATCCGTCATTCCTGCTTCCCTTTGTCACTCCGTCACACGCTCACCTTCCTTTCTTTTCTTTTCTTTTCTTTTCTTTTGCTTTCTGTCCTCCTTTCAACTCAAAGCCTGCATCTGGATCGATAAAGGGGAGGTGAGAGAGCAGTCACCCTTTATACTGGTCTCATTGTACCGAGAGCAGAAGCACTCAAAAAGAAATAAAGACAGTAGAACTGAAAAAGGATGTCTGTGTTTCCTTCTTTCTCGTTATCTTCCTCTTGCTGTGCTCTTTATTTTTCCATCTCTTTTTCCTCGTTCTGTCTTGTCCTTTCTCATCCTTCCACTCGTTACTGCTCTCTTTCCATCAGTGGCTTTCCACTGTCTTTTTAATTCACCCTTCATCTTTACTTCTTGCTTCATCTTAATCCTCTGAACCCAAAAACCCACCGGCAGATTTGGAAGGTCTGTTATCTTGTGGATATTTGGCTTTCAGAATATCATGACATGCAGTTCTGTTGGAAAAATTGTCCAAATAGAAGTTTAAAATTGCAAAACTTGTTCTACATCGTTCTAATCTCCATATGTCATTTGAAAAGTCATTAAAAAGTAAATAATTTACACCAGATTCTGTAAAAACCTAAAGATTCTGAGGTCCTGGGTGCTAAAAAGCCATATTTAATCCATGGTTATGGGCTACAAATTCAGGAGCTATTCGGTTGAACTGCAGGCAGTGTTTCCACAATCATCAAAAAATTATCAAAACTCTAAACAGTAAAATAATTGCAATACGTAGCAGCACCATTTTTCCTTGAGCATTTGTAACACTTGTGAGAAAAATGCTGTACATGTTGATTTTAGATTTTTAAAATTTTCACAATACTAACAAAAATGCAACTTTTATTTTTTAGTTTTTGTAATATTTCTGGGATTATAACTTTATTGTACTGCACAGAAGACATTTTAAAGTTCTCTCTACTTCTATTCATGGTAGTTCTGTTTCTATGGAGATGCTGGACTTTAAATTACAGAGAAAAATGAACCCACAGTGAGTAAAAATGTAACGGGAGCAACGAAAAAACACCCAGAAACTGTTTGGAGATCAGAGGGCTAATCCACATCTTATGAACCATTTGAAATAACAGCTACTGGACTGTCATGGGTTAAATTGTTACGGTGACAATCTGACTTTTTTAATGCTTGTCTGTCTTATGGAGTTATAAGACTGCATGGAAATTATGGTGCTGATAAAATGGACAGCTTCAATATTTACTCTGCCCTGGAACGCAGCAGATTTTGGCAGTGATGCAGCTTATAGTCTGGATCCACTGATTTGTTAAAGGTTTCTGTATCATTGCGAGATAGCGGCACAGGGTCACTGTAACCATGACAACAAGTGAACATTACATCAGCTGCCTGCTGACGATCACATGATTGCGATCCTACAACAAATCCACCCCTGTGGATTTATCGGGACTTATCCGGAAATTATACAAAAAACAAATGATTAAACTGTGGGGGTGTTTCCGAGTCCCATCAATTCCCGCCGCTCGCTACATATTTAGGTCATGTGATTCGGTATCCGTACATAACGTACACATGCATAACACACGCCTGTGCTCAGCACAAGGTAATATTGTTTGTGGGTACATCTATATTAAATGGCCACATTCTATAGCGCCGTAATTTCTGCCATGAAATTTTTTAAGATTTCGACTGGAAATGATACAACTGAGCAGCCTTGCCGGAGTACTGCGCTCTCTTGTCTTTGTAATGCATTTTTCGATCAAAAACAATAACTCTTGAAAGTCTACAATCATGAACCTGGTGCACGTTAGAAAATGATCTTCATCTTTGTGATTTTATGTGTTCAACTTGTTGAATATACTTGTTGTGGAATGACTTCTTTTGATCAATACCCAACACCACAAACTCAAGCAAGTGTTTTTGGCTTCAGTTAGCAACACCTTAGCATGTAGCGTGTAGCATTCTATCTGCCTGTAGGTACGTGACCCGATGGGTTAGTCCACCAAATTTAGCTTAAGTGTTGAATAGTTACAGTAAAGTATGCCACAAATAAAGTCCTGAGTGTTGTTACACTTCTTACCAGATGCTTCTGTGCTCCAATTAGTAGGAGTGTTAATCTGTTTAGTGGAAATGTGTGTCAAATACAGACTACCAGAGCTCCAGGGGAAAACAGAGGAGATGGTGGTGCATTTCACACTAGTGATTAAAAAGGAAATGAGATAACAAAATGTGTAATCGACTCGAAGCATTCAGTCCTGCACCTTGTTGCATGTCAGTGATTTCAGTGAAATCCACAGGCTGTATAGATTTAGTGTATCAGTATGGCTTGAATTTACAATTTGGTATGAAGCTGAATGAAGTAAATTGAAGCGACAAATGGTTTCTATTATTCAGAAAACTGAATCTGACTGGTAATATTGAACCAATCAAAGCTAAACAACTAATGTAGGTACTTAAGAATTATTTTGTTATAACATGATATTACTGCAAATTTAGGGATTGAGGTTAAACGTCCAGTTAGATTCATATGTACCAAGGTCCAAATAATTCAAACTATACAAGTAACGAAACTACTTAAGAATAATTCTACTAAAACATAAAATTAATGTAAACATATGGCTTTAGGGTTAAACCAAGTTCAGTTAGATCCATGTACTGATGTGCACAGATGTAAACGTACGTATACACACAACATCCTGGGATGATAACAAACATGAACTGATGAGATAAGTATTAAAGTGAGACATATTCTCCTCAAAGTAATAAAAAATTGTGAACAGAAGCAGGATTTAATAGAGAGACAGACAGCGCCAGAGGTATAGAAGGGATCATAGACATAGCTTGATGGAAATAAAGCAAAACAAAAAAGACAACTTCCATCTATTGCAGGAAAAACAGTTAAACAGTTAAAAAGACAATTTTGTCTTAATGTAATGTAGGTTTTTAAATACTGCTGATGATAACAGAGTCAAACCTTCAGAGGAAAGACAGATGAGAGGTTTGACTGCATCCTCACGGTGAAGAGGAAGAAGCCCAACAGTGGAATGAATAGCGTTCTCTATTTGTGCTGAATGGTATCGATTGTCTGGGAGAAGATGAGTCTGGATTTGTGAGTGTGTGTGCGAGTGCAGGTTTGTTCTTATGCAACAGTACGTTGTGAAACACGTTACTTAATGTATGTGTTCATGGACTGTTTATCTCTTACCTCCACCAGATGTGGCGTCGGGTTGAAGCCACACAAGTTGCACACCTGGCTGTGACACTGGGTACAGGAGTTGTAGTTGGGTGGGTCGGAGCTGCCGATGTTCAGCTCCGTTTTACAAAGAGGACAGTTAACTTTGGGCTTCAGCGGCTCTGAAGCGACCACCGGTGCTGTGGTGGGCTCCTGTTTCTGCGGGGTTTTCTGCAGATGAGTCTGTTGATGTTGTCCTTGTGGTCCTTTTTGATGATGAGCTGGCGACCGCTGCTGCAGCATTTCCTGTTGGTGAGGCTGCTGCTGCTTCTGGGTTGGGGCATGTGGTCCACCCATTGAAATTCCCATTGGCGCTTGAGGACCTCCCATTTGGCTCGGTGGATAGGGGCCTCCCATTTTGCTCTGCGCATGAGGACCCCCCATTTGGCTCAGAGTGTGAGGACCCCCCATTTGGCTCGGCGCATGGGGACCCCCCATTTGGCTCGGCGCATGAGGACCCCCCATTTGGCTCGGCGCATGAGGACCCCCCATTTGGCTCGGAGCATGAGGGCCTCCCATGCCGAACGGTTTGCTGCCGGGAGCCCCTTGTTGCTGTCGGTTGTCTGGGGTTGCATTGCTGAACACCACCTTGCCTCGTGCAGGGCTCGGTTGGGTGGAGGCAGTGGGTAGAGGGTCAACATTGATCAGGGTACTGGCCTGATTGAGCAGCGATGCCCCGAAGCCGAAGAGTTTGGTCAGGCCGTCCTGGGCAGGAGGAGGCGCCTGACTCTGAGGTCTATGTGCCGGGGAGGATCCAGCACTCCTGGTCTGGTCGTGGTGCCGTGCCATGGACTGGTGCATCGGGGAGCCGCGACCCAAATCGGGCTGGGAGGGCGCTTTAGTCAAACCGGGGAGGGGTACAGCTCCAGGGTGGGGAATCCGTGGAACACCCGGCTGGCTGGGACCTCCGACAGCTGCAGGAGCTCCAGGACCTCTCTGGGCATACGGGTCGGACCTCATGCCCTGCTGAGAGGGTCCTGTCTGAGACTGGGGGCCGCCAGGGCCTGGATGTCTCTGTAAGCCCGGGGAGGTGTGAGGCTGGGTCTGGGCCTGAGGCGGAGGGTATGACTGGGCCTGAGGCGGAGGGTACGACTGGGGCTGCGACTGAGGATACTGCTGTGGCTGAGAGTACGGTTGGGCCTGGGAGTAGGGCTGGTTTTGGCCATAGGGCTGAGATGGAGGCTGCTGCTGCTGCTGCCGCTGGGTGGGCTGATTCTGAGCCAACGGTTTGGGCTGTGCTGTCGGCTGTGTTGGCTGAGGTGTTGGCTGCTGAGGCTGGACAATGGGTTTGGCTTGGTGGGACGGAGAGTGAATCTGCTGTTGGCTCTTGGAGCGAGGCGTGGTCATATCAATGCCAAGAGCTCTCTGCATTTGACAGTTCAGACACAGCCATTCCTGGACCTGCAGACAGGAAACAGACAGATGTTACTTTAACCTTTAAAATTCCAGCTTTACTTTGTCTGCGTCACATTGTACATTCATTGTCAGGCACTGGAGCTACATATTTAGGCTAGCTGAAAACCCAGGACTGTTTTGAGTCTCTTTATTCACAAAAATTCGACCTCACGTATTCGCTATCTTTTGGATCGTCACTGGAATTCAAATCAGGTCTCTATGGGTTTCAGCAATGACCAGCAGAACCACACACCCATACCAAGCAGGTCACCGAGGTTAAAGGAGTTTTCTCCACTGATACAGTCACCATCGCGACACCATACATTCATTTTTCCTTCCAAAGCCGACTGCTATTGATTACTTTAAATATCACTGCTGACTCAGACAGGATGCACCAGTCGCCTCACATCATCCAACCCACATGGACCCCATTCATTCATTCATTCATTCATTCATTCATTCATTCATTCATTCATTCATTCATTCATTCATTCAACTTCAAAGCTGCAGACGAGTGGATGACACACAGAGCACGGATCGTCTTTCTTTTCTGAGGAAAAACAGGAGTGCAGAGACAGAATAGTGGTAATCAAGCAGAAATGGAGGCAGAGAGAAGGTAAATCAAGCACAAATTGACTGCAATGCTGAGTGATTGCCTAGCTGAAGCTGCAAAACCTGAGTGCAAAAAGCGTCACATCTTCACGAAATCCACACAGGTAACGCACACAAACAGCCAAACGAAACGAATACGCAACACGCCTCAGTGTCTAAAAATAAAAATAAAACATCACCCCTCCTCCTTCCTTCTCTTCTTCTTCCAGATGAGAGCTGATACTCCCTCGTGTCCAGACCTTGCTCTGCTTTCTAATTTCTCCCGACTGCAAAAAAAAAATAAAAACAGGAACAACCAGCACACAGCTCCTCTCTCAGCTGTGTCAACCTGCTCTACTGTAGCTTTGCATCCACCACCGTGACCCAGCTGCCATAAATAGTGCTGTTTTAGCTCCTCTGCAGCTACAGCAAAGCCAGTAAATCTCTGCACGTTTCAAGCGTTTTTTCCTCCTCTCCCATCTCCCATCCCCTTTTCCTACCCACAATGCATTGCACAGATGTACTGTATCACCCCGCCCGCCATCCTCTGAAACCCCCTAATTTTTTTTTTTTTTTTTTTTTTTTGCAAGGTATTATAGGACGATGTGAATTTGAAGGGAAGATGTGGAGAGAAAGAAAAAAAAAAAAGCCTGCATCAGTCACGTCTACGAACTAAGCAGTTCCTCCCACTGTGCTGTCCCAGCCTGCTTTGCCGTCTGGCATTTTCTAGCTTGACAGCATCACTGATCCCATGTTCTGTTAACTCAGCGGCTACATCCATCGCTACAGCCTGACATCCTCCTTTTCCTCCTCAACATATTCCCTGCTTCTCTCTTTTCCACCCAGTTTTTCCTGCTTTTCCTTTTCCTGCTCTCTCCCCGTCCCCGATCAGGTTGAAAATTTAGGTCTCGCTCCTTGAATAGCTGAAGGGGGGATTTGAAAGTATAATTTTGCCGTGCAGGCTCCTCCTACGTGGTGCTGCCATAATTACATCTGATGAAGATGGCGAGAGGGAGATGAAGAGAAGGAGATAGGGAGGAAAAGGGGAAGAGAAAGAGAGGGGGGAGAGAGCCGGTTTTAATGAGTCCCTGTCTACTCTTTTGCTTTATAAGCCTCATCACAAGAGACACTTGAAGGAATGAGGGATGCAGCGAGGGATGGAGGGATGTGGGAAAAAGAGCAGCGAGGAAGATACAGAGCGAGCAAACAGTGGAGGAGAAAGGAGTCAGCAGTTTTTTAATCCAGGCAGCTCTTCCGCTCCCATCATGTCAAGCTTAATCAACGGCATGGCAGCACAGAAAACCAGCCTCCGTGTGGTTAGAGCCAGTTTACCCGAATAGTGCTGTAACAGGTGGAGGAGGAAGAAGAAGGAATCAAATGGCTGATTCTAGGCTTTTATGACCTAGTTGACCTAGTTAGCCATATGTTGCTTTTTATGTGCTAGAAGCCATATTATGAGTGAAACAAGTGCAATTTCAGCATTTCTAGTCTCAAAAACACAGAGTCCCAGTGGCAAACTCAAGGACAAAACCCTGTCAACTTGCAGAGTTGGGCTTTATTCTGCAACATTATTCTGCATAAGAATCTGTTTCTGTTCTCTACGACGTGTTTGTAGTATTAATTATGGTGCCACTTGTCTTTGAACTGAAGTTTTAACTTAAAATCCGCTTATTAGAAGTAAAAATCAGTGACACACATCATGGCTCATATTATATATAGCAACATATTTACGCTTCCTAGTTAACTGGTGAGGCTTTCAAGTTAGTTGCAGCCATATGAAGTGGGGGAATGCTGGGCTTAAACATGCATTTTATAGTTTAATTGTTCATTTACAGTGTGTTTCATTGTTTTCTAAGTCATGAGAAGTTTATTTTTTTAGGACGGAACTTAGAACAGGGTTTCTGCAGATATCAACCAGTCAAATTTAATGCTTTTTAATGCGATTTTAATGCTATACTGTAAAAGTTTTAATGCCATAACTGTGAACTCAACTAATTACATAGGTTTGGCTTTTTTTAAAAGATGATTTTTATATGAAAATTGTCCCTACATTTCACTATTTCTGAATCTGGCTGTAGTCATTCTCTGAAATCCACGTTTTCTAGCCATTTTTGCTGGAATTTGCGTTTTGCCATTTCCCAGATTTCCTCCACCAGGTCCAGCCTTCCGGCCACTTTTACCCTCCTGTTGTCTTCATTTACAGGCACCAAAAAATATTGTTGTCTTGTCTGAAAAAAATCCAAAAATTCAGCAAAAAATTCCCCAAATTTCTGAAAATTTGCAAAACCTTTAGGAAGAAAATTGCAATAATTGCTTAAAAGTTTCCCTTAAAAGTTTTATTTAAAAAAGATAAATAAATAAATCCCCCAGATTTGGCAAGAAAATTCTTGTAAATATTTTCAAAAAATGAGTAAAAACCCTCCAAAAAAATAATTCTAAAAATATCTAAAGTGATTGCATACATATCAGTAAAATTTCTAATATTTTCTTTAAGAACATTCACATAAAAATCAACCAAAATCCATCGAATTTTGCTGGATTTTGGTTGATTTTTTGTGAATGTTCTTAAGAAACATTTTTTTTTTAACATTTCTTTTTTCCACCAAAAAATGTTTCCCAAAAATGTTGAAAATGTGGACATCAGAAGTTTCATTGTGAATTTTTTTTTTCCCCCACATTTTCAAACTTCAAAACGGGTCAATTTGACCCGCAGGTTAAAAACATCCAGTTTTTGACAACTGTACCCGACCGGCTGGAACAATTATCGCAATGCTTTGGCATGTTTACACAGATGTACATATCTGACGAATCGCAGTCTATAATTACACATTATTATAGTCAAATATTTTCTTGAAAACTGCAGAAAAACTTTTTAATGCCACTGAGAATCAAATCAATGATTTTTAATGCTATTTAAGGCCTTAATTTTGGCAAAATCAACCTAATGACTATTAATGCTTTTTAATGCCCTGCAGAAACCCTGTAGAATAATGGCTAATGTTTTACATAATGTATATTTTAGGTGAGTGTACGTTACATAATGAGCCCTACTTTAGTCACGCAAAGGCAACAAGTGCAAACAACAACAGGCTTCACAGAATGTGTGGGCGTCTCCACAGACTCACCTGCTATTCCGGTTCATATAGGGACATTCATGCAAACTGAAGGAAATTTAAATGTGACGGTGATTAAGAAGCACACTGTAAGTCAATCACATCACTGTGAAACAGCTGCGACAGTCAAGGAAAAGCACGACAAAGGTAGTTTAACAAATGGGAAAACAATTCATTTAGTTGTGCGGCACATAAAACAGCTGAAATCTGCATCCAGGGGCAGATGGTGTGGATATTTTTATGGATGGGTAATTAGTGTAATGATGATTAATATCAAGAAAACATTAATATAATTTCACATGGGTAGCAACATAACCTCTGAAAGTGCAACACAAAATGACAAAATACAATCCAGTGATATTATATGAGCACAAAGAAAGACCAACAGCAGAAAGCAAAAGTTTGATTTAGAGTTTTTTTCAGCCATTTCTCACTTAACCTTTAACTAAAGAAGTCCAACTGAGATGAAAAATATCCTTTTCCGAAGAACACTGATGGAAAATGCGACAACTGACAGGTACTGCAATAACTAAGGAAGAATAGTCCAGGTGACATGTAGAACAATTATTACTTTTCATAAAAGCACAAAGTCTTGATACAGTTTGGGGTCTTGAATATCACAAAAAGGGCTTGTGTTGGTCATGGTGCTCAACTTACTGCCCCTATTAACCAAATTATAGAGTTTTGCACCAGATCTCCTGAAAACAGGAAAAAACTACATCCACGTACATGTTTTGATGGTTTTGATTGGGTTATTCCATCTCAAAATGTACTTTTTGGAACAATTTCTGCTCAGCTATCTCTGAGTTGCCTTTTATAGCATACATTTTGGAGAGTTAAAAGATAAATGTAAAACTTTAGCTTGAAATATCAATTACCTTCAGAATATGTATTTTTTTTTCCAAATTGCCCACTGACCCACTTTCAGCTGTTTTATGTATATATTGAAATTTGAGGTATGCTTCAATGGCACTATCTTAAAAACTATTAAAAATCAAATTATTTATTATTTCTCATCATTTCATTGATTCTGAATTTGTGATATTAGTGGGATTTTTCTAGTGCGAAATTTCTATGCCTTGACATACATATAATGTTCAAAAGTTTGGGGTCACTTAGAAATTACCATTTTTTTTAAAGAAAAGCATTTAGGCTATAGCATAAATGCTTTTCTTTTATTTATATATATATATATATATATATATATTATATATATATATATATATATATATATATATATATATATATATATAGGATCAACAAGGACATGTATAACAAAAATTTACCTTCAAGCATCTCTTCCAGTATTTACATGAATTCAATAATTGCAATAGGCAACAATTCAATCTGTTTCTATAAATTTACATGTGCTTGTACTTTCTGCACATCCTTTATTTTTTGTGGTACAACATGTCATACCTGCTCAATCACCAAGTGTTTCATATTAAAAAGTATTCTGTATGTTTTGTTGTGTATTATTGTGACATTCAGAAAATATCACTAGCTGACTTCTGCAGTGTCAATTTTTTTTGCAAATGTGCTCAAAAATGGAACTTTTTGTGATGACTTCTAATTTTTTTCAATATTCACACTCACACATAAGATAATTTGATCTATTTGTCCAATACTGCAGATTCTAAATCTATGACATAATGAGAAAAAACAGTAAAAATTTCAGACTTTTATCTTCAATATTTCTTGAGATATTGTCGACAAACAGCCTCAAATTTAAATGTGCGAGAGAAAAACAAAGAAAAAAAGTCGGTCAATGGGGAGTATTTTTTTTAATTGTCATGGAAAGTGTTTGATATAGCAAGCTAAAATTTAACAGATATAAATTTAAGTATCCATAGTTTATTATCAAAAGGTTTCAAGCAATTCAGAGATGGTCTAACAGACGCAGCCTGATGACTTGAGATGGACTGACCCATATGCAACATCATAGACTGTTCTGGTGAATTCAGACAGATTGTGACAACATGACTGTTGTGTGAATGTTGTCTAGAGTTTCAAATGGCAGATCTAGAACTAGGACAAGCGACTTCTGTTTGCAGATTTGTTACCTCCTAATCATTTAACAGCAGCCGGAGACAACATGCAGACAGACGAATATCTCATATTGTTTCTGAGCTGTCGCCACCATCTAGCCATGGAAACACCTGCAGGCTCTTTGAAGCCTTTAGCTGACATCTCTGACACAGACTGATAAACCCGTCACGGTCCGTCTTTGAAAGGTTTAGAGTCACTTCAAGTTTACAGGACTCCCGTCTGGATATGGTTAACATTCCTCCCAGTGAGTTAGCATACGGCTTGTCCATCAGCTCAGGCAATTTTCAGGCAGTGAGGAACTTATTACAGGAATAAATGGCTATAAATGCGTTTTTTTTTTTTTTAAATGAAAGGAGGAAAAGGAGCCTGACAATCTGTCCCAGTGCTGAGTCTGCACACTCCAGCAGGAGAAACTGTAAAGGAGAGGAAGGCCACTATGAAAGAAAAAAGGTATGACATTTTCATTTCTGCTTCATAGCTTCTTATGCATAAATCACAGAAGTATGCTTGGGAAGGAAATGGAAGAAGGTGTTTGTACCATCACATACCACAACACTAGACTTTATATCGATCACAGCAAAGGGATTTTCCACACTGAACCATCTAAAATCGCAAGAATATTAGTTGTTCTTGAATGGAAAGAACTGCACATTTGAGGTTTATAATGTGTTTTACATTTTGTTATCCTTTTATATATCCTGCAAGTGCTTCCTTTCTACAACCAGCGACCAGAAAAAAACCTTTAAAATGTCAGTTTTTTCCAAAAAAAAAGCATTTTTTTCCAACGAAGATAGCATTAAATGAATCAGAAATCCAGTCTAGACATTGTTAATGCGGTAAATGACTGTTCTAGCTGGAAACAGCTGATTTTTAATGGAATATCTCCATAGAGGTACAGAGGAACATTTCCAGCAACCATCACTCCTGTGTTCTAATGCTACATTGTGTTAGCTAATGGTGTTGAAAGGCTCATTGATGATTAGAACATGAATAAAAGTGAGTTTCCATGGAAAACATGAAAGTGTCTGGGTGACGCCAAACTTTGAACGGTAGTGTAAACATATTTTTTGTTGATTTGTCGATTTTCTCCTGGTATTTCCTAAATGTTCCCCTTTGCTGCTGTAGCAATGCAATGGGATTAATAAAGGCTTATCGCATCGTATTGTGTAAAACTTGTCTAAAATGCCGGTTTTGTTGTGTTTTTCCAACTGAAAACCTCTCTGTGCTGCTGACAAACATGTTGCAAACTATGCATGAAATGGAAAATGAATCCATTTTAAGCATATTTGCAGCACACGAACAAATCATCATAACTTACGACAGCGGGTTGCTTCTCAAAGTGACTCATATTAGTGTCAGAAACATGAATAACATGAGCATGATGGGACCACCTATGGAGACGTTTGGGTTGCTTCAAGGTAAGGACACCTGCTCTAAAGTCACAAACACACACTTGAAATGATGCCACACAGGCTCAGGGTGCTGCTTTGTCAACACACACACACGCACACGCACACACACACACACACACACACACACACGCACACACCCGACCATCACTGCAGCCTCTAATCTCCAGAAGCTCAGCACTTCTCAAGCCCGCAGGACTCTTGATTTCCTCGATCACATTTCTGTTTCCTCTTTCTATCTTGCCGTTGCTCTTATTTCTCTGCAGACACACTCACTCGGAGGTCTGAGTTCCTCTTGTAACAATCATTAACCTCCAGGTCAGGTCTATCTATTCAAGAGGCTGAACTCTGTCAGTATTGTGTCTCTCTGCACACACACACACACACACACACACACACACACACACACACACACACACACACACACTCAGTCAGTGGACACAACTGGACTCATTTCAGCAGAGCTCGAGGTGTTAAACAGCCGAAGAGATGTTGAAACACCAATATGCATTTGATGATGAGCAAATTCAAAGACATACTGCAGCTGGTAATAAAAAGCAACAACCACATCACATTGCAACAGGAGTTTGGATGCATTTTAAGGAGAGTAATGAATAAAAAGGCCGCTTGATTTAAGGAGAACACTACTGCAATTGCATCCTTTATTGCTGAAATCATAGTAGGCTGGCGTGCTAAATAAAATCACTTAGAAATGCATGTAGAAATTCAAAAGAATGAAGAGTTCGAGTGGTGAATTTGTTGTTTGGTTACTGTATTTTGTATTTTGCTATCAGTAAAGACGTGTATGGTTTTGCCATATTCCATGCACCACTGTAAGTGTTATATTCTGCACTTTCTAGAGCATGGGTGTGTATGGGGTCACATGCAGCCCAATTTGATGTCAATTGACCAGTAAAATCAGAGCATAATAACCTAGAAGTCACGATAACTACATTTTTTTTTTCATTTGTTCCAGTGCAAAAAAGTACATTCTGAAATGCTTCACATTTACAGAACTATCTTTTTACAAAACATTAGAAATGGCCTGGAATTTCTTCAGAAAAATAAGTGCAATTTCAATAATATTACACCTCAGTTTATCATTTACACATTACAACTTACGGATCGTAGAGTATCTACAATAGGAAGAAAACATTTAGTCAGATATCTGGAACTGAACAATATGGTATTTTAATTCATGATCAAAACTATTTTTACGATCTGAAAGAAATTATTTTAAATTTCCGGTTATGCAAATTTACAATTTGCAGTGAATGTCTTCTCTGAAACTTTTACACAGGTCATCCGGAGGGCCAGATTGGACCCTCTGGGGGGCTGGTGTTGGCCCACGAGCCGTATGTTTGACACCCCTGTTCTAGAGGGTCTGTCTACTTTGTCCCCACTTTGTCAAGAAAAAACTGGGTGGTTTTTTACTGTGAAGTGGCATAAATTCATCTAAAATCAGGGTTTTTGCCATAAGTTAACAATACATACACCATTAGAAAGGATTTTCTCACTCACGTATCGAATTAGAATCTAAAAATACTGAAGCTGTTGTATTTAAAACTACAATTGCATGACATTTTCTTCCCAAACAAACTTTAATCTCTCTGCCTTTGTGATGAAGAAGTTGTTTTTTTGAGGAGCTTTGTGACGACAGCGCTAACATTATAAGCATAAAACACGTCGCTTGGTCTGTCCTAGAGGCAGCAGCAGCAGCAGTAGAACGGGGAAATCAAATTTAAAGGATTAAATAACCTGCCTATTGCTTGATTCACTGCACTGTTAAATCGACTGGCTTTACAGATTAGCAGAGCGGAGAGTCGCACAGTTAAATGGATGTAATTGTACGCCAACTACAGTAACCGTCCGAACAGTTGGAACGTGATGCATGCAGCTCTGCTTTTGAAAAGCAGAGGCAAGCTCCAGAGTTCGTTGCGACTTTAATTTGTTATTAAGGAGGCTGGAGACGCATGAAGAGGAGGTGGGAGGACGGAGATCCAATCAAAGAGCTAAAACAGCAGCAAGGAGGAAATCTCGGATGTCGTAACTTCCCCTGCCTCCCTCATTATCTCGCGTCTCTGTTGGTTTTCTGCTAATATTTTACGATTCAAAAACAGTTCATGAGAAGTTGACTGATCTTTATTTAACATATCAGAGTGTTTTCATGTCCCGTGCCTAAATTACAATGCTCTATATCTGGAAACCAACATAATAACATATAAATAATGTGAAATAAAAGAATAAATATGGTCGCTGTGGCTGTGCAAGTGGATAAAACCTTCATCTTTACATGTTATCTTATGTAAACCCTTTAAACCCCAAACAAACATACACTAACCTTTGACAAGAAGTCACCGATTAGCCATTAGGAGAGAAAGAATAAAAGAAATTTAAGGCCTTGATGAGGGGAGCAGCTACTTCCTGTGGCTTTTTGGTGCGACATCACCACATTTTGGACATTCAAAAATCCTGTGCAATAGCATTTTTTTCTACATATTCTAGAATCTGTGCAATATTGATAAATTATGTGCAATATTAGCACTTCTTTATGAATATTTCTCCTCCTAAAATAATATGTACAATACAAGTGATATGTGCAATATTGTTATTTCCACATCCAGATAAATTTGGACAATCTGAACTACTGCTTATGTAAATTGTTGGTTTATGTTTTGGTTTTTAGGAAGATGGAGATCCAATCAAAGAGCTAAAGTAGCAGACAGAAGGACATCTAGGAGGTCATAACTTCCCCTGCCTCCCTCATTACAGCATGTCTCTGCAGGTTTCTGCTAATATTTTGCAATTCAAAAACAGTTCATGAGAAGTTGACTGACCTTTAACTGAACATACGAGTGTGTTTTTCTGTTCCGTGGCCTAAATTACACAGAATGCAGCGCTCTATATATGGAAACCAACATCACATATAAACAATGTGAAATAAAAGAAGAAAAATGGCCACTGTGGCTGTGCAGGTGGATAAAACCTTCATCTTTACACGTTATCTCATGTAAACCCCAAACAAACACACACTAACCTTTGCAAAGAAGCCACCATTTAGCCATCAGGAGCGAGAAAATAAAAGCAACTTAAGGCCTTGATGAGCGGAGCAGCTACTTCCTGTGGCTGCCGCACGCAAAGTGGATATAAACCCAGTTGCATACAGTAACACACACGCATGTACACGGCAACCAGCTGTCATCATAAAATATTCATACCACAGCCCTCCAAACACTACGAGCACAGAACAGGTGTCTCATAGAGAAAACCTGAAGCAAGGTCCAGAACGTCGTCTGCAGCAGACATTTCGATTTTTGCGTTTCATGCAAACAGCTACAAACCACATCGCCAATAAGAGTCATTTGATGCAGCGCTGGTGCTTGCAGCACTGCCTCACCGTCCTGCCACACTCTCGCATTTAACCTGGAGTCTGTCCAGTGCAACCAGTCACAGTTGGTTTACTGCTGGCCGCTGCTGGACCGTTTGGATGACAAGTGTCTTCTTCAGGGGCAGCTCAGCGGATTTAATGGAGCCTCACATGTGCAGAAGCCCGACCACCTTGCAATCCTCCTACAGTTATTGTACCTCGTCCTTCTTTGAACGTTTTGAAGTCACATTTTTACTGCTACAAAGGTATATTTTCAAAAGCTTATTGCATCTTTAGCATCGCTGAATTACATGCGTCTTTTTTTCCACAAGAAAACAATCGTGCATTTTTAGAGATTTATTCTAGGTCTTCTGGAAATCCTCTGGGTCAAAAATATACATACAGAAATGCTAGTATTTTGTCCTTTTGCCACTTTCAACTAAACCCTTTTAGTAGCCGTCCACAAGTTTCTGGTTGTATCTTTGACTCCTAATGACATAATTGGTGCAGTTAAACTAAATTTGTTGTCTTTCTGACTCAGATTTGTGTCTTCATTACAGTTCACAGTTTCTTGATGGGTTTAAGTCAGAACTTTGGGGAGACCAGTCTAAAACCATAATTCGAGCCTGATTTAACCATTTCTTTACCACTTTTGATGTGTATTTGAAATAATTTTCATGCTGAAACATCCAAATGTGTTCAAGATCAACCTTCTGCTGATGATTTTAGGTTTTCCTGAAGAATGTGGAGGTAATCCTCCTTCTTTATTATTCCATTTACTTTGTGTAAAGTTCCACTTCCACAGAGCATGATACTGCCACCACCATGCTTGATGGTAGGTTTGGTGTTCTTGGGCTTAAAGTTCTCAACTTGTCTCCTCCAAACATATTTCTGCTCAGTTTTTATTCCATCTGGCCACAGAACTTTCCTCCAGAAGGTCTTTTCTTTGTCCATGTGATCAGCAGCAAATTTCAGTAGACCTTTAAGGTTCTGCTTCTAGAGAAAGAACTTCATGGAGCCTCTCAGCTCATGTTGATGGAAAACACTGTGGACACTGACAGCTGTGTTCCAGCAGCTTCTAAATAGTTGCAGACCTACTTTATGGTGGTTCTTGGATGACTTTTGACCTTCCTGACCAATTGTGTCTCAGCAGCAGGTGATAGTTTATGTTTTCTCACTGATCATGGCAGCAATACAACTGTATCATCAACTTTGTACTTACAAATAATTGTATGCACAGATAATTTTGGATCTGCAGCTGCTTTCAAATTACTCCAAATGATTTTCTTGACTTGTTCAATTCAACGATTTACTTTTTCACATCCTTGCTGAGCTCTTAGACTTTTCCACTGCAGTGTTTGTGGCTCAGTGGATCAAATGGGCCCAATTTAAATTGGTTCAGGCGAGTCAGCAGCTGTAGTCAATCATAATCACTCACCATAATCAAGAGGTTAGTGGCCATGCCACTACGAAAATCTGATGAATACAACTATCTACATCAGATTTTGTCATATTTCCAAAAGACCTACATTAAATCTATTAATGAACTAAAATGCCTGGTTGTCTTTGTGGCAAAGACGCATGGGTTTCAGTGATCTTATCATCCAAAATGAAGAGATTTAGGACTCATTGAAAACTAAAGACTGTGTTTGTTCTCTGCAGCATGTATAGCATTGTGAAGCAGGAATGTAACAAGTAGTGCCCAAACCAACTATCCCAGTCTCCAAACTTTCCTTGCTTTGTTTAGAACTGCGGCTGAAATATATATGTGCAGAAGCAAGAAAGATTCTGCAGGAGTGGAGCATCTTCTGATTTGTCATGCCTGCCTGAAGGGCGGCAGAATTTTTTGTTGAAGGAGGACTGAACATAAAGCTGGATTAGTGGTGGGTGATTTGTACTATGAGACAGCATAAATTTGTTCACCATTAGAGTTTTTTACTTAATTTAACATTACATACATCGTGGGAGAGGATTCGCCCACCCACATGCTGAATTATAATCTAAAGATACTGATGGTTTTTAATTTAAAACTACAATTGCATGACATTTACTTCCCAAACAATAATTTCATCCTTGTTCTGAACACCGAGGCATCACAAGAACTAATAGACCTCTACTTCGAAGCTGTTGTCTTTGCAGAAGCATCAGCAAAACTGTACCAGCTCTAGAAAACAGTGGGGGATGAAACAGCACAGCGGGAGCTTGAGCAGAATACGGTGGCTGCTTCCAAGAATACAGCAGCTGAGATTTTTCATTGCTCAATTTCACTCTCTGCGGAGAAAACAGTGGAAGGTCTATTATGGAAGTGCAGCATTGTTGGGCTACAGGTTGAATTTATTACACAAAAATGAGCTTGAATTAATTTGCAGTGAGGCAGAATTCCGTTCTGGAAATGTCACATGTAATGTCAAAGTAAATAAGGTCCGCCTCCGGCATTAGAGGCCGTTTGTGGTTTGGTGTTGTGGTTTGGCCCGAGCTGCTCACTTTCCCTGTCGTGGGGATTCATTACAGCAAACACACACATTAAGGCTTACAGACAAACCCAATACATATACACACTAAAACACCCACATGAGGCGCAGTACATGTACACACAGCTTTTTAATAGATCTGTCAATCAGCAGGGTGTGCAGCCTTTCAGGTCAAGGTGGAAGAAGGAAAGGAGGGAAATACACCAGAGAAGAAATGCAACGTAAGACTGGATTTGCGACGAATGCAACTTTTTTTTGTTAGGATATTTTGCCATTTTTAACTTAATTAAAGGCACAAGCCCCTACTGCACCTATGTGGAATACTCCCTAAGCATCTGGCTTTCTGGTCGCCCTCGAGGTTAATTTAACTTAATATTCTGAATACTGGTATTAAATATGGGAGTAATACTCTGGTTATCTCTTTGAAAAAATACTATTAAGTGGTCCCCTATTTGTTATAATTTTAATTAACTTTGCTTCCTTTTCAGCCATTTATTGGCAGAAACCAATGTATAACTGCTCCTGTGAAGCTTGATGAACTCCTAATTTTGGTTAATTGTTTTGTTGTGCCGTAATAAATTAACGATGAGAGGCATATCTGTGTCCTGCCGATGGTATTTGTGAGCTGCTTGCTAGGAGCAGTTAATTAGAAATATGTGGCTTTAATAGCTGTTATACATGTAGATTAACTAATTTATAAAGCACTTTTAAGAATCCAAATTACAAAGTGTTTCCCAAATCAGCAAAAAATAACACATTTGGGTATAAAATCAACATGATTTAAGAGACAGACCAAAAAAATGCAGTACGGCAATAAATAAATAAACAAAAATAATAATAAAAAATTTCAAAAGAAATTAAAATCAAATAAAATCAGAAAGGGCTCTCCAATAGAAGTATGTTTTAATATGCAAATTAAATCAAGCAGTGAGTATCCTGCTTAGACTCAAAAACCAAATACAGTCCGAGTGCCTTCACTGGACACAGCTAGTGATCATAATGTGGGTAGTTTCCATTGTGGGAATTTATATTGGACAAAGTCTTTATGATTTCTGTGAAGAAACTAATATAAGTGCAGGAGTTTGTTTCAGAACAGCAAAGACCAGATCTGAAATCAAGTAAATAAATCAGAATCACACTATACAGTACAGTATATTACATCATGATACAGTTGCACTGGAAGCTGATACAAAAAATGAATAAAAATATTAAAATTACCTTAAAAAATACAATTTAGAACCCAATTGTTATATTGTCAATGAAATGTATAATATTTCATTTCCATCTCATTCTCAGATGCAATATTTCATTTTTATGTGGTATATCACTTATTACAATGGTATAATTGTCAGCAGTACTTCTTCCTGTTCCATTCTAGTCCTATTTTAGCTTACTTATTTTGGAAATGAATCTTACTTCTATCTTAATGTTTCTCTATATTTTACGCACTGCATTTCTTATGTGAAGTCATTTTTTGTTGTTTTTGTTCCTGAGCAATGGAATTTCCCTCAGCATTAATAAAGCCTAAATCTTACACACTGGTTGGCTGATATTATCTGCCATTACTGACATCAGGACCACATATATATCATGTGTTTTAAGAATATAACGCAGAATAGATGCTTTGAGTATTTTAAAGATTGTGTCATCATGTATAGTTTGTTCAGCAGAGCAGCTATGACTCCATAGTTACTCTGCCAAGGAGGCGGAGAATGGGCGGAGTTATGTGACGATTGGCATTGGTTTGTCTGTCTGTCTGTCTGTCTGTTGGCAATATTACTCAAAAACAGACCAACAGATTTGGATTAACTTTTCTAGGAAGGTCAGAAATGACACAAGGACCAAGTGATTAGATTTTGGCAGTGATACGGCTGATAGTCTGGATCCATGGCATGGTGTCACTGTAACTTTGACTACAAGTGAACACTACGTCAGCTGCCTGCTGACGATTACATGATTGCGATCCTACTACAAATCGACCACTGCAGACTTATCAGGACTTATCCATCAGAAATGATATAAGGAACAATTTATCTATTTATTTTTTATCCCTTATTAATCCCACGAGGGGAAATTCAGATTTTCGCATATCCCCCCATTTGTAGGGTCAGAGCGCAGGGTTAGCCGCGGTACAGCGCCCCTGGAGCAGGAAGGGTTAAGGGCCTTGCTCAAGGGCCCAACAGTGGCTGCATCGGGGTTTGAACCTCTGACCTTCGGATCAGTAGTCCAGAAACTTAACCACTGTGCCACCACTGCCCCAATTGATTTAATTGTGGGGGTGTTTGAGTCAAATCAATTCCAATGCCCGCTACATATTTAGGCCACGTGATTCAGTATCTGTACATAACATACACATGCAGAACACATGCCTGTTCTCAGCACAAAGTCATTTTGTTCGTGGGTACATCTATATTAAATGGCCACATTTGATAGTACCGTGATTTCTGCCACAAATTTTTTCAAGATTTTATCCATCGGAAACAATACAATGACTGAGCAGCCTTGACGAAGTACTACGCTCTCTGAGTGCTTTTCTTGTTTCTAATGTGTGCAGCACATGCAGCAGAGTATGTATCAGAGTCAAGCGGTGTCATTGCTGCAAAGTTAATTCACAATGACCTCCTCATTTTTCCTTTATGCTAAAAGAATATCGGCTAATATATAAATAGAGTTTTTTGAATCAATAAAAATCAATAACAGCATTTAAATTAGAGTATCATTCGAGCTCTAGAATAAATGTCACATTAAATGTATTTCAAACGATCGTGACCACAGTACATAAGAAGGTCAGCATGTGAAATGTAGTCTTATATGGTCTCAATGGTCTGGCTGTACCTCATTATTATTCTGCTTTATGGGAAAAAAACACCCTGGTTTATATGTATTTCTTTAAACACATTTATCTTGGCTGGTGCTACGCCCATATTCACTACTGCAAAATACTGCTGTGGAGGAACAATTGCACACAAAACTGCTAATTCACGATCCAGATCTGCTGCAAAACCTGACTTTTCCAGCCTGCAGGTTGCTGTTGGAGGTTGTCGTTTCGGCTAGTGATGAAGATTTTAAAACGGTAACACAACTGTAACACTAACAATACATGGACACACCATATGTTCTATGTTTATCTTGAACTGGTCTTTGAAAGGAGTCCCTCATGCAGAGTCTGACTGGTGCTTACAGTCATGGCAGCAGACTAATGTTCTAATCAATATTCCATACAGGGAGAGGACATTCCAGGAAGTATTCCCATGATGGAGCACTGAGATTCTACTGCTACACACACACACACACACACACACACACACACACACACACACATACAAATTGGTATTTCCTCAACATACATATCAGCACACTCACTGACACAATGCTGGACCATGACTATAACCTTGACATCCACAGCTACATCCATATTTTAATGTCAACATCCTCCAAAATGCCCTGTTTTTACTAAATATTTCCAGACTCTAAAGGTCTAAAACTCACACACACACACACACAAACGCAAACGCACACATCCAGCTTTGTGTTCCCTCAAGCGTGCAGTGAATTTTACACAAATTTAATCTAGTTCAACAGGATTAGTGGAAGTCAGAAACAACAGAAGAAGAAGAAGAAGATGGACTGTCAGTAGACATGTTAAGCAACCTGCAAATTTATTCAATAGGATGCAGTTAATAAAAATATTTAAGAAAAGATTACTGTATTATTATTGTATTATCATTGAAATGGAAATGCAAAAGGCTGTCCTTTACAGTACAAACAGGAGTAAAGAGTACTGTGAAGCTCAAATAAATTGGCAAAAATGAGATTAAGGATATTATGAACAGTTTCAAGAAATAATTGTCTTATGTAGATATTTCATCACAGTAAGAAAAGCCCAAATGTAAAATAACACAAGAATTAATGATGGTTGAATTGCATTTAACTGCTTTAGTTTCAGGGTCCTAATGTTTTTTGCTCACTTAAACCATCAAATCAACCTCCTAAATATTATATTATATTATATTATATTATATTATATTATATTATATTATATTATATTATATTATATTATATTATATTATATTATATTATCCATAACATCTGAGGGAGGTACTACAAAGCAGGTTCGACACAATCAGGGCTTTTTTTAATGTGCAACATGTCAATATAATATGCAATATTTCATTTTTCTGGTGCAATATTCCAATTTCAAATGCAATATTTCATTTTCATCTGTGATATAACTTTACTAGCTCAGAATCACTGCCAGTCTGACTGATTTTCAAGACCTTTATTTGTCACAAACACAATTATACACAGAACAATGTGCAGTGAAATGTGTTGAGCATCTGTTCCTGACTGAAACAATAAAAAAAAGAATAAAGAATATGAACACACAAGAAATATACACATAGACAGATAGACAGATAGATAGATAGATAGATAGATAGATAGATAGATAGATAGATAGATAGATAGATAGATAGATAGATAGATAGATAGATAGATAGATAGATAGATAGATAGATAGATAGATAGATAGATAGATAGATAGATAGAAACAAACAAAATAAATAAATAAAAGTGTCAAATAGTGCCTATATATATATATATATATATATATATATATATATATATATATATATATATATATATATATATATATATATATATATATATATGTGAAAAGTTTTTTAATTATTTTACTTTTACTTCACTTTTTATTTTTCTGTAAAGTAGTGAAAGAAATCTTCTCTGGTGTCAAAACCACCAACAGCATTACAGTCATAATAATAGTTAGTAAAGACTTTAATTTACATGCTGTTTTATCTGTTTCTACAAAATAAATACCCCAATACAACTAAACTGCATTCAAGAAACACATTTTCTCCTGCTGAGGTAACAGTATGAAGGAGCCACTAAGTTCATTCTGGGGTTCTGTGTCCTTTATTTTTAGACTTAAGTTTCATTTTAATTCACTGTTTGGTGGCGTTTAGACAATAAAACTAATAAACAAATTTAAAAGTCCAGATGACATTCACATGATGTAACTATCAGCAAATACAACGATCTGTTTGGATAGTAGGTTTTTCTACTGGAAAATGTTCATGTCTTGACATATATTTAACTGTAATCTGATGTACTGATGTTAACAGCACTTTGGTGGTAAATTTTCTGATGATAAGTGAATATTAAAGGTTCCAGGTCATCTTTATTATCTCTGAGGGGCAGAACAACACAGCGGTACACAATTTCACCACACTCTAAAGTCACACAATAGACTAAAAGCGTGACGATGAAAGAAAAATAAAATAGATGAAAAATACTAAAATCACCATTAATTGAAGACAAAAGAAGTATGATGATAAAATTAAATTAAAATTAAAACAGTATAAACAGAAAAAAAATATATAAAATCACCTAGTGAAGTTCATATTTATATGAAGTACAATTCATTTTCGTGGTCATGTACTTCGTATTAAAAAGTATTCTCTATGTCTTTGTATTATTGTGGCTTGGAGCTACTTATGGTTCAGAAAATATGGCTAAATTACGTCATGCATATTTGTATTTTTTAAGTGCACTGTGGAGAGATAGTGCTGATTTTGTTGTACTTTTTTGTGTACAGTGACAATATAGGTTATTCTATTCTATTCTATTCCATTCTATTCTATTCTAAATGACTTCTGCATTAGTATTATTCTTTTTTTAATGAGCTCAAAAAGGTGACTTTTGATGACAGCTTCCATTTTTTCATATTTCCATTTATCAATAATCACATATTTCTTGATCTACTTGTCAGAGTCTGAGATTCTGAATCAATAACACAATGAGAAATAACTTTTATCTTTAGGCTTTTATCTTTAATAGTTCCCCAGATACTGTGTCTCAAACAGCCTTAAATTTGCATGAATTGGATGAAAAAAAAGTAGCTGAAAGTGGGTCGACAATCAATTTAAAAACTATGTATCTTGGAAAGCATTTGCTTTATCAAGCTATAATTTCACATCTATCGCAATTGATATTCATATTTTATACTGTAATAATTCCAGGCAAATCAGAGATGGTCGAGCAGAAATGTGAAGATTTAAGATGGAACGACGAACCTGGAAAACAAGCCCCTGGAACACAGAGGAGTAGTTTGAAATGTAACATCTGAAGACAAGGAGAGAGACGACTCCTTCATTCAAGACCTAATAGCACTGCAGCTGACAGTTCATTCTCTGCTTTGTCCTGATGAATGGATGACACACACACACACACACACACACACACACACACACACACACACACACACACGCACACGCACACACGGGTCTATCTCAGCATGATTACCATCGCCGAGCTTCTGGCCAAGAGAAAGTCATAAAACACTCACACTTTCCCTTCTGAGGTATAAACGCACACATGCACACAGAGACACACAAATGCACCCACACATGCATGCACAGACGCACAAACACGCACTTGCACACAAACACGCACACACAGTAATGTCCGTTCGAAATTCATAACTCACGTTCTTATCATGGCATCTCAGCGCACACCGCCTCACAAACACACACACTAACACACAGAAACACACTGACACACACACACACCTCCTGTACCATTCATCCATCGCCTCGCCTCCCTGAATAACCTCAAGTGGTCGATACTATTGACCACTATCACACCATAATGCATGTTTCGTAATTAAAACCTGCCTCAGCACTTTGATCCAAAATGATCTCAGCTACTGTGAACTCTAACTGATGGTTGATGCACAAAGATGGTCGTTCTTAAAGTCAGAATCAGCTCAAGGTAGACTTTAACGTGTATTTGCATCTATATGTGTGTGTATAAACGCACAACTTTGTGATTAAAAGCTGGAGCCTCCGCTGTTGGATCGATATCTGATTTGAGTCTGAGAGGAAAACCAACGCCGTGGGCCAGAGCGATGGACGGATAGAAGAACTCATAAAGCACTTGGGAGCTTTAGAAAATAGGAATGCAAATGGCTGGAGTGAGTGAGGGAAGGTATGGAATTAGAAGAGGATTAGAGAGAAGAAGACAACAGCAAGAAGAAAGAGGAAAAGAACACTGACAGAAACAAGAAAACACATCAAATAGAAGCTGGATGAAAGATTTCAATGCATTTATAATGAAACCTAAACAAAGTTGTGTCTCCTGATATTACACAAACCTGATCATTTCAGGCGTTTGTACGTTTACCTGCTTGTCACATGTATGTAGTTTATGTTCTGCAGGCTGAAAAAACTACAAACTGCACACATCAATATTCACAAGAAGCTATTTTGCTCATTTCAGTTAATGTGTAGATGTGCATATAGATAGATATTACAACAGAGGCATTGTTTGACATTAATTACCTGCAAAAAAAAAAAAAAAAAAGCAATTTATGGCACATTTTCAGAACTTTTCAGTAGATATTTCTGCCTTCTTTTTATAGAGCAAACCAATAATTTTAAGCCTGTTGTTGTTATGGTCATACTTGTGAGTCATTTTTATTTCACAAAATGCTGACTTTAAGACTTTAAAGCAGACTTTAGATCATGGTCGTAAAAAAGAGGATATTTTAAAATGTTTTACACTGAATAAAAAAAAAAACTCTTGAATTTTGAAAATAGTATCAAGTTTAAAATATTGAAATATTGAAAATATTTTATCTTTTTAATTTAAATCTATTTTTATACTATAATAATACTTGCTTGGTTTATGTATGTCCTTAAATTGACGTCTTTAATTCCACAAAAACACAATTTAATATACTATTTTTTATATTAAGAAAAAACTTTGACACAAAGTTAAGATCAAATAGTGCAAATGAAAAATAGAAGTTTCTATGTAAAACCTGCTTCAACAGAAAAAAAAATGATTGCAGACAAAACTCTTTATTAAATTTGTAAAGACAGAAATATTAAAGGTGGATTTAAAGCGAGAATAGCATATCTGAATAAATTGTCTAATGTTTGTTATATAGATGTCTTTAAATTGCAATTTATTTTTCAAGAAATCATAATTTACTATCTTATTCTTGTTTGACTTTGAAGAATTCGAAGCTGAATTCGCCATAATACACAAATTATATATTTTTCTACATTAAAAAGCACAATTACACCAGATAAAAAAGAGCACCTGAATGGCAAAGGTTTTTTTTTTTTTGAAGAATAACTTGGAAAATAGTGAAATATTAAATTTAGTTTTAGACCTAGTATAATAATAATAATAATAATAATAATAATAATAATAATAATAATAATAATAATAATAATAATAATAATAATAATAATAATAATAATAATAATAATAATAATAATAATAATAAATAGACTATCCTTTTAATAGAAATCTATTTCTGATGCTATGGTAATAAATTTAAATTGACATTTTATTTCACAATATCACAATTTATTATATTATACTTTGAAGCTGAATTTAAGTCATATGACCTAAGTTGTATATTTTTCTACATTTAAAAGCACAATAACAGCAGATTAAAAAAAACACTTGAATAGCAAAGACTGGCTTTTTGAAGAACAACTTGGAAAATACTGAAATCTCAAATCTGATTTTACAGCTTAGAGTATCTAAATATATTTTCCTCTTAATGTCAATCTATTTTTGATGCTACAATGATAAATTTAAATTGACATTTTATTCCACAAAATCACAATTTATTGTGTTATTCTTGTTAGAGAAAGACTTAAATGACACAAATAATAAAATAAAAATTAAATATTTACATTTAAAAGAGTTTTTGCACAGAATAAAAAACATTATATAGAGAAAATTATCTATAATAGTATTATTATATGGAAAATAATAATATTCATATAAAAGTTAAAGATGGTTTTGAAGCTAATATGGAATCTAAACATATTATCTTTTTAAAACTGGAGAAGGATTTACTCAATTATTATGGTCCTTCCAAGTATCTAAGTAAGACTAGCAAACATTAGTAGTCAGTGATGTTACACAACAAGGCATATATTTTTATTTTTTGTGTGACCTGATACAACCCTAACTGTCATCTTCAAACACCAAGCACTAAATAAATGTCATTCACAAAGAAACCTCCTAAAAAAAAAACTATTTTAATCTCCACATACAATTATCCACAAACTGAGTCACAGCAGAAGAGATGAGCCTCGACCAAAAGCGGCATGAAAAGGAATGTTTTATTTAAGATGTTCACAAAATCTGCCCAGAGCAGCAGATGGTCAGACCACAGCTGTAGCCTCTCCCTCTTCAAGACGATGTAAAATATACTTTTAGACTAATGAGTACAGAAAAAAAAACCTAGAGGAGGAGGAGAGCGAGATGAGTCGGGGCAGAGCAGAGCAAAACTTGACTTGGCAATTATTCATTACAGAGAACGCGAAAAGTTAAAGAGGTTCAAAACCGATTTTAGAGTCTGGAGAAAAGTCGTCCTGCAGTGACTCATATTCAGAGATAATCTAGATTATAGAGGAGAGACTTCTGAAAGGCAACACTAGGATTATCATTTACTGTGTTACAATATGATGAACCTTAATTAATCCCAAAGTGAGGAAATTAGAATTAAAATAGCAGCAAATGGGTATAGTGCAAATATTAAAGAAACATTTGTAGAAAAATTAAAAATAAACCAGAAATGTACAGAAGTACCAATTCAGATTGTCCAAATTCCACCAGATGTGAAAATAGCACTATTGCACATAACAATAGTATTACACAAGTGGAAATACTGATAGAGAAGTATTAATATTGATAACTGGAAATATAATTCATATAACTGTTTTACTTGAAATATTAGCAGGAATATAAGGAATAAATCAAAAATATACATGAAAAGTAGTTCAGATTGTCCAAATTCCTCTCGAATAATAAATATTATATTAGAATAGAACAGAATAATACTTTATTAATCCTTTTCAGGACGTTAATTGTAAGGTCTAAACGAGCCATCGTTGAACTAAAAAGAGGTCAGATTCAGCAAATGCACAGCTTGTTTCTCAGCTCAAATGCTTTCAGAAGTACTTTTTGCTAAAGTGTTTATGTAATGAAAGAGAACGTTTGTGGCCGAGCTGCCTGATTGGTCTGACGTTTCTACCGGATTGACGCTAAAGCGCTGTCATGTGACCAGCTCGTGGTCCACTACAGCAGTGGTTCCCAGCCTGTTTGGCTTGGAGCGCCCCCTATAAGCTGCACCCCAGCCCCAGTGCAACCCCACCACCAAAAACACCCCATAAGTACACTACAAATCATAACAGGGAAGTTACTGAATTGTATTACTAATAGAAAATTCCCTAAAATTATAAAAAAAAAAAAATAAATTTATATCAAACCAAGAGTTGTACTATGAGGAGGAGGAGAGAGTTTATGGCTGCAGTAAATTTGGTGACACTACAGTGCATTTTTGTTTGTTTTTTTTTTACTAAAAAAAATCCTTAAAATTATGAAAAAAATTTTTACCTTACAATGATGGAAATGATGGAAAAGAGGCATCGTTTATGTTTAGACAACGTATATTTAATGAGTTATTGATGCTGGAAGTTCGAATTTGTGAATATCTTTCCGACTTTACCGAACTGTGTTTTGTTTCCTGACGTCGCCGTAATTCTCTGGCTTCATGCTGTCATTTACGAGCATTTCACCACAAATAACATAATTCTGTCTTGTCCTTTAATAAAACCAAATTTAAGGTAACTCTCGAGGTTTAGCTGGAGTTTTTAGGTACTGATGACTCTTCACCCGTTTTGCGTTTTTCAGACACCAATTCTGTCAATAATTTTCTAACTGCACACAAACTAATGAATCTGGATGAACTAGGAGCCAACCTGGAGAAAGCGTGGAGAGAAATTTAAAGGTCAAGGAGGTGTGGCCATCGAAGCAGCAAAGGATTTTTGAAGCAAGACCAAATAAATGTGTTTTAAAAGTGTTTTATAGGTAGACTTGTGATGACACAGTGAGTCTGTTACTCTGATTTTATCCAGAATGTAAAAATCTATTTTCCTATAACATCACAGCCTCAGAGCAGACAAAGCTTCGCTCCCTGCTCAGATCTCTGGCGCCCCCTGGGAGGGGCGCGGACCCCAGGTTGGGAACCACTGCACTACAGCGTGTCCTGTGCATCTTCTTCACGGCTGGCAAACAGATGTTAGGTTCATTAACGCCACCTACTGGGCTGGAGTGTGCATCAGTGTACCGGTGTGCCAGAAATTAGGGAACTGAGAAAGGTGCGATTAAATGCATTATTATTTTTAAAGCACTATTTTAATTAATTACTTAATCGAAATTAATGCGTTAAAGTGCCAGCCCTAATTATATTATATTATATTATATTATATTATATTATATTATATTATATTATATTATATTATATTATATTATATTATATTATATTATATTATATTATACATATCAGTGGTTTTGCACAGATTTGTCTGTAAGTAGAAAATAACAAAACTGCAATTTCTAATATATCAAGAAAAATGATATTGCACAGAGATTTTCTTTAAAAACTTGGGGATATGGATTTCTTCATCTTGTTTCACAGAGATGTTATGTATCAGCCGTTCATCATTGTTCAGTTCTAACTTATGACTTTTTTTCAGTTTCTTAAATCTTAACCACAGGAGTAAGAGCAGATTTAAAATGCTGCCATTGTGGAATATGTATTGTTGTTTAAGGAGTTGCAGCAGTTGGAGGTAGAGACTAAAAGAAATGTCGGACAGACTTCTCCGATTCTTCTCCAAGGGGACGAGTGACCAGCTAACAGAGTTTGATTAATTGTTTTAACATTTAAATTTTCTGCTTTGATTAGATTCCTTTGATGACTCGCGCAGCCCCATGAGGCAGACATAATAATATTGAGGACATTGCACCACAGAACGCCTGCAGTCTATGAGGGAAAAAAAAGAAGGGAACCGATAAGACATCTGTCTGCACAGGAAGCCGTCCAGACAGTGCAGACCTGTTTGCAGGGGAATGAGAATGTGAGCGAGTCGCATCACCTCCACCTCAAACAGCCTTATCATGCAGGGACAGCATCTAACCAGCCTTTTAAAAATCTCCTACGGCACCAGACTCTCCCTCTCCATCAACCACTGCTCAGCCTCCTCCTGTCCTTTTATCCATGACCTACCTTCCGGTGTGTGCATGTGTGATAGGAGTTGACATCGACGACGTCTGCATGTGTTTGTTCTGGAGAACAAGGACGATCAGAAGTGTGCAGACAGATATATTTGTGTGACATCAGTGACACAGAGTGGAGCAGAAGATTATAACTGTGTCCTCAGACAACCTCATCTCAGGCAGCTCTGAAGAGACCGGCCTCCCAAAAGAGAAAAACAACGAACCGAAATGGAAAAAATGGAAAAATGGAAAATCTGCAGATTGAGGAGGTTGGGGTGGATGGATGGGACATGAACTTGTTGGATTTTAAGAAATTCTCCGTCACCAGAGAAAATAACAACTTCCAAGCAGCAAACTAACACATAAAACAAAAATGACATGTCTGTCAACTGTCATTTTGACTTACTTATCCTGAACCACAACATGGATGTGGTAAAGATTAATAACATCCAACTTCGTGATCAGGTTTGTTTTCTGATTAAATTTTTTTTCCTTTCAGGAACACAAAATGGAGCTGAAGTTTCAGAAGATTGCAACTGTGTCCTCATAACACCCTGATCTCAGGCAGCTCTGAAGAGACTGTCCTACCAAAAGAGAAAAACAGCAAACTGAAATGAATAATGGGAAATCTGCAAAGGGAGAAGTTTGTGGTGGCTGGATGGGTAATTAACATGTTGGACTTTAACAAAATTTCTATCATCAGAGGAAACAACAACAACTTCCAAGCAGCAAACTACCACATAAAAGAAAAATGAAATGAAAAAATTCAAAATCTGCAGAGGGAGGAGGTTGGGGTGGATGGATGGGTCATCAACATGATATTACCACAGACAGTCTGACTCACTGGATGTAGATTTTGAGTATAAGCCACACTTTTTATGTAGGTTGTTTCCTTTCGCTTTTGATAACAGCAACAATTCAAAATCTTTCAAAAACTACCACATAAAACATTACATTCTGATGGACATATTTTGTCATTTAATTTGGTAGACTTGTTTATCATCTCATGGTCAAATTCTTATTTATTATGAACATATACGTTCATCAAGCATAAAGAAGATAACATTCCGGTGGATATATTTTTTCATTGAATTTGGTAGACTTTAGTGTACTACTTTATTTCTTGTGTTGTAACATATTTCAGCAAAATTTTACTTATGAACACTGATGTTGATTTAGTCTGAGCCACAATATTTCTGTTGTAAGACTGATCACACCCTACCAGTGACTGGGTTTTGTTTTTTTTTTCATTTTTGTTTTAGTAACACAAACGGAGCAGTGTTTCAGAGGATTACAACTCAGACAACCCCATCTCGGGCAGTTCTGAAAAGACTGACCTCCCAACACAGAAAAACAATACAACAATATGAAATGAAAAACAAAGTGTGCAGAGGTAGGAGGTTGGAGCAGATGGATGTGTCATTTACATGATTTTAACACAGATAGTCTGACTTTTTGGACGCAGATTTCGAGTATAAGCCTCACGTTTCTCGTCCCACTGCTGCTGTCTGTTTTTTAAATCCCCTTCACTGCAGTAAACAACAAGCAGCTACCTAGTAAACTTCATCAAACTTGAAAATAGCAAGTTTGCTAAAGATTTTAAATCATGCAATAACACAACCCTGCTCAGTTCTTTCAGTGAATTAGCCTTTTTAATGACAGCGCTCACCTCCTTTTACGTGAAAGCTCAACCAAAACAATCCTCCTTTGGATGACTTCGCAGGGACATCATTGCTGCATCCTGGGCTTAGCACCAACCAAGACAAACGTATCTCTTTAAACCAATGACAAACAAACAAGAGTGTTTTTTCCACTATAGCAGAACAATAATGTGGTGCAGTCAGACTATTCTACAGTGCTGAAACATTGCTGTGGAGACACAGTAACCTGTGCTATTCAAAACTACAGCATAAAAGACCAACAGACTAGTAGTCAATGCTTCTTTTACCATGAATACAAAGGTCCCCTTATCTTGAAGTGGCAATCAGTTTTACTCAAACCGCAAAGTTTTTCTGAACCTAACCAAGACCAAACCTGACCCACATTGTGATTTTGTGGTTTTGAAGAGCAAAGACAAATAATACCATCCAATTTTTCTTTGAAGTCTGTTGCCGGAAAGCCTTTTACAGCTGGATGGCTCATTGCAGTTCTACCACTATACAGACACAGCCACAGTTCACTTCAGAGCACTGCAATTTCAGACAATAAAGGAAGCACAGTGTTCAATGCAAAATAAATAAATACATAAATAAATAAGAACTTCTCAGATAAATATTATCCTCAGTGAAGCCAGAGAAATTAAACCTTGTGAAGTAAAGGGGCAAAGAGAAACATCTATTTTGCCCTAGAAATTTTATTTTATTTTTTTTAAATGGAGCAACTAGAGGCAACCAATGTCAAATCAATTGGTAATAACTATTAAAGCAACAGTTAAAGACACATTGATAAATCAGAATCAGTTCTTTGTGCCAAGTGGATTTCATAAAGAAGGAATCTGACTTGTTGTTTTAGTGCAAACAGTAAACAATAACTTATAGATTAACAAAATAAGTATTAAAAAACAAATAGGAAGCAAATGCTACAAGTCAAATTAACAGCAAGTGTAATCAAGGGCATATAAGTCATAAAAAGTACTTAAAGCATCCAGAAATGTGGAAATAAATCATCTAATGTGCAAGGTCACATACTATATAATATAAACAACTTCAAATGTGCAAAAGGATAATAATAATAATAATAATAATAATAATAATAATAATAATAATAATAATAATAATAATAATAATAACATCTAAAAGCTGTGCGAATTGAACACACATAGTGTCTATGGTGGCATATTAAACTGATTTTGAATCTTAAGTCTCAAATTCAGCAATAAAAATTGGCCACATCTGCCTTATTCCATTTTTTTTCCATTCTCAAAGTGTCTGTCTGTCTGTCTGCAGGCATCAGTGAGTGCCAGCAAAAAGGTATTAATCATTTAAAGCAGCTCATTACAAATTCTTGCTAACTCGTCAGCTTGCAGCAGGTTTACATGTGCGTGAGTCCATGTGCTTGTAGCGTTGGCAGACCTGAGGTTGCAGGTGTCTGGATGCTGACATGTTTGTTTTTCTGACCACTGTGCTAAAGCAGCTCCTATGTCCAGCTTTGTGCTGTTGTCCTGAGGCTTGCCTTTCCTCTGATGCTGCCTTCTCATGGTTAATGCATGTGAAGAGAAAACCCTCGTCCCTCCAGCTTCTTCCCCAAGAATAGACCTGCAGATGCTCACCGTACAGGAAGAACTCGCGGTTCTCCTCTATATCTCCCAGTGCACCCCTCAGAGGAAGAGTTTGGAAAGCATGCAGAGAACGAGATAAGGTGAAAGAGAAAGGGCAAGAAGATAAGAGATGGGAAAAAGAGCGAGGACGGGGTGATAAGGAGAGATGAGGGCATATATTAAAAGTAAGGTGAGGAGTACAAGGAGGTACAACGGAGGGGAGAAAAGCCTTATATAAATATATTTTAAAAAATGGGAAGAGAAACTCCCTCATCCATTCTTCTGTCTGTCTAGAATCTCGACAGTTTGCAGAAACCTTCCTCAAATATCTCTCAACAACAAAACTATATGAAAAATTGGAAATTCTGCAGAGGGAGGAGGTTGGAGTAGATGAACAGACATCAACATGTTTCCAACTCAAGTGTAAGCTATTTTGTCATTTAATTGAGTGGAATTTTTTTATCATCTCTCAGACCAATTAGGATTTTGCTCTTTCAGCTGATATAATAATAATAATATATATATATACCTTGTTTGACTATATTGCATTGTATGACCAAATTCAGTACAATTTAACTTATTAACTGTGAGGTTGACTTACTGATTCTGAATCACATTATCTCTGTAGTAAAGGAAAAAATAACGTAACGCTTCATGATTAAATCCAGTTTTTCTGTTACTATTTATTTCTGTTCCTCCGGTAGCTTTTTCTGCCAGGCTGGCTCGGTTTAATCCAGTGCCAGGTTAAAGAGGCAGAGCAGGCCACACAAACATGGCCATCGCTGTGATACTTCCGCTGGGCTATATTAGGAGATAATCCTGAGCTGGCCTTACAGTGACACACACCAACACTGTTTCCCACAACCTCTACCTGCTATGTAGAGGAAAATGTATTCAACTACAACAAAGAGGACGGTCGGCAGGTACAGTGGTGTTTGCTGTAATGGTTTCCCTCTTGGGCACTTAATGTGGGGGAAACATTAAGAAGAAAAAAAACGCCATTTGGCTGATTCTTCCCTCCAAAGCATCCCACTCTGCCTTGACAAGGCCCAGCAGACAACAAACCAAGTGTGTCTGAGTGCAGGCTTTTTATATTTAAAATAAATGAACACATTTTTCCAAAAACTGCTTGCAATGTAGGTTTCATTTCTATCATCAAAACATCCTCCTGTTGAATGGATCTAATGCAGTGTGAGGGTTTGGCTCAGAACTTCCGTACGAATGCTCTGGCCTCGACCGGCTGCAGGGTTTGGCTTGATTTTTGTGAATGCAGATTGCTGTGTATTTGGACAATTGGAACCTATGAAACAGAAATCAGGCGAGCTTTGGAGCCAGTAATCAACCCAATAGATTTGGACCACACGCTTGTCATTAACAACACAGATAACTGACTACACAGTAATCAGAGTCGACATGTTGATCTGTAAAGACAGTGAGTAAAATGACACCAGATTCAGCACGAAGCACTGACTGGCACAACAAAACATACCAACTTTGTAGCATGAGGCGGCAAAAAAGTTTGTCTCTGACTGGCACCATTTTAAAGCCTTGATTGGTGGCAATCACAGGAAAAAATATCAGCATCTTAGGATGAAAAATAAAGGTTTAATGGTTGATGGGATGATGGAGTAGAAAAAAAATGCTAATTTTTTGGCCAAATTTGCAGCATCCTGTAACAGGTTTGTGTTACTCAGTCAAAACAGAGTTGTACCATTGAATACTATATCTGCATATCAATGAACCTGTAAAATTCCTAGACTTTAGCTACATTATTTCTCAAGTTACAGCTCTTCAAATACTGATCCACAGATTGGCACAAAGACAACAATGTAAAAATTGACATGACTCCATCCTTTTCTTTAAATGTTTTACTCAAAAAGTTGCGACCAAAAATTTTGCATGTTTTACTTGATACCTGATGTATACACAGAAAAGATTTAGACAAATATGAAATGCTCAGGTGTTACCTTTAAAAAAATAAAATTGTGAATTGAGTTGGTGATGGATTGACCCACAATACTTTTAGACTTTAAAAGTTCCCAAAACATAAACAGTTGGCCAACTCAAGCGGGTGTGAAAAAAGATGGATTAGTGGTAGTAAGTAGGTATCAGATCTCCCAAAAGGAAGTCATGCATTTAGTTCATATATATCTATAACTGAGATATTAAAAGTCCAAAAGCCTCACTTGATATCCAGACTTGCACTGGTAGTAAAAACAAAAATGTTAAGCAAAAATGGACCCAGTAAGAGGTACTGACTGATTGCTTAACAAGGATTTCTCACTATACTGGATCATAAATACATGTATTACCTTATATTTCACAAGCTGGTAGCTTTTGCTAACCACACAGAGGGAATCCAAAGAAAAATTTGGATTTCTTGGTTTATCTGGCTGCGATGTCAGGCCTGATGTGACGCTAACTATTAGTCAACCACTTCTATTCTTTACACTGCAAATGGAATTCAGTTGGTTTGTTGACAGCAGCAAAAGTTAGGTTATTTGTGAATGATGATGTCTAGTTATTGTGCAGTAAAAATAAATACTAGCTATACAAACGATACTGCTAATTCACAGAGGCCTAAAAATACAACCTTAATAAACAGAATTTGAATACAACTGAAACAACACCACTAATGATGCTCAAAAAGAACAGAGAGCTTCGTCAGCCTGCTCTTGTTTCTTTTGGATTTTACAGTTTGTTGTGTCTACAGCTTTTGAGGTATTCCTGGAAACAGCAACAGAAAGCGATCATTTCTAGGAACTGCCATTTGTATGCACAGCGCCTTAAAACAACACACCCGATGACTCGACAGAAGTAAACAACATCAGAGCAAATTTGAGACGGAAAACTAAGAGATCAAAGACAATAGAAGGAAAAGCTCCTGTTGTTCAGCGAGTTGTGTTTATCTGGAGTTGTGTTACTGTACATGCTGCTTGTATCTGTGTGTGCACGTACAGTGTTGATCCCTCAGATCATGCTGTTACCATCACAGTCGCTCCCAGCAGATTTCTCTGTCATAATGTCCCAACATGCCCTCGTAGTGTCCCATATGGAAACACAACAGCATCACCTGCCATGTCAGCACGCGCACACACACACACACACACACACACACACACACACACACACACACACACACACACACACACACACACACACACACACACACACACACACTCCAACATGCATCATCGATACAGTGACCTTCACCGTGGGTGACCTGGTTTCCATGGCGAGACTCATGTTCGCCTGTCAAGATGTGCAAGAAATGCGAGACCTCGGAGTGAAGCTATGGAAGACAAAGGGAAGCAGAACGAGGACAGTGTGTTTCTTGAGTGAAAAGAACAGCAGAAACACTGGCTGAGTTAGAGGTGTTATTCCCACCGGGGACACTTACAGTTACAAAGAGGCTGGTAAATATTAACATGACCTACAAACCTGCATAAAGAATACTTAATATTCCTCTGCAGCAAGGGTTTGTGATCCTGTCAGTTACTAGTACAGGGCGCCTAATCAATTATAAAAACCAACAGGGGAGAGTGAGGTAAGATGAGCCTGTGGGTTCATTGTATTGAGCCACTCCTTGTTTCTAGAAAGCCGTGGTAGAAATGGGCCATATGAGCAAATATTTGTGAAGAGGCATCCGTTCTACTCTCCCAGTGAAGAGAAGGAGCACACGGAGTCAGAGGCCAGCGCATTTTAGTTACCAAAACAGTGTTTTGCTGTTCAAAGTACATTTTTCATGTTTATGGGTTCGTGCTTGTTGTGTGTGAACAGTTATTGAGGCGTCTGAGACTATTTCACACGTGTTAAAATCCACTTTGCTTCGAGGAACAACAACAACCTGGAGATGGCTGGAAACCCAGATCAACAAGAAGACAATCTGGATGACCAGTACCAGGAGGAAGACGAGGCCCAGGAAGACATAGCTGCTGTGCAGAAGAGAGAGGAGGTGAAAGAGGAAGGAGAGGACCCATAAAACAAAGAGAGCAGGATGAAGGACCAAGAAAGTAGGGAGATCACAGAAATTACATGAACAATAATGAGGAAGACAATTATGAGGATGAAGAAGAGGAGGTGGGGGAGGATACAGCTGGTCGAGACAAGGGAACCAATCGGAGGGCAGAAATGTAGGATGGACACGAACATTGACTGGTCGCAGTGTCTTTTTTGGCTGCCTGTAGAGCCAGTCAGGCCTTGGTTTCTCTTGATTCCCAAAAGAATAAAAACCAGGTATCCATTCAGAATTCAAGCTAGGAAAATCAGAGTACCATGCTTGGAAAACAGGGATGCTATTCCAGGCACTGTGAGGTTGGAATGGATCAGCTGACACTTTGGAAAAAGACGCAACTTATAAGGGCCTACAAATACAGCAAAATAAATCAGGTTTTACAGGGGATTTACAACAGGTAGTTATACAGCCCTGTCTTGCCTCCCTGCATGCAAATGTTCCACCACAACATCCCCAATTGTCACTATTTTGAGGAAACACCAAAGTCGCATCCGTTGCTTAGCTCCGCCCACAACAACTGTGATTGAAAGAAATGCAAACAAGCATCAACTTTAATCCTACCAATACAGACTGTTCTGTCTGACTAGTGAAACTGTTTCTCCAACAGCAAAAACACCAGAATTTTTGAAATAGCTTAGCAAAATGTGAGATACACTATATTGCCAAAAGTATTCACTCACCCATCCAAATAATCAGAATCAGGTGTTCCAATCACTTCCATGGCCACAGGTGTATAAAATCAAGCACCTTGGCATGCAGACTGCCTTTACAACATTTGTGAAAGAATGGGTCGCTCTCAGGAGCTCAGTGAATTCCAGCGTGGAACTGTGATAGGATGCCACCTGTGCAACAAATCCAGTCATGACATTTCCTCGCTCCTAAATATTCCACAGTCAACTGTCAGCTGTATTATAAGAAAGTGGAAGTGTGTGGGAACGACAGTAACTCAACCACCAAGTGGTAGGCCATGTAAACTGATGGAGCGGGGTCAGCGGATGCTGAGGCACATAGTGCCAAGAGGTGGCCAACTTTCTGCAGAGTCAATCACTACAGACCTTCAAACTTCATGTGGCCTTCAGATTAGCTCAAGAACAGTGCTTCAGCAGAGAGCTTCATGGAATGGGTTTCCATGGCCGAGCAGCTGCATCCAAGCCATACATCACCAAGTACAATGCAAAGCATTGGATGCAGTGGTGTAAAGCAGCCGCCACTGGACTCTAGAGCAGTGGAGACGCCTTCTCTGGAGTGACCAATCATGCTTCTCCATCTGGCAATCTGATGGACCAGTCTGGGTTTGGCGGTTGCCAGGAGAACGATACTTGTCGGACTGTATTGTGCCAAGTGTAAAGTTTGGTGGAGGGGGGATTATGGTGTGGGCTTGTTTTTCAGGAGCTGGGCTTGGCCCCTTAGTTCCAGTGAAAGGAACTCTGAATGCTTCAGCATACCAAGACATTTTGGACAATTCCATGCTCTCAACTTTGTGGGAACAGTTTGGAGCTTGCCCCTTCCTCTTCCAACATGACTGTGCACCAGTGCACAAAGCAAGGTCCATAAAGACATGGATGACAGAGTCTGGTGTGGATGAACTTGACTGGCCTGCACAGAGTCCTGACCTCAACCCCATAGAACACCTTTGGGATGAATTAGAGCGGAGACTGAGAGCCAGGCCTTCTGGTCCAACATCAGTGTGTGACCTCACAAATGCGCTTCTGGAAGAATGGTCAAAAATTCCCATAAACACACTCCTAAACCTTGTGGACAGCCTTCCCAGAAGAGTTGAAGCTGTTCTAGCTGCAAAGGGTGGACCGACGTCATATTGAACCCTATGGATTAGGAATGGGATGTCACTTAGGTTCATATGCGAGTCAAGGCAGGTGAGTGAATACTTTTGGCAATATAGTGTATGTGAGAACAAGGAGGCAAAAGGCTGATTCCCAATGATTTTTTCCATTGTTCGCTTCAAAAAGCAAGTCAGGCGCATTACACATAATTATCTTTATACCCTTTTTCTGCTCACTCAACAGAAGGAAACAAAGAGATAAATACTCAAGATGGAAACCAGAAGAAGGATTACTTTTGGGGTGACTCCAGAGTTTTTGCTTGAATGGTAAATAAACCAACTGACTATACTAATTGACCAAATGAATCACCAAACTAATCTTTTTATTGAGCTGTTGGGGCTGTGGCTGCAGCGAGGAAGAATGCTTTGGGGGAAAATCTGGTCTATACATTATGTGGTACATTCATTCTGGATTGTGCTGATGTCACATGCAGGTGAGAATGTGTTGCAATGCCCACATCCAATTTGGGAATCTGTATACAGTACAGACATTTCTCAGCTCAAGTAGGACCATTCATTTGCATAATGTGTACAGTTTGTGCCTCCATATAAATGTGTGTGTGCGTCTCCACCGAGCTGTCAGTGCAACTGGAGGCTTTCAAATAGGATTTCTGCTGCTTGGCGGAGGTTTATGCCCGACGCTGGGGCTTTTGAATCGCTGCTCACTCATGGACAGCCATGCATGGCAGACTGCTTCCGTCGGAAAGAAAGAAAGAAGGAAGGAAAGGAGAGAGGGAAAAGAGTGGAGAGGCGCTGAAGGTGTGCAGTATGAGAAAGTGAGAGGCAGACGGCAAGCTGGAGTGGTGGATAAAAAAATAAAAGGTGGAAGGCGTATTAGAAGCAAAGAGGAAGGATGAAATAAGGAGCTAAAATCCCAAATGATGGAAAGAGAGAAACACTGACACAGTGAAAGAATAACTCCTCCTCTTTTCTACTTTGGAGAAAAGAGGAAAGGGATATTTCCAGCTTTACCCACTTTTCAGCAAAGTTGAAAGATGGTGTTAGAGAAGTGCTTACTTTCACCATTTAAAATAAACCTTAATTGCATGTCTGGATTCAGGCAATCACTTTAAATTCTCGCTGGCAGCATCAGTGTGCAAATGACAATCAGAGATTATTTGTGACCGCCTTTTTTCGCCATGGCGTGTGCTTTCACCTAAGCCATGTTCCTGCAACTCAATTAGGATTACTGTTACTGGTAGGAAGCTTTCAGACAGTTCAAACCGAGTGAAAGTGTTTGCCAGTAACAATTTCCTTTGGAAACAACAAGCTCCTTTAACGGCAGAAATACATTTGGTGCGATTTCAGCTAGAAGAGATCTTCTGGAACCAATAGAAGGACTTCCACAGGAGCCATTTAGTCAGGAACTTGTAGCATGATCATGAGAATTTTGTGGAAAATAATGTCAAAATAAATAGTAACAAACAGCTAAGTACAATTGTAAACAAAGGCTTTCATTCACAATTGTAAAGATTGTGTATATCATGACAGTCTTGAGTTTCCAGTGATTCTTAATTTTCTATGATGAAATGATGAAAACACATGAATCTGTCTCTCTCGCTCTCTCTCTCTCTCTCACACACACACACACACACACACACACACACACACACACACACACACACACACACACGCACACATAAAATATTCATACTGCAACTTGAAATATCAGTTCTGGTGATGTAGAAAGTCGTGTTAATCAAATTTTCATTGTGGCATGACCTCATAGTTTCTTACAAGCCTTCACAATTGATTACTGCTGACTCCTCTGAACCAATTTAAATGGGGCCTGTTTGATCCACTCATTAGACTCAGTCACAAACACTGCAGTGGGGACGACTAAATAGCAGAGTTCTAAATACAGATCTGAAGAAGCAAATCATTGACTTGAACAAGTCAGGAAAGTCACTTGGAGCCATTTTAAAGCAGCAACAATCTAAAATCATCTGTGCAAACAATTAATTGTAAATATAAAGTCCATGGTACAGTCAAGTCACTGCCATGATCAGGAAGAACACAAAAACTGCTGTTGAGAGACAATTGGTCAAGGATGGTCAAGAGTCAACCAAAAAGCATGTCTGAATGAATGATAAGCTGCTGGAACACAGCTGTCAGTGTCCACAGTGTTTTACATCAACATGAGCTGAGAGGCTTCGTGAAGACGGAAGTTCTTCTTCTAGCAACAACACTAAAGATCCACTGAATATTGTTGCTGATCACATGAACAAAGAAAAGACCTTCTGGAGGAAAGTTCTGTGGTCAGATGGAACCAAAATGAAGTCATTTGGCCACAATGACCATACATATGTTTGGAGGGTAGAAGGTGAGGCCTTTAACTCCAAAACCCCAAACCTACCATCAAGCATGGTGGTGGCAGTATCATGCTCTGTGGAACTGGTGCTTTAGGTAAAATAAATCTAATACTGAAGTAGAAGGATTACCTCCACATTCTTCAGCAGAAGGTTGATCTCGGATATTTCAACAAGGCATTGACCCCAAACACACACCAAAAGTGGCAAAGAAATGACTTATCCAGTCTAGAATGAAGGTTCTAGACTGGTTTCCCCAAAGTCCAGACTTAAATCCATCAAGAACCTGTGGACTGATAATGAAACAAGTCTGTGTCAGAAAGACAAGAAATTTTGTTGAACTGCGCCAGTTCTGTCAAGAGGAGTCAAAGATAAACCAGAAGCTTGTGTCTGGAAACCAAAAGTGCCTGATTGAGGTTTAAAAATGGCCAAAGGACATTTGACCAAATATTAGCATTTTTGCATGTATATTTTTGAAGCAGATTTTGACATATTTACAGATAACCTGTAATAAATCTACGAAAGAACTAAAATGCAAGATTGTTGGCACTTGGGTTTCAATCATTTTATCAAAAACAATTCAGGGTTATAGGAGTCACTGGAAACTCAAGACTGCTATGATATGCATGGTCTCTACAAGTGTATCTAACCTCTTGTACACAACTGTAAATACTGTAAAAATAAACATACACCAACTTGTTTTTCTGCATCCAATATCAACAGATGGCGTGTCGAGTTTTTTGCGTAACGATAACTTTGTTCTGAAACATTACATAAAGTCTTGAGCAGCAGCTGGTGCTCAAACAACACAAGAAGCGAGACGCAGTTGTGAAGTGACGAGCTGTCACCGGCAGCTATATTTATTCCAGTTTCTAGGTGTTGTCGGAATTACAATCATTATCTTTTCCGGTGATGAAAATACATCGCTTGATTCAGGTCACCACGGTCGTGTCTGTCATTAAAGAGAGAAGCGTCGTTGTGTTTGGTCCTCGTGAATGATCCCAATCCATCCTTCCAGAGTGAAACTGCCATTAGGGTGACCAATATGTTGTGTCATTAGGGAGAAATGTAAGAGGTAATTACCAAAGTGTCATTCCTGTAACCTGTGTCATTAGCTTTATTATTATTATTACCATCAGCTGCTATCGGTGCAGGAACTCTACTGAGATGAAATGCTGCTCACAGTTTGTCTCGTAGCTTCAGCTGGCATTTCATCTATTTACACTGTACTGTTGATTCAGATTTAGACAGTAAATTATGGTTGGATTACAGAATTATTTTCCCAAACAGTGAAAGATTATTGTTAGACTTGCTCCGAAGAAGTGAAGAACTTCTCCACTGTGTGTCCCTGAAACTTTACCCAGTAATGTCTTTCTAGTTCATTTGCATGATTTATTTGGGAGCTGTTTTTAACTTTGATGGGGATTTTTGTGACTTAAGTAGATTAATCTTGAGACTGGAAGTGTTTGCATAGTTCTGACCTCAGTGCAGAGCCAGTAGATTATTTATTGCAGAATAAAATTGGTTCAGAATGTTTATTCTTAGATAAATAATCACCTGTATGCATTGACTTTGAAAAATATGCTCCTATGCAACTAAAGTGCATTCTCAGTTACATTTTTAGGGAAAAGCAAATACATTTCAAATCAACATATCTGTACCATTTAACTTCAGCCACCTAATCACATATTAAACAGGACGGGATTCAAGCGTCATGCATGTTGGGAAAAGATTGCATTTTAACCCAAACCGAGACATTTTCCTAAACTACATAATTTTGGTGCTTAAACTCAACTAATGCTCCAAAATTTCCTAATTTTTGTGTCAACTTTTACTGTAAATACCAACAATTTTAGCACCTTATTTCTTCAGCCAGCATGACTTGCATGTTAATTTGCAGTTTTCCTTATTTTTTTCTTAAATGTAATGTGTGTGAGCTACTAGATACATTGATCCATCCATCCATCCATCCATCCATCCATCCATCCATCCATCCATCCATCCATCCATCCATCCATCCATCCATCCATCCATTTACAGTGAATGAAAACCAAAAGTAAATGAGTGAAAATGAAACTTAAGGCCAGTGGTTCCACATGCATGATCTCCTGGATAAAGGTCTGATCACTGATCTACACTTTAATCTTTCGTTCCTTAGTTCATATGTGGACTTTGAGGCTCGGCACAAAATGACAGTGTTACGTAGAGTCTACACACTATTTGTTTTTGTGAAAGTATCAACCAAAGTATGCTATTTGCACCTTTATTTTGAATATCAGCAATTTTTTGTGACTTATTTCTTCAATGAGCATGATTTGCACATTCATTTGCACATCAGTTTCCTTATTTTTTTTCTTAAATGTAACATGTGGCAGCTGCTGCATACCTTGAATCTCCCCAAGAGTATGAATGAAGCATCCATCCATCCATCCATCCATCCATCCATCCATCCTAACAATGTAGTTTTGGTGTCAAACGGTGAGTGAAAATGACACTTAAGGACAGTGGTTCCACCTGCGAAGCAAATCTTGATCTCCTGGACAAAGGTCTGATCACTCTTCTACATTTTAATCCTTCTTTCCTAATTAGGTTCATATGTGGCTCTTTCAAAGTTAGTTTCAGCACAAAATGACAATCTCTCTTAGATTCTTTACTCAGTTTTTTTTTGTCTGTATTACTTTAGTCTCCACAATGATTATATTTTCCTTTTCATCATAAAAGCACAACCTGAATGTTATTATGATAATGTTTGGTAATTATTTTCACTTTTTTTCCCTCCATTTGTCAGAAATGTTATCTTTAAATGCTCCCAACTGAAGGTTCTGGTAATGACGGTAATGTTGTCGTTGTGCTTTGGGGTTTAATTAACTATGATGAGTCGCTGAAACGACTCAGAGTAAAATGAATGTTCTCCATATCAATGGTTAGAACTCGTACAGATGTCCTCAGTCGTAATGATTCATGTATCACGCTGCTGTATTCTCAACCTCTTCTGTCACACCTTCTCTCTTTTTTGTCTCCATCTTCTCCTCAGTTGTCATCTCACCTCCTCTCTCTTGCTGTGGCTGTCAGTGTTTCTGCTTTTTTTTCTCACAGACTTTACCTTTCATCTCCTCCTTTCACACTCGTTCACATGCTGTCGCAGCGCGAAAAAGGGAGAAAATCGTGCTCAAGCAAGATTCAATAATGTGCGACTGCAGCGGCGCAACCAGAGGTGTTTATTCTCATGACACAAACAGCAGCATTGATCTGGAAAACCTTTAAATCTCTTTCAGCTGAAAGCATGTTGACTGTGTTCTCTGAAGCAAAATGGAAATAGAAAAACTGAGAAAATGATGAACATCACTTGTACATGGTGAGGCCTGACCCACAGCACCATTGTTCGTAGTTATTTCAGCTAGAATTAAGAGCCATTTGCATCTCCACCATGTCCAGTTTGCATTTTTTTCCCCCTTTTATTTTTAGGTAATTTACTGTGATCCATTTGCCTAAAAAAAGGCACCTGTGGATCCCGAGTGTTTGCCTCATTTCATCAACTGATTGCACCAGAAGCCGCCCGGAGATGAATGAACAGAGAGATGGTGGGAAGGAGGAGGCAGAAGATAGATGGGCAGGTTTTTACTGCAGTCGCCCATCAATTTGTTGTTCTCTCTCCACTTCAACATGGAGTCAATATCAAGAGACAAAGTCCTGACTGTGAAGAAATCTATCCTCATCCAGGTTTGCTTGCTGCAACATGTCAGATATAAACTAATATTTACATTTCTTTTACATTTTTACTTGAATAATTGTAATTTTCTCATGTAAATATCTCTATATTGTGTCTTAATGTCTCCCCACTAAAAAGCATTGTTACTGCAGTACTGATAAATATCTAAGCAGCGACAACATACAAATTAGGGATGTCTGGATCTGATCTCAATGCAATTTTCAACCTAAATTTTATCTTTTGTTCACATCTACTGACACACAGGTGGGAAAGCGCAATTTTCCTTCTTCTTCTGGTTTATTAGTGGGTTGGGAACCAGCTTAAACATGCATTATCGCCCCCTACAGGACTGGAGTATGGAAGGAGTGCACAGTTTGTTGCAGGGAGAGAGTAAACATCTGCAGTGTGGAGGGGGAAACAAAAGCAATACTAATGCCACAATGTTAGTAATAGAACTGCATTCAATACTACCGAAATTTATCAGAATACACTACAGGATATTTTAAAAGGAGAGAGAAATTTTGTCAAGACACAAACCAGCCATAAAACTTACAAAAAAGGTTAATCAGTTCATTGCTGTATCAAGGAATCTGGGATTAGATTGGGCCTTAGTATTGGCAAATACTAAATATTAAATGATCTGGATAAGATCGGGGGCAAAAGACTTGATCAGGACGTCTCTAGTATGATGGTTAATTGTTCCAATAAAGCTTAAAAATATGGGGTTTTTTTGTTATACATTTATGGTTGTTAATCAGGAAGCTTTGAAGAATTTAAAACCAGTTTCGTTGGCACGACATTGCCACCACCAATGATTACTTTTTATTTACTGTTTTTACTGATTATATTTATTTTGTCACACTGATGGACTTTTAAGTTTTGTATAGTTTTATTCACAGCATTTATTGCTCTGTGGTTGTTCTCCTTTTCTGTACCTGCTCAGGGACGACAGACACCGTTACAATTACTGCTGCAATTACTGGTAATTGTGCGCTGTCCCTGCAAAACAAATGAATAAACTTCACTAAACCAATCGGCAATCAGAAAAAAAGACAAAATAAGAGAAACTATTATCTTTGACTACAGTAGAGTCACCGACATAAACAGAGTGTGACAGGCAGCTGCTCTGATTGGAGTGGAGGGAAGAGAATCTGCAGATTTTACTGAAAACAAATGAATCCAAAGCACACACACACACATTTCTATTAGCAGCCCTACGTGCATGCTGGCTCTAGAATTAGTGCGCAGTCTGTTGAACAACAAAAAGGCTACGGGGAGGAAGAGCCGCTGCCAAGAGGGACGAGGAAACATGCAGGTAGACGAACACAAATATCATCAAGGCAAACTTTTTACATACGTAGATCAATTCAGCTGCTGTACAATTCTTAATTCTATGTGACATTCTGCTATATTTCTTACTGGCTTAGTTGCTTCCCTCTAGAGGTAAAACATGGATGATCACATGTAAGCAGTTTGTTGTTGTGTTTTTTTTTTTGTCATTGTGTGATTTCTGCTGTTGCTTTCTATGTTTTGGCCCAAAATGGGAGTTGAACAGGCGCAATATGATCTTGATTTATTATTTTTGATCTATTTCATTTTATCGGCATATTTTTTGTAAAATTGTCAGAAAATGCTCCTCGAGGAGCATTTATTATAATAAATGTTATCTTGAACCTTGAGCCAAGTCTCGTAAACCAAAGTAGTGAATCATGGTGTGGTGCAAAAAAATGTATATTTTAGTGTTGTTTTATTGCCGTTATGTTTGTTTTATTTGTTTGCTTTATTGTATATTTTACTGCTATCTCTGGTTGAAGTTACTGAATTGTTTTTAAGTGATTCTCTGGTTTTTACTGTGAAGTGCTTTGGTCATCCTTTGGGTTGTTGTAAAGGGCAATATAAATAATCTCTGATTGATTCATGAAAATAAAGCATCAGCACAACTTAATATCTCACAAAGCTCAATATTTACATATAAAATATATATTTATTCTTTTTCATGTATTTTAACTGCATTTCCATTAAACTGCTTTGATGCAATTGCAGAACTTTAGTGTCAAAGTGTTTTTAGTTTGGGATTTTTAAAACCTTTTTTATTCTTCTTTGTGTTTTCTATGAGGGTGTAATGCAAAGGTATCATATAAGTGGGTTATTTAAAAAATAGAAGCATTATTGTAATGCCAGACTTCTTCTCAAAGTACTTTGGATACAACCCTAAAAAGAAGCACCAGCATTAAATTCCTTTCATTATTAGAATTAAGTTAATTTTATCAACATATTTGCTGCAAAAAAAGCAGAAATCATGTGACTTTTGCATCAGATTGCATGCCCATAGGATAAATCCATAATGTTATTTATTTGTTAAGTATTTGTGCCTTAAAAGAGATGGTGCTAATAATAGAAGGTTTGCAGTAAATATTGGGGTGTTTCTCCTCCATTGACCGACGTTTGAGGGAAAAATTTCCAGTTGTTTGTCTCCTGCTTCCACCAAACTCAGCTCAACTTCAGCTCTAAGCTTGATTTGACTGTAAAATTGGACCACAGCAGTGATTTTCAAAACGGTCAAGAACCAAATGATATCTTCTCAGATTCGTAATCTTCTTTAGTTATTTTGCTCAAAAAGTTCCAGAGTTTCTGAACTTTTGTTAATATTTTACAGCTGCTTGTGTTCAGACAATACTTTACAAAGTTTGGCTGCTTTTGAGAAAAACTTGCGTATGTTTGTCAAAAGTATTGTTTTGGAATCCAGCTTTGTACAAACCACAGGTTTTATTTCTAGATTCATTTCTTCTTTTTCATAGCTGCTCAGGTCTGAAACCAGGAAGTGAAATCAGCAGAGCCACACTTTATCTGTAGCATTAATTTGATAATAAATCTTAAACTCTGTGATGCATCAGTGCAGCATTGCAGAATAGAAAAGTAGAATAGAAAGGTAGCCTGCTGAGCTTCTAGTATTTTAAACAACAGAAACCGTCACATGTCCTGAAACCAACCAATGAGATTATTCCTCCTTCTGCAGCAGGTTATAAATCTTTAACGCCCCTGGATCAAGAGTCCTCTGCTAATGAAGGACAGCAGGTAAACATCTAAACGCCGCGCTCACTTGTTTTTTTCAGCCTAATCTCAGCACATCTGGAACACGTGACAACCTGCGATCCATCTGCAAATACTGTCCTGTGTTCAGCCGAGAACCAGCATCTCTCCCAGGTGGACTCTTTCAAGAAGAACTCGCAGAAACGAGTTGCAGATACGTGTTGTGTGGGTGTTTCAATATCCCTCATCCATATTCATGGGAGCTGCAACACTCTGGGTTTATCCTTTTAAGGCGCCATGCTGACAATTCCTGCACAACTTCACATCTCGCAAACATCAAACGGGTTCATGCGGTTCATTCCCAGACGCGAATTACCAAGTTTAAAAAGGAAAATGCCACCTGTGATTCTGCAGTAGACATCATGAACATAGATAGATTTTATTCTTAAGCTGTGCCTGTGGTTCTGGAAATTGTTGATATTTAGCTAGTTAGCATGAGCCAGGTTTAAAATCGCACGTGCATGACAACCAACGTGCACAGAAAAAATTGAAATGATGTTTGTTCTACATTCTTTGATAACACACACACACACACACACACACACACACACACATAAAATCAACTATGTATAAACACATTTTGGTTTCTAGACATCTAATCTGCATTCTCAATTATCTTTTGAGGGAATATTTTCTGTCAGATCAAACATACAAAATACTTCAAATTAACATGTCTTTGTCATTTATTTTGCTGCCTTATTGTCACTTTAACCAATAATATATTAGACAATGTGGGCCTTTTAATTCGTTTTAACGCAGAAAATGCAGAAGAAAGCTTCAAAAATGATATTAAAAGCTTATATTTTAACCAAAATTCTCATTTTTCTATGTATTTTCATGTATTTCAATACATAAAACCTCATATTAAGTGACTCATCATTGGACAAAAAGGCCAGTTAAAGTCATGAAAGCAAGCGTCTCCTAAATGCCACCTTTCCTCAATTAACTATATGGACTATAACCTCCCTCTGGTCTTCCTCGTTAGCTGGATAATGAGTGTCACTCTCCTGGTTCTAACTGCAAAATGTGTTGAAGTGGAACAATATGTAGATGTTTGCAGCTCTTATGAGATTACCAGAATGTTGATAACTCCAATAATGAGTAATGTGTAATTTTAGGCAGAATAAGGTGGCAAACCATCAACATACAGAAGAAATTTGACCGTTTTATGTTTTTTTTTTTGGTAAGATAAACACTCAGAAATCACGATTAAAAGCATGAAAATCAGACATCCTGATTGGATTCTACATATGTTGCTTGTTAAACAGCCATAATGAAACATACCTGATTGTTAATATAAACTAATCTCTCCGGCTG
>CM049574.1:30259031-30285538 GCA_027123335.1 Amphiprion clarkii | reverse complement strand
GTTTATTTGTTGTATGCTTTCATTTCAGAGTACAATGAAATATTAACATGCATTGTAGGAGCCTAAATGCGTTTAAGTTAATGTCTAACGATTAAGGTGCAGTAACTTCAGTTATGGGAAAAGTGGGTGTGGTTAGGTAGTCAGCTGTCAGGCACAGAGAGGCCACACAGTTTTTTGACCTCTGGATTGACCTCTGTTTTATTATTTTTTGGATTGCCTTGGAATATTTTCTAGATTGAAGAAATAGAAGAATTATTTTGCACACTGTATATTTGTTGTTTGAAATTTTGAGTAAACAGTACAATTTGCACGAGTGGCCCAGTGGATTTTTTCTGGAATGTGGTACGGTGGAGAAAGGAATGTTCAGAGCGTCAAGCTGTCGGCTTCTACCTACATGCATAATTTCCAACAAAAAACTGGAAAAATTGGGGTGTTATAAAACTTTTGACCAGTAGTGTACATTACATATCATACTGCTGTATTATCTATATTTCGTATTTATCTATAGCAATATAGGCCTTCCATAGCTGTACACTTGGGAAAAGTGAATTTGTTTTTTACTGAACCCTGGTGCTACAGAGCTGGATGAACAGACCTGCTTCTAGAGTACTTCTCATTTTAATCTTGAATGATATTCAAGATATCCGCACATCCACCAGCTAAATGTATGTTTATAATGTTCAATGAAGAGAAAAAAATTTATCAACTTGTGTTTATTCCTCATCATTTCATGAAGTCGATGACATATGCAAAATACATTTTTGTAATGAGAATGTAGTTTACCTGCCAAAGGCACATCTATTAAAACAATGATTGGCACAGCTTCCATGAGAAAAGGGCAAAAGCATTTCTTTTTATTTTGTTCCGTAATAACTGAGAAATACGCTATGCCATAGTTACTTAGAAGATACCACTGGATGTCACTATTGTCGACTGTTTAGCTGATCAGTAGTGTAGGTACCAGTAGTGCCAGTAGTTACCCAGCATTTACAAGATATTTACAGTATAATTTGTTTCTCCTGTCCTCTAAAATATCCTGTATTACACAAATGTTTACAAAATAATGTATTTCTTCTTTCCTCTAGAAACCCTACTCATTTATTTCTCTGTACCTACATTTAAGTACCATTTGTAACCTGTGAAAATTCATAGAACAAAATGACACCCTAATGTTAAATAAATTTCACTATAAATGTTGAGAAATTACTCCAACAGAGTTATTTTTATTTATGAAAGCATTAAAAACACTTTCTCTGCTAATCTCCTTTCCCAGGGCTGAACTTGTCTTGGGAAGTATCATAAAGAAGAAAGGATGGAGGTATTTCTGATTTGTGTGTCTGTTTGTGCACGCTTAGTATGATAGTGGTGTCACATTAGCTTAACATTAATTTCAGTACTTTTTATTGTACTGTCATATGGATGGTCAAGTGTTGCTAGGCTGGTCAATTTATTGTGGTTGAGCTACTGTTCAGTCCCATACTGATAAGTGACATTATAAGAGGTGACACATTTCCAACAATTTAAAACTTTTATATGTTTTATTCAACGGCTCAACCTAAGTCGCACAAATATAATTCACTACCTAATGTATAGTTCAGATTTTGCATGCTGCTTCAGACAATTGTAAGTCCAGAAAATTTTTAGAGATCTTATCTAATGAACAAAAAAGTGATACGGGAGAGATATATAAAACCCTGCATCAGTGCAAAGGTCATTGGTGGAAACAAAATAGAAATTCAGAAAGAGCAGGAACGAGAACCCAAATGCAAAACTGTGTAGGCAGGAAAAGTTTTGAGATGTTTTATGAAAGAATGCAAAATGTTTAATTGCACTAAATCTTACAGGTAGGATCAAAATCAGTCGAATCAGTCTCGGGGAGAGCAAACATCCGCCCCAGCTTGTTAGGGTGCAGGTAGAGGGGAAAGCAAAAAGAAACAGACAGATAGGCAATAAATAAAAGAACAGTAGACACTGGGGAGGTTGGTGAGGCCACTAGTTACTGATCAGAAACATGCAGCTCCAGAGCCAGAGAAACCGACATAAAGACACAGGGAGACAAAGGATACAGAGGGCAGGGAAAATGACAAGCTAATGCAATATGCAATGGATGGAATAAATGCACAGAGAGTCAAGAGGTGTGCGATGTCCCCCAGTAGCATAGTCATGTAGCGGGACAACTAAAGTGTAGTTCAGGGTCACCAGGGCCTGATAGCTAAAAGGTCTGCTACACAATCTGCGTTTGGAAACTCTTAGGAATACAGTCAACCTACTCTCTGAGAATTCAGTTCTCTCTTTGGATAATATGGTACTATGAAGTCTTTAGGATATGACGGAATTTGGTCTTTAAGAGTTTTTGTATATTAGGAGAAGGATTGTATATTTCACTAGAAGTCAATAAAAAGAAGTTAATCTCTTTACCACTCCTACTAAAGCATTTTGCATCAGCTGGAAGCTTTTTAAAGAGCTATTGGGACACTGATACTGATACTCTATCTAAGTATCACTAATACAAATGCAATAATTTCAGTTTGGTCTGAATCTAGAAGTAGAAAATAACAAGTCATCCATGCCGTTGTGTCTTTAAGACATAGTTTAAGTTTGACCTACCAATTTTTTTCATCTGGCTTCATCAACAAATATGGCTATGTGTCATCTGCATAGCAGTAGAAATGTATGCAGTACTTCCTAACAGGATTTTATAAGAAGACCATCTATACAGTGAAATGTATTGATCCTATCACCAAACCATTAGGAACACCGTGCATATGTAAGTGGAATCTACGTATCTGAAAAATAGGACCTAAAATCTAATCTAAAGACCTTTAATCCCAGTGCCATGCTCTGCCCTCTGTAATAAAATTCTGTGATCAGCAAATACCTGGAAATAATGGAAATAATAATAAAACAATGTTTTCAGTCTACAGCAGAAATAAATGAATTGGCCTCACTGCTCCAATAATTTTGGCGGGGAGTGTACGTTGTGAATTGCAGCTATATAAATAAAATTGAATTGAGACTAGTCAGAGAAACGGAAGGCATTGCAAACAAGTGTTACAAACAGGCACGGCAATAAATTGGAAACAAATTAAGCAAGGCCTAGGCTGACTGCTGTGTGTCTTAGCTAAGGGTCTGACAGAGAATGTAGGTCTGAGCTGAGGTTTATGGAACAGGGAGACAAATGAAACAGGTGATTGTATTCTGTCAACAGAAGTAAATGAAGCAAAAATTAATGAAATTTTATTTCATCTGTTCAGGTAGGCAATGTCCTTGTGCTAAAACTATATGTTGTTGTTGTTGAGGATACTTGTTGTTTCTAGGCATCATTTCTGAGAGACCAATATTTCTGAACTGTGATCTGTTCTGATTTGTTTGTTTGTTTGTTTGTTTTTTTGTTTTTTTGTTTTTTATATGTTCTCACATGGAGACGTTCCAGTTTAGTCATCACCACCAAAATCTTCTGGGGCGGAAAGTATGTATATATTGTCTGTTTGTCCCTCTTTCTGTCTTTATGTGATTGAAATGAGTATTAGAAGGAGGGACCTCAGTGGCAGGACATGACATGAAGTCATTTATTATTTCACTGAAAATGCCAAATGCAAATGCTTTTCAGAACTTTAGACTGATGAAGTAACGCAGCAGCGTTTGTCTGTTCATGGGATAGAATTACATCAGTCGAGATCAGAGAGGGCTTGGGAGAAATAATGCTGTTTGAATGAACAGCTACTAGTAAATGGGTAGCCCACTTTAACAGTTTTGTAATGAAGGAACTCACATTCTAACAGGGAAAACTACGTTCCCTTTTTGGTTTTATGTTATATTTCCTGAATCTTCACACATCTTTGTTCTGAACACAGCAATAGCTATGACTTGATATGGGTTTGGGTTTGGGTGTTTTTTGCCTTTAATATGTGTATACAGAGTACACTACATAGCATTAAAAATCAGAAATTTAATTTTTACTTTTCAAAATATCAAAAGACATCATAAATTTTCCCCAGACACCCCCTTGGAAATAATTTTGATTACAAGGACAAAAGAAGTATTACTGGCTCTAACAAACTGAGAAAAATCTCATGATTCTGTTTGTGATTTTGACTGTCTAAGTATACACTGCTAATTACATCATGTGTCTACCAGGTTTCAAGTTTAGCTTTCTGTCATGCCACTGTAGTGAAACCACAGAGGACATTAAAGTTGTATGTATGTAAGTTTTGGCATCACAAATTACATATTTTGTTGATTTTTGAAGTAAAAAGAAGTCAATGCAATCGCTCCAGCAAACAGGCATTTAGAATTTGAAGATGAATGCATTGTTCTTTTGGACATCTTGAAGAAAAAAAAATGTATAAAAATAGCAACATGTTCAAAAAATTAGGCACTTTCCCACTCAGATGTAAAGATTTCCACTTTAGTCTTAGACCACTTGGAATCCCACATCAATCACGTTTGCCAATACATGAATCAGCCTCATTGGTAACTACATCCCACATGAGATCTTTTTTCTTGTCTAACTGATATCAGCTACATCAGATGTTTAAAGTAAGTACTTAGATATTCGTTAGAATATGACTGTGTGCTTTGCGCTGACATGTACTTAAAATAGCAATGGCATAACATAAAGTAGATACATACAATAAAAAATACTACATCACATTTGTTTTTCAGAGCAGAAATGGAAAGAGGATTATCTCGAAAACATATAATTGAAGGTAAGAATTTTATCTACCATTACATGACTATATATGTCTGTGTGCGTGTGTGAAATCTCCCTTTCACCCTTTTACATATTTTTATATATATGTATATATATATATATATATATATATATATATATATATATATATATATATATATATATATAGATAGATAGATAGATAGATAGATAGATAGATAGATAGATAGATAGATAGATAGATAGATAGATAGATAGATAGATAGATAGATAGATAGATAGATAGATAGATAGATAGATAGATAGATAGATAGATAGATAGATAGATAGATAGATATAGATATACACACACAAGAATGCACACATACACACACAGACAGACACATATGTATATATATATATATACTATCAAAAGTTTGGGGTCACCCAGACAATTTCATGTTTTCCATGAAAACTCACATTTGTTAACTCACGTGTTAACATAATTTCACAAAGGGTTTCTAATCATCAACTAGCCTTTCAACACCATTAGCTAACACAATGTACCATTAAAGCAGAGGAGTGATGGTTGCTGGAAATGTTCCTCTGTACCCCTATGTGGATATTCCATTAAAAATCAGCCGTTTCCAGCTGGTAAATGACAATAGTCATCATTATAATAGTCACATGAACAATGTCTATTACTAATGCTTTTCTTTCAAAAATAAGGACATTTCTAAGTGACCCCAAACTTTTGAACGGTAGTGTATATATCAATATATCTGTTTTTTCAATTTTAATTTTTTTTTTTTTTTTTATGAAACAGGTTTAAGAGCATCTCTGGGCAGACTGCAGCTGGAGTATATAGATGTGGTTTTTGCAAATCGACCAGATCCTAGTACACCTATAGAAGGTAGGCGTGTTTATCCTCTAACAGGTCAGAGTGCTCTTTTGTTGCTTTCAGTGTGAGGAAGTTATTATCTGAGATTTTTTGCAAATTTGGCCTGGTACAACAAGACTTGAGAATGCCATGACAAGCTGAATGTTTGCTTGACCAGTAGATGGTACTATCAAAAGGAAGCACTGAACAAATACTGTGAATAGTGTTGTGTAGTACAGCTTTTTATTTACTGCTTTTACTGCAGTTTCTTTCTAGTTTTGGTTCAGTTTGGCAGAGTCTACAGATAATAGTTACTTCTGATAAACTAAATAAGCAGCTATTCAGCAGGGAAGCGAAAGAAGACACAAATACTACCACTTAAATGCAGAGAGTGTAAATAAGAGGAGCAAAACTATGGAATGGCTCAAGGTCCACTGAGTGAGCACTAACTTTAAGATTTATCGGAAAACACAATTTTGAGTCGATTCTTAAAAGTAGAGAGGATATCTGCCTTTTAAAGGAAAATTGAGGGCTGGTTCCTCAAGACAGGAGTGTAATGGCTAAAATATTCAAAGTTCCTGTTTATTAAATCACAGAGTGCTTAATTTGGATTATAGGAAATGACTGCTGAGGCTGTCATTTCAGCAGATTTATTTATTTTTTTGTGTACCAGTTAGTTAGCTAAACCATTTGTCCAACAATTACCTAATGGTGTGTCTCTCATACTGCCTTTCTTATTTCTGACTGTTCTGACTGGGGAGTACAGTTGAGTTTGGGAAATTTAAAACATACTCTAAAAGAGCTTCACTAAGCTTCTTCCAATAAAATGATCCATTCACCAAACCATTCATCCATGAACCCAAAACCTATGCAAATAACATATTTAAGATGAAAGTTTTTATGCTGTAGCTTTTCTGTCTCGTTTGACCTGAGCTCCATTTTCTTTTATAGCTGTAGGTCTTTTTTGTATGATAGTAAGCTGCATTATGATAACTTAATTTGGGCTGTTTTGGTAGAGACGGTGAGGGCAATGACACATGTGATCAACCAAGGGATGGCGATGTATTGGGGTACATCACGATGGACCTCAATGGAGATCATGGTGAGTTCTAAAATGCATTCTTAGGTCAATGTGGGGTTCCTTGTACTCTGGGTGAAGATAAGATATCTATATTGCACAGATTTTCTGCAAGTAGAAAAATGACAAAACTTGCATTAGTCCAAATTATATTCAGGCTAAGTAGATCAAGTGATGCCAGTGTTGGTGCTTTCCATCAGTTTAGACTTCTTATCTTCCCCACTTTTAGATTTTTTTCAATTATTTTTTGATATTTTAGAGATCAGGGTTTTGTTTTTCTAATGTATTTTACCTTTAATTTGTTTATGATTGGATCAAAAACTGTCAATCTTTGAAAACCTGTTCACTAACTGTTCTCTGTGTTTTCTATAGGAGGCATACTCTGTGGCACGACAGTTCAACCAGATCCCACCTATATGTGAACAGGCAGAGTATCATATGTTCCAAAGGGAGAAGGTTGAAGTGCAGCTTCCTGAACTCTTCCACAAGATAGGTAAGTAAAAAATATCTCTCAGTCTCTCCAAATAATTAAAACAATAAAGAAGTCACTCTTCATTACTATCTTATATTATGTACACTCCTGAACAAAATCTTAAAACTGGGTAGTATTCGCATTTCGCACTGGTGGATCATAACCAGGTTGTAAGTAGAGCTTCAAAATGAAAAAAGAAGAAACAGGAACAAGAGGCAAAAAACAGAGTGATTTATTGAAAACTGCATGCAAACTCAAATAGGCTGTTCATCAGCTGATCAAAAGTTTACGACCATAGCCTTTAAGAGGCAGAGTGAGTACCCCAACCGTTCTTGTTGATAACCTCAAAAATTCGTTCAGGCATACTTGATGCAAGTGTTTCCAGGAGGCTGGTGGGAACGTTGCTCCATGTGGTGAAGATGGCTTCATGAAGGGCATCCATGGTCTGGAACTGATGTCTGTTTTTGTAAAACTCCCTTGCCATCCATCCTCAAATGTTCTCAATTGGATTTAGATCAGGGGAACATGCAGGATGGTCCAAAAGAGCAACATTATTCTCCTGGAAGAAGTCCTTCGTCAGGTGGGTGTTGTGAACTGCAGTATTGTCCTGTTGAGAGACCCAGTCATTACTGACCAGACAAGAATCCTCAGTCTGCAACATACACTGCAACATCTCCACATAGCCAGCTGCCATTTGACGCCCCTGCACTGCCTGCAGCATGATTGTTCCCTTGAAGGAAAAAACACCCCAGATCATGATGGAGTCTCCTCCACTGTACTGCATAGAAAACATCTCCACTGGGATCTCCTTGTCATGCCAGCAATGTTGGAAACCATCAGGACGGTCCAGGTAAAAAAAAATTCTCATCAGAGAATAAAACTTTCTTCCACCTTTCAATGTCCCATGTTTGGTACTCCTTGCAAAGTCAAAAGGGGCAAGTTCGTGGTGTGGGAGGAGATGTGGCCTTTGAAGACACTTTTTGTTCTTTAAGCCCATCAGCGAGGGCCATAATTTGGATCGAGTATCAGCTTGTGTCTTCATAGACAGCCCTTCAGATCCTTCAGCTCAGCGCAGTTGAAATTTTTTGGATTATGTCTTACTGCGTCCAACCACGGCAGCGATGGTGCAATGCGAGAGGCCTTGCTTGTGCAGCTTAACAATCCTGCCTTGTTCAAAGACCGCAGACCTTTTTGCCGTTGCCATCAGGAGGTCATGACAGTGTGAATACCAGACAGAGGATGACACAAAAGCCAGATTTCTGTGCAGATTCTGCCTTTTAAAGGCTACGGTCGTAAACTTTTGACAAGCTGATGAATAGCCTGTTTGAGTTTAAAAGCTGTTTCAATAAATTCCCTGCTCTCTATTTTTTTTGTCTCTTGCTCCTGTTCCTTGTTTTTGCATTTTGAAGTTCTATGTACAACCTGGTTGCAATCTGCCAGTGAGAAATGCGAATCCTTGCAATTTTTCTCCCAGTCTTAAGATTTCGTTCAAGAGTGTTTTATGTTTTGTATTTAGAATCAGTCATGCTAATGCTTGATCTTTTTTATGAAACTGTCATGGTGGGCTGCTGTGTAATGTTAACTTTGCATACTTCACTGACTTTATTTCAGTTTCAGTTCTGTTTTTTTGCTATGTTGGCCTTGTCCATCCCAGTCCCCCATATCATGAAACTAGAAATAGTCATTGAACATTAGAAATTTGCTGTGTATGATCTGGTGCATATCAAGGCCTGTTTTGGACATGCAGGCATTGGAGCTATGACATGGTCTCCATTGGCCTGTGGGATCATCTCAGGGAAATATACCAGTGAGATCCCCCCTTATTCACGTGCATCGCTTAAGGTAACACCCTTACTTGTCCTACAACAGATTGTATTGTATTCTATTGTGTCACATCTACTTTGTTTAATCTGCTTTATACCAAATTCTACTAGGAAGCACACTGGAGATAAAACAGCTAAAAGATACACAGATGCAATTAATAGCAAGTAAATATTTAAGCACAGGTGGAAATCCAGGTAGCGACTTTCTTTTTGGCCAGGCAGCGTATATTTTTGCATCATCAACCCCCCTGCTATGTGAACAAAAGACAGTCAGTCGGTGGGTTAAACACAGTGATGATGTGCTTCTTTATGACCCTCTCTATAGCTTTCATCACTAGAGAGGTAAGAACCACAAGCCTGAGGTCATTCAAAGCCTTAACAGAGTTCTTCTTCAGAATGGGGACCGCTGTGGAGTGTTTCCATAGCTAACTCTGTCACTGTCAATAGATGTTTGAAACAGGAGCTGAAACACACCTCCCAGCTGCTCTGCACTGCACCACAGGACATCACTACTGATGTTGTCTGGACCTGGTGCTTCTTCTCTGGACAAGAAGGAGTTGAGGTCATTGGGGATGGATGCTGGGTGCTACCTGCCACCTGGATGGTCCTGTGGATGGTGGGAGTGGTGTTCACAGCAGCCATGTTTTTAATCCTGTCAAACTGAGCGAAGACTCCCTTGAGTGAACGTTTCCTCCACCTTGCTCTTATACTTCAGCTTAGAGTTTTACTTCCTTGTTGATCTCCTTTTTTTCAGATTCATTGCCAGTGTATTATTTTCTTTTTGTTGAGAATTTCCTTGAGGTCTTTGATTATCTAGGATTTGTTGTTTGTGTAGATTGTTGCTTTTTTAGTGGGAATAATATTGTCTAAACAGAAGGAGACGTACGAGGACACTGTGTCCACTTGCTTGTTGATGTTGCTGGAGGATACCTGGAGGTTGTCTGTGGATTCAAATCTTCCGTGCAGAGTTGCAATACTGTCATTTGTCCACTGCAGGATGTTCATGACAACCTTCTCTGTCTTCCTTATTAACTGGGTGTAGGCTGGTGCCAGCAGGATGGTAGGTGGTCAGCAGAGCCCAGAGGGGGAAGAGCAATATAGACCTATATGCATCTGGAACAGATCCATAACATTTATCAGGAGTCTTCCCTAGGCAAGTGGCGCACGTGAAATATTGTTGAAACCTTTTCAGGGACTTGTCAGCTGAGCAGTGGTTGAAGTCTCCCAGGACAAATTTGGGAGAGTCTGGAGACAGGCATTTGAGTCTATTTACCGTCTTCTTTATGCGCTCAGTGGCTTCTGTAGCATTTGCTTTTCAGTGAATGTAAATCAGGATGAAAAAGACCTAAAGGAAATGTTGTGACTCTACTGACCATCACCGACCTACCTTTAGGTTAGTAATGATCAGGCAGCTTTGTCCAACATGTAGTCAAAAAAACACTTCTGGATCAATTATTGGTGTTTTCAGAAATACTAAAGAAAAAGGATTCACACAGTGTTCAAAGTCTGATGTGAATGATGTTTATTTGACTGACTAACACCTCTCTACGGTAATTACAGTGTCTATAAAAAGTATTCACCCCCTTGGATGTTTTACCCTTTTGTTGCTTTTATATGTGAAATCATAGTCAATATAATTTGCCTTTGTTGACAAGAATTTACAAAAAAACTCTTTAATATCAAAGTGAAAACAGATTTTTACAAAATCATGTAAATTAGCTAAATATATATAATGTAACATAAGTGATTGCTTAAATATTCCCTGACTTTAACCCTTTGATGCACAACACGGGTCAAAAGTGACCCATATCCAATGGAAAATGGATATCTCCTGACCTATGCTGCGCATCAGAGGGTTAAAGTGGTTGATTTACTTCAACAGATCTCCAGCTAGTTAATGCAAGCAATGTCACAATTAATGAAATGGAGATCACCCCGTCTGTTGCTGATATATGTCAGTAATTGTACTATGAAAACACCTGTATCCGGAAGGTTCAGTCTCTGGTTCATCAGTATTCCTGCTACAATTGCAACATGAAGACAAAAGAACACTCCAAGCAACTCAGAGAAAAGATCATTGAAAAGTATAAGGAGATGGCTACAAAAAGATTTCCAACTCACTGGACATCCCACAGAGTTCAGTTAAATCCACCATAAAGATATGGAAGGAGTATGGCACTTGTTTAAATCTTCCTAGAGATGAATGGCCGGGCAAATAGAAGATTGGTAAGAGAGGCCAGTAAGACACCTATGACCACTCTGAAGGAGTTAAGAGCTTCAGTGGCTCAGATGGGAGAGACTGTACATACAACAACTGTTGCCTGAGTTCTTCACCACTCAAAGCTGTATGAAAAAGTGGCAGAGAACAACCATTGTTGTAAAAAGCTCAGATGAAATCTTGCATGGAAGTTGCCCAAAGGTATGTGGTAGACTTCAAGGTCAAATGGAACAGGATTCTTTGGTCTGATGAGACAAAAACTGAGCTTTTTGGCCATCAGGCTAGATGCTATGTTTGACGAACACCAAAGACTGCACATCACAACAAACACACCATCTCCACCGTGGAGCATGGTAGTGGCAGCATCATGATGTGGGGCTGCTTCCTCCTGGAGGATAATGTGAATCAATCTGCAACACAACTATGACTTGGGAGAAGATTTATTTTATAGCAAGACAACGACCCCAAGCATACAGCAAAAGCTACACAGCAATGTTTCAAAGACAGCAAGGGGAATGTTCTGGGGTGGCTAAGTCAAAGCCCAGATCTCGATCCAATCAAGAATTTGTGGCTGAAGTTGAAAAGAGTTGTTCACTCCCGACTCCCGAACAACCTGACAAAGCTTGAGCTTTTTTGCAAGGAAGAATGGAGAAGAACTGCAGTGTTCAGATGTTCAGGCTGACTGAGACAAATCCACACAGACTCAGTACTGTGATTGCAGCCAAAAGTACATTTACTAAATACTGACCTGAAGGGTTTGAATATTTATGCAATCATTTACTTTACTTGATATATTTTTAATTAATTGATATGATTTTGTAAAAATCTGTTTTCACTTTGATATTAAAGTAGTTTTTTGGTTTTTTTTTTTTTTTTTGCAAATTCTTGTCAAAAAATTATATTGACCATGATTTTATGTACAAAAGGAACAAAAGGGTGAAACATTCAAGGGAGTGAATACTTTCTTACAGGCATTGTATATACTTTGCAAAACTCCTCCTTGAATCTCCTCCTTCTGCTGGGAAGTCACAACCCATTCTTTCTACAAAGACCAATCAGATCATCTCTGCCACTGTTGTGTTTTTTTCCACACCTGGGGATTGTTGATCTAATCAAGGCAAGTTTTTTAATCACCTAATTTCTTAAAAATAACACCAACAGTGCAACTCCATCCATCCATTATCTATACACTGCTTAATCCTCACTAGGGTCGCGGGGGGGGCTGGAGCCTATTCCAGCTGACTCGGGCGAAGGCAGGGGACACCCTAGACAGGTCGCCAGTCTGTCGCAGGGCTACATACAAGGACACACAATCACTCTCACATTCACACCTACGGGCAATTTAGAATCATCAATTTACCTCAGCATATTTTTGGACTGTGGGAGGAAGCCGGAGTACCCGGAGAAAACCCACGCATGCACAGGGAGAACATGCAAACTCCATGCAGAAAGATCCCGGGAAAGCCGGGACGCGAACCAGGGATCTTCTCGCTGCAAGGCGAAAGTGCTAACCACTACGCCACTGTGCAGCCCACAGTGCAACTCATTGTGCAATTTTCAGGCGAAATCTGTCGCCCCATGTGTAGCCCTCAGCTGAAGCCTGTGGTCCTACTTGCCCCACCACATGCACCCAGTATCCTTATGCTCGCATGACATGTCTTTTTACTTCAATCTTTCTTATCCTGGTTAATGCACTCTATAAGCTTTATGTGTTGTGGTCACACAGGCTTGTTCAATTTATACATGAATTTAATTTAAATAATATATTTCTCAGCTTTGTCATTTGTATAGTTTAAAATCCCATGACAGAATTCCCTGAAAGATAGAAGCGGTGGAGGGAGACAGCCAGAATTTCAATGTCAGTGTAGCACAGTTCTTCTCTGACGACAACCGCCATGTTGTTTTCCTGTGGTGCTCAATGTCTTGGTCAAGTCTTAAAGTGAGGGCAAAGCTATCAGTGAGCAGCATGTCCTTATCATGTCACCTTGTTTCTGTAAATGCAAGAATTGAGACAGTCATATATTCATACCTGTGGTTAACATTGGCTTTTAGCTTGTCTGTTTTCTTGAGCAAAGAGAGCACGTTGGCCAGGATGATGAGGGGAGCGCTAAGTGTTTACATTTCTCCCTCTTCAGTGTGGCTCTAATTTCACCCTTTTTCTTGTTCACCCTCCTGGGTACCTTCGTTTTTCAGACAGGACACTCACCTTTAAGCATTTACTTTAGAATAACACGAATTTGTGTTTTGTGGTGATTCTGCTCAAGTGATGCTTTGGAACAATCTGAGAAAGCATAATACAAACACTCCCTGAGATCGCAAACCCCCCAGCAGAGCCTGAGATTCACAACGTTTAAATGAACACAGTATGAACACAGGAACAAGGAGTCCAACTTAAATGGTCCTCATTATACAAAATCCAATTTCCATAGTTTTAAGGTACAATTATGAACAATCTGTGTTTTCCAGTCCCACCAAATATGGAAACAACCATTCCCTTAACTCTTTCCTTCTCTACGGATTAGAAAGTCTGTCTGTGAATGAGTAGTTTAGATTCGCACCTTGTGGAGATTCCATAACAAGATGTACACTGCTCCCAGCTGATTCCTTATCTTCTTCCTCTCTACCACTGACTGAACAGAGTAGATGCAGAGGTATGCTGTGGCACTCTTGGTAAAATTGTAAGAGCTATGATATTGATCCTTATAAAGGAGGATGTCTGTGTAGTTTCTCATTCATCCAGGTCATGGCTATCCAAAGTTGTTTAAATCAATCCAACTGGACTTTAAGAAGGTTCCTTGAAGATGTTTCACCTCTCATCCAAGAGGCTTCTTCAGTTCTTGTGGTGGTTGATGTTGCCTCAGCTTATAACTTCTGTGAGGTGTGGTCAGTGCTATTTGTATTCCGACGACCATTGCCAAGGCCCATCTGGCTCCTCAATGATGGTCATTGGGAGCCAGGGAGCCTCCAGTCTCGGGCAAACAAAAACACAAGGGCAGAAGAACTCAGCTGGAGACAGAAACCAGGGAGTCCAACTGCAGATAACACACAAGACAGATGGGTGAGGAACTTATCAGACAGAGAACTCACCCAACCTGAGAAGGATGTCCTCGCCAAAGGATTAAACTTTGCCGTCACCCCACAGGACTTACCGGTTGTGGACCTCATTACGGCCACAGAGTCAGCCATCAAGAAAAACAACCTATCCTCAACAGAAGCAAAGGGGCTAAGGCTACAGGTAACAGCAGCCCTTTCTGAAGCTAAGGTCCCCCCTTCCAACCTCTCCACCCAAGAAAGGAAGGCAGTGACGGCACTGAGTAAGGACCAGAACATCACCATTCTTCCAGCAGATAAAGGAAGATGCACTGTGATCCTGAACACAACGGATTACCATACCAAGGTAATGTCTTTACTTAGTGACAGCAGCACTTATGAAACCCTGAAGCACGACCCAACCAGCAGCTACACAAAGAAGGTTGTGGATTGCCTACAGAAGCTACAGAAGGAGGAAACAATAAACTGCTTGCAATACCATCACCTGTACCCTGGGGATGCCATTCCATGCATATATGGTCTCCCCAAAATTCATAAAGAAGGAGCCCCCCTCAGACCTATCGTCAGCAGCATTAACTTTGTCACCTACAACATCTCTAAACACGTAGCCACCATCTTGGCCCCGCTGGTGGGGAAGAATTCCCACCATGTACAGAACTCCTTGGACTTTGTCGAAAAGGTGAGAGGACTGAGACCATGGTATCCTACGATGTCACCTCCTTATTCACATGTGTTCCCACAATGGAGGCGGTGGAAACAGTGAGACAGCGGCTTTCACAAGACAACACCCTCAGCGACAGAACAAACCTCAACCCAGATCAGATTTCCCAACTTTTAGATCTCTGCCTGAACACCACCTATTGCCAGTACAGAGGGAGCTTCTATAGGCAGAAACATGGATGTGCCATGGGCTTGCCAGTGTCTCCTATTGTGGCCAATCTGTACATGGAAGAAGTGGAACACAGGGCCCTGACCTCGTTCAACGGAGCAACGCCGAGATATTGGCTCTGATACGTGGACGACACATGGGTCAAGATCAGAATTCAGGAGGTGCAAACTTTCACTGAACACATCAACTCTGTGGACAGCAACATCAAGTTCACCAGAGAGGATGTAAAGGACAGTTTGCCATTTTTGGATTGTGAAGTCTACATAGAAGAGGACAGAAGTCTGAATGTTGGGGTATACAGGAAACCAACACACATGGACCAGTGCCTGCTTTTTGACTTTAACCATCCACTGGAGCACAAGCTAGGGGTCATCGGAACCCTGCAACACAGGGCCGATAAGTTACCCACCAGTACCCAAGGCCAGGAAAAAGAACACAAACACCTGAAAGGGGCACTGAAAACTTGAGGATATCCTGATTGGACCTTTATGAAGGCTCACACAAGATCCAGAAAGGAGAACAACCCAGTGAGGACTGAAGAGAAGGAGAACAGGTGAAACAACATAGTGATCCCGTATGTGTCTGGACCTTCAACAAACACCAGATCCCTGTCTTTTTTAAGCCGAATAACACCCTCAGACAAAGACTGGTCCACCCAAAAGACCCCACACCACACAGTAAGAAGAGCAACCTGGTGTATGCAGTTAAATGCAGCAAGGAATGCTCAGATCTCTACATAGGGGAAACCAAACAGCCGCTTAACAAGCGAATGGCTCAACACAGAAGAGCCAATTCCTCAGCACAGGATTTGGCAGTCTTCCATCACCTCAAGGAAGAGGGACACTCATTTCAGGACACCAATGTTCAGATTCTGGACAGGGAGGACAGATGGTTTGAGAGAGGTGTGAAAGAAGCCATTCATGTCAAAGTGGAGAAGCCATCTCTGAACAGGGGGGGTGGTCTGCAACATCATCTTTCGCCGATTTACAATCAGGTCCTTTGAAATCTCCCCAAAAGAACTACTCAGCAGAATGACTCATGTGAAGTGGCTCATGCTAATGACCACCATTAGCATATGTTGTGGGCCAAGCAGTCAAGCACAAAATAACACAGGTTTAAAGTTAAAAAAAAAGAAGGATTTATTTTCCAAAAGTAACTTTTACAAAAGAAATGACTGAAGGTAATTAAATCACAGCTGTAGGGCCCTTAAAAAAGGTCAACAAAATATAACTCTACTGAAAATAAGACTGACAGAACCTAAACACCAACTCAAATAACAGACCTGCCAGAATGAGACACTGGGGCAACATATATAGTGATGGATCAGACCACATTTAACACACGGGGGGAAACTACATACACAATAAATAAAACTAACTAAACAAAACCCTGATCCCCCCATGATGTAAAAGCTCTTGGTTTAGTCCATGAGAGGGCCTTCAGCATAAAGCTCTGCTCCGCCCTCAGCCCCATCTTTTGTTCGTCCAAACCAGAAATGCCATGCAGCAGCCAGGTAACCCAAACAAAGGAGAAATGAATTACTACAAACAAATTGCAAAATGATGAAATATGTAAACTAAATGTGCATGCTAATAAATCGATTTTAAACAACTGTGTTATAATTTAAGTGACTGCAACTCAAAATAACTAAACATATGACAGTGGTGTTTGTGGGTGAGTGAATGCTGCAACCTTTTGTGTGTCTGTAGGCACGGCCATCACAGCATATGAGGGCTCAGTGAAACTCCCTTTCAACGACCCCCATTGTCACTCCCTGGCTCCCAATGACCATCATTGAGGAGCCAGACGGGCCTTGGCAATGGTCGTCGGAATACGAAGCACTGACCCTACCTCACAGAGGTTATAAGCTGAGGCAACATCAACCACCACAAGAACTGAAGAAGCCTCTTGGATGAGAGGTGAAACGTCTTCAAGGAACCTTCTTAAAGTCCAGTTGGATTGATTTAAACAACTTTGGACATAAAGGAGGACGTTGGGGAGATCTGTAGAGGCTGGTGTAGCAGCGATGTGGTGAACGTAGAATGGGCAGAATGAATCAACACTCCCTCAGTTATAAAGCATTGTAAGTGGGTGGGCTTGGACTAAAGTAGTAAACGTTTGGACAGAAAAGGGCTTGTTCCACATTGACTCTGTGCCTGTCTAAACTAACGCAAAACTATGTTTCAGACAGGACACTTCATATTTTGCCATTTATTTCGGAATGACATGCATTTGTGTTTGATGGTGACTCTGCTCAAGTGATGCTCTGGAACAATCTGAGCAAGCATGACACAAAAAGTCCCTGAGATCACAAACCCTGAAACCTTCGTTCCCAAAGGATTAAGCAATCAAAAAAAGAAGGAAAATACATAATAAGGAAGTAACTGAAACAGGACATGGAAAGCACACAGAGGCAAACAGCTGATGGAACACTGAATATAATACTGACAAAACCCAGACTACAGATGACTGAATTTGGCAGGACAGGGTTGGGAAGGCACAGGCAGGAGTCTGTATGGTGGTGAGTGGCGTGTGTATGGAGAGAAAGTCCAGCAGTAAAATGGATCCAATGGCTTTGGTCACGGAAAAGACATGATACATGCAGTGGAATCCAAACTGATAATCTAGTGAAGGACGAAGCTGGGGATCTGGTCAAAGAATGTTTCTGCAATGACAATCTGGCACCGAGTGATTGTGTGAATCAGGGTTTTATAGAGAGGAGTGCTGGTTAGGAGCAGGTGAGCAGCTCCAGCACAGGGGTTCATATTTGTGTACATAGACTGAGGGAGAGAGGAAGGAGGAGGTGAGATTGCAGCAAACCAGGACAGAAGCAGGGACCCTGAAAGTTTGAGTGTCCTCTCCATGTGTGGGTCTGTTCAGAGGCCAATTCAGATATGTGTGATTTCCAGAGGATTATGGTGCCTCATTAGAAAAGAGGATGTTAGTTTGCATCCAAGACCCTGTATCCGTGCAGCCTAAATGACATCAATTTTACCATGTGGAGCTAAATACCCAATGACTGAATTCTACAAGAGATCACAACACATAGCTCTATAACATCAGTAAAACAGCACACTGATCAGGCATAACAGTATGACCACCTGTCTAATATTGTGTTGGTCCTCTTTTTGCTGCTAAAACTCCCGTGACTCAGTGGGGCATGGACACAGGACCTCCGGGGATGCCCTGTGGTACCAGGATGGTGACAGTGAATCCTGTGGGTCCTGTGGGTAGCAAGGAGGGACCTACCTAGGACAGGCTTTTCCTGGCACGTCCCACAGATGCTCAGTAAGATTTGGATGTGGGGAGTGTGGAACCCGGGTGAACACCTTAGCTCTGTCGTGTTCCCTGAACAGTTTTTGTGATGTGTAGGGATGCATTGTCCTGCTGACGGTGGCAACTGGCATTAAGGACTGCTGTTGCCATGGGGGGGTGGGAGTTTCGGGGTTGCTTGACCAGCAATGCTTAGGGGAGTGGTACATGTCAAACATCCACATGAATATCAGGACTCAAGGTTTCCCGCAGAACTTTGCAATATAACAAGATGATCGGTGTTATTCACTTCACCTGTCAGCGGTCATAATGTTGTGGCAGATCAGTGTACATATTAAGGCAGATCTATGCACAACCATGTTTACTGTTATGTTACAATAGCTGTGAATGTGGATGCCACAGTCCATGAATAGGAAAGCATTCTAATGTGTGTGCGTTGCTCGCTAGCGGTTTTGTCAGTACAACTGATGTGCAGGTTCAGAACAGCTAAACCTTCAAATCTGAAAGGCAATCTTTGCCGTGGAAGTTTCTGATGCTTCAGGTCTGAGGAAACCAGTCACTCCTTTGTTCTCTGCAGAGTTAGCACCTCAGCGTTAACATGCTCTGTTGCTCCTGTTGCTCCTATTGTAGTTAATGGCCAGACATTGTGTTGTGGCTGTTGGGCTAACTGAACTCAGTTACACTCAGTTAGAACCGTGTTTCTGCTAACGAGGGACCTCCAGGCAGGCTTTTGAGGGAACAAAGTTTAGTGCGTCTCTCCTGGCCAGAGCCGGTGAGGGAGACAGGACCAAACAAGGGGAGAGAACCAATGAGGAAAGACAGTTGAGGTAAGAGAGAGAACAAAAGGTGCGCTGCAGTTTTGTTCCCATTCTGTGGGTGGGAAGTCCAGGTGTCAGGTTACCTAAGGAGACTGGATGAGCATTGTGACCATTTACCTTTCAAAGTAAAAGTTCAGTTTAAATCATAGAAATGAACAAATTCATCAATGGAAATTTTTTGGAAGTTTTTGTTATATCTTCATTTTTGAATATAAAAAGAGCAAATAATACAGTTTCAGATGGGTTGACACTTATACACTCATTTTCAGTTTAGACTTTAGAATTGCTCGTCTTGTTACAAAATAGCTTACTAAAAAAATCTGTTATTCTAGCTGTTCTTACTAGAAGTCATAGTCTTGCCTTTGATCTTGACCTCTGTGTTGTACTGTCTGCAACAGGGTTACCAGTGGATGAAGGACAAGATCCTGAGTGAGGAGGGACACCGTCAGCAAGTGAAGTTAAAAGAGCTACAGGCAGTTGCTGAGCGACTGGGCTGCACTCTGCCACAACTGGCAATTGGTAAAACAAATGTGTTGGTCTGTCTTTATGTCTATCATATCCTACTACGTACTTAATATTTTTTCAACAGGACTGCCTGATGTTTCTGTTCTAAGAGCTTTAATAAAATTAGTTGTCTTGACTAATTATAGCAAATTGTATCCATAGGTACGTTCTGTGGTAACGTTAAACATTGAAGAAAAGTATAAATGTCCTCTACTGCTATTTTTTATTCATAAAACACGAATAAATGTACAACGACTCAATTTCAGCCTTTAATTCCCTAGCCCATATTGTAGTAAGGATGACTTCACAACAGTGGCTGAAGGACTGCATTCACAGGTTCTTTGTCTGCTGCAAATTCCCACAGCCTGGTGTCTAAGGAGCGAAAGGGTGAATTCTGTCCTCCTGGGAGCTTCCAAATCGGAGCAGCTGATGGAGAATATCAGAGCAATACAGGTCAGAAAGCATACAGGCAGCAGGTAGATCCACTTTGTGAATAGTCCTATAACCACAGCTAACATTAAACAATATATTTTTAGTTCTGATAATTCGTCTTTATTTGGACTTTTGACAGAAACTCCAACGGGTGTATAATGAACACATTAGAGCCTCAACTCCTGCATTGTCACTGCCACAGTCCTTACAACAAGTGTAATGCAGTAACAGCATACAAATGCTGTGTGACTGTGACTAACCTCAGTCTCACACATCAATCCAAGCTCCTACCGATCCACCCCACCTTTCAAGATACGTGTTAGCCTGTCCAGTCCTGTGCCCTTTGTAGGGCCAACACACAGAAAGGTGTTGAGCTGCTTTTACAACAGCAAACCCTTTCTAAATTTAAACCTTCAGATCATACCAAGAACTAAATATGTTAAGAAATATTTATTCAGCAATGAGTATGAGCCTTGTAGTTTAAGCCTTCAACCAGCCCTTGCCTTGTCATTAAGTATTGATAGTTGCTGTGTGACACTTAGGTGTACATAAGGAGCTGTCAAAACACACTGAGTAGGATGCAACATTTTTTGAGTCAGTTTTTGTGTTATTTTTTCCATCCGTACCCCTAAATCTTACCAGTGCCTCTCTTCCAAAGTCTCTTTCACAGCTCCCTACCTAAAATCTCTGCTGTCTAAAATGTCTACAGCATTCACCTATCTCTGTTCTGCTGCTATTACAGATAGGTCTGAGGTAATCACACACCTAAACACCAAGACTCTCCAAATGACTCGCCTTTGTTGCCAAGTCGTAACATTTCACAGTGTGCTAGAGCTTATTGTAAATTCTGTTCATTAAAACAGAAATATTTACAAACAACAATAACAGATCACAGTTTTTCTAATTCCTTTTCTAAACCCATCCATTATCTATACACCGCTTAATCCTCACTAGGGTCGCGGGGGGGGGCTGGAGCCTATCCCAGCTGACTCGGGCGAAGGCAGGGGACACCCTAGACAGGTCGCCAGTCTGTCGCAGGGCCACATACAAAGACAAACAATCACTCTCACATTCACACCTACGGGCAATATAGAATAATCAATTAACCTCAGCATATTTTTGGACTGTGGGAGGAAGCCGGAGTACCCGGAGAAAACCCACGCATGCACAGGGAGAACATGCAAACTCCATGCAGAAAGATCCCAGGTCCGAGCTGGGATGTGAACCAGGGATCTTCTCGCTGCAAGGCGAAAGTGCTAACCACTACGCCACTGTGCAGCCCCTTTTCTAAACCCAAACCACCCAATTCATTGTTGATAATGACCCTGTTCCTATCACAGTTGTGCAATAAGGGCAATGAATGGCTCAGCATCTCAGTAAAAACACAACATTTTAAGGACAAGGTTATCTTTATTATCCCCTAGGGGCAATTTGTCCTACAGTCAGAAGTACACCACAGTGGTACACAATTTCACCACACTCTAAAACCACACAGCAGACCAAAGATATTACAGCACAATGAAATAATATACAATAAACACAAATAGATTAAAATAATAAAATCATCATCAGTCATAGACCAAAGAATATGATGATGAAAAAAATATAAAATTATAAAATCGCATGGTGCTGTTTAAAATGACAATGGTAGCAGAGACAAATGACTTTTTAAGTCTATTGGTCCTGCATATGTAGAGACTATACTTGCAGCCAGAAGGGAGCAATTTAAACTCACCACACAGCGCGATGGCTGCTCTCAGCCAAGACTGACCGCGCCTTTTTTAAGGTTCTGTCTTTGTAAAGCGATAAGTTATTTCTCAGGTCAGTCCCTGCTATTTTCTTACTAACTTCTGTACTTCCTTTCAACCTCTTCTTCTTTTTCAGGGTAACTGGCCCAAACCAGTAGATAAAAGCAAAAGTTAAAACAGATTAAATGAAACAATAATTAAACATTTTCATAAAAGAGGCTGGACAGGCACTGGATTCGTATAGGTAAAAATCCAATGGTTTGTAATACAAAAAAGCACAATAATCCAGCAAAGGTATCCAAAACATATCGGCAAGTTTGGTGGTCAACTCAGGCAGGGTCAAAAACACAAGAAGTACTCGAGATCACAAAGGTAAAGGCTGGGACACTGGGGACAGAGTTTTGAGTTCTTTTGTTCAGACAGCATAATTACATGATGATGGCGGATTTTGACAGCTGGCATTTTCGGCACGCCCAGTAGAGCAGCCAGATTCACCGGGCCAACCACGCCCATGTCGTAATGGCATGTCGTGGTGAGCCCAACGGACCCGACCACCCCACCAGGCATGCCGCACCCCCGACTGGCTGATACGTCACAGCTGTCAGTGAGACGCTTCTGATGAAAGCGAGAGCTTTCGCCGAAATTGTCAAGAAGGTAATCAGCATCTATCTAATCATGCTATGTCTGAACAAAAGAACTCAAAACTAATGCATTAACAAGAAGACATGATGAATGTTTTTGAGCAAGCATTCCTGAAGTCGAGTGTAATGAAGATCATACTACCTTGCAGTAATTCAAAAGCAAAAGAAATTAGATGGGGCACCTGTTCTTGATAGTGATGGTGTTAAGTCCACAGTGGTCTTTGCAGGGCCAGCAACGTCCTTTTTGTCCAGAAAGCAAAAACAGCTCCCACAAGGGATGATGAGGATCTGTGTTTTTAACATGGAACGTGAGTTTTACCAAGTTGGTGTGGTGGGTCATTCACCAGAAGAGCTTTCCATTGAGGGCTGTGATGTGTAAGGGCTGAGTAATGGGAACAGAGTCCAGGTGAAGCTCTCTGTCAAAGCTAGCATCCAAAAAATTAGCATCGACACCAGATTCCACCAACACCACCTGAGAACCAGAAGCAGAGGGACAAGGCAGAGTTACAGTCAGCAAAGAGTGAGAGGGGGTTTCAGTAGTATTGGCCAGACTCACCAGGACCCTCTTTTTCGCTTACAAGCCCTCTCTTTTATCACTGAGTTGAGCATGTTCTCTCTCTCTCTCTCTCATGAAATCGTTTGTTGATTTTAACTGGATTTTAACTTTGTCAGGACATTTAGGTTGGTGAGCACGTCGAGATGAGTTAGAAGTGAAGAAGTAGAAGTAAAGGTCTGCCTTGAGGATGTAGCCAGTCAAAGCCTGCTTCCCTCTCTAGTTGAGATTAACACTACTTTGAGAAAATGCAATAATGCATTCTTTCTTCTCATTTCACAGGTCCTTCCAAAGTTATCACTGTCCATTGTATCTGAGGTAAATGGCATCTTAGGAAACAAGCCCTACAGTAAAAAGGATTTCAGATCTTAGAACCACCTCTGATGCATTGTTGCACTATCCACGTTTTTTGTAAAAGCAGCCTTTGAATGACAGACATCAACACACATGAATAATTTGTAGAAAACTGTAAAAAAAAAAAAAAAACTTCAAACTGTTTATAAGAAAATGTACAATCTGCTTTGTTGATGATGTTTGCAATTTTGCCACTTAATGATACAAAGATTTGTAAACTACACTATACCACTAAACCACAAAAAAATCTGTTTGAGTTTAGCTGCAACATGGTGTACCAAACCAGACTTCATCACAAAGTCTTGTTTCTTCAGCATGTTGCATATGTACTGACATGATGGATTTGTTGTCTTTATGTCAAATTAAACATGTGTTGCACAACATATGAAAACCTATGACCAAGAAATTGTGTGATTCATTAGCATTTTCAGTGTAATAACATCATGCATGCCTTAACTGTAATATTTTTGGTACTTGTATTTGTATTTTGTTTTACTCATTAACTGTTGTCAAAGTTCAAACTTTTGATCTTGTTAAATTAATTAATGTTAATCTCTTGGTTTTGTCAGTCAAAGTTAAATTTAATCTACCTTTAGTAATTCTGTGTGGTATTTTATTAAGTTGAACTCAATCAAGATCTTTACTGTGACCATCTGTCACAGTCATTCTGTTGGGAAAGCATGAAGAGTTCACACATTCCATCATGGGGGTCCCGACGCTGCAACCAGACTGTATCTGTTATGCAATCACCATCAAAGTCATTTATCAAAGGTTGCTGAATTGTGGCACATTCGCTGAAGAGCCAACTGTCTACAGCTATGACTAAAATGGATGTAGCATTTGTTCATCATGTACACAATTTTTGTTGCATCATTCCTGGTAGAGTTGCATTTGAGAATTTTAACAAGTTTAATAATTCATGGTATATTTTTGGAGTCTTTTGTTCATTATCTTATTAGAAATTTGGGTTCAGTAAAAGTAAAAATGTCCTTTTTTTTCAAATCTAGCTCCTGTTAATAAGCAGATTTATTGCTTTTCAAATTAATCACAAATGACTGTTATACACAGTGCCAAAGCTTATTTGTTTTGACATCACTGTTCCTCAGTTGTTACTAGATTTGGGGCAGTTTCTTCAGGTGGAAGTTTTAAAAAAAAAAAAAAAAACATCTCAGCAAGACAGGTCAATTGAAATTATTAATCTGGATTATGCTGTTTGATTTGTCAGGATATTGGAATTTGAACATGGTGTGATTGAGAGGTAAGAACATAAAAACCCACACAGAAGTTCTATTTTACTCGTGTACACATTTACTTCTAACACTACTAAGCACTACAATAGACCCAAATGGGAAAGGGAAAGCAGGTATACAAAGTTCAAATTGGTGAATAAATGACTGATGAAGTTCTGGATTATTATAAGTGACCTGATGTACAGAGTACGTTACCGTTACCTGAGAAGTGAAGAGTCAAATCAGCAGCTCTTTTGTGAATTGATTACTAATGTTAGAAAATACCCAGGTTTAAGCAAGCTGATGGAGTGTTCATTGGCAGGGGACTTGGAGAGTCCTCTTCTTATGTTATAGAGTTGGATTCATGCCAAAAACTGAATGTTCACTGTTTAGAATACAGAAATATGAAACTGTCAGGTGTGGTATGAGCCAGAGTCTGGATATGGTTAAGGTCAAACAGTGGAGATGTCATTACAAATTGGTGTCATGTGGGGCTTTCTGGACCACTTGTGTGGCCAATTGCACTGATTGCAGAAGTCTGGGAGACATGGACAAAACTTTGAACTTTAAATGTTAACGGATTCAAACAGTTTCACCTTAGAATAACTATTATTTTTAAATTGAAGTGATGGCTATATTGTGTAAAATTAAAAACTATGTGGGATAGACTGAGAATGTGAGAATAATTAGCATTGAAATACAACCTTAAAGCAAAAGAAGTGACCGATTAGTGCAACTGCAAACTAAGGCTATTTGAATGAACAATTTTGTAATAGAAACTTGAAACGTCTTAATTTTAGCCATGGACTGTGTCTAATGCAACATGGCTCCATATAGTAAGGGAAAAAAAACGATAGATATAAGATATAGACTTCATATTGATAGGAGTACGTACGAGGGCATCAGCATCAGCTGTGGAAACTGCAGTTTGCCCAGAACCCCTCCCCCCCGTTACATAACTTGAAACTAGGGGTTGAGTCTGAGGTTGTGTGTGTGTCTGTGTCTGTGTGTCTTGCGGGCTGGGGGGTCCGTCCGGGGGGGGGGGTCTTCGTTCCTTACCAGGGGTTGACCTGGACCGTCACCGCGGCCGGTCAGAGGAGGGGAATGAAGGAAGGAAGGAGGGAAAGAAGGAAAGAAAGAAGGAAGGAAGGAAAGAACGAAGGAAGGAAGGAAGGGGGCGGGGGGGTTCTTTGTTTCTTAGGTAATGAGGGGTTGTTCTGGACCCTCGGGGGGTCGGTCAGAGGACGAGGAGAAGGAAGGAAGGAAAGGGGTCAACCAGGGTCTTTGTTTCTTCGGGGGTGGGGGTTGTTCTGGACCCCGCGGGGGAGAAAGTGGGGTCAGCTTCTTTGCCGTCGCTGTTGCCGCTTCCACCATCGCTGCCGCTGCCACTGCCACCGCCGCTGCCACCGCCGCTGCCCTTCTTGCGGTGTAGCAGTGGCACAGTAGCAAATCATGCAGCCAGAACACATGTGAATCAGACACCGGTGGCATACCGTGTTTGTCTTGACGTCTTTGCTCCTGAGGCTGACCAGAAGACCCACGTGGTCTTTGTCTACACGGCGGTCTCCCCGGTGTCCCACGCGCTCCAGCGGCAGCGTCCTGGCGGCAGCAGCAGCAGCAGCGGCAACAGCTGCAGCAGCGGCAGCTTCTTCTTCTTCTTGCGGTGTAGCAGAAAATCACGCAGTCAGAACACACATGAATCAGACACCGGTGGCATACCGTGTTTGTCTTGTCGTCTTTGCTCCTGGGGCAGACCAGGCATCGTTTCCTTTTTTTCCTGAGACTGACCAGAAGACCCACGCGGTCTTCGTCTCCACGGCGTTCTCTGCTGTGTCCCGCACTCCCCGGCGGCGGCGGCAGCCTGGCTGCGGCGGCGGCAGCCTGGCTGCGGCG
>CM049574.1:30231531-30256531 GCA_027123335.1 Amphiprion clarkii | reverse complement strand
GAGAGGAGAGGAGAGAAAAGAGAAAATAAGAGAAAAAGGGAGTGATTATTATTATTATTATTTTATTATTATTATTATTATTATTATTATTGTTATTGTTATTATTACTACTAGTAGTAGTAGTAGTAGTATTGTGACTATTATTACTGTTATTATTATTAAGTTTATTAAGAGCTACCAAAGAGGCAACTGTGACACACACACACACACACCTACACACACACACACACACACACACACACACACACACACACACACACACACACACACACACGCGCACACCAAACATTGATTTGTTTTTGTTTTTTCTTTTTCTTTTTGTTTTGTTTTTTTTGTTTGTTTTGTTTTTTAAAGAAAAAAAAATAAAAATAAAACACTTTACCTCTGAACGGGACCAGCCTCTTCTCTATGGTGACATCGGGGCCCGGGACATACATTTGCGGCAACCAGGTTCGCCACAGGTCCCACACGTGTCTCGCGGCGGCCAGCTTGTCCGATCTGAGGCGTCGCCTGGACTCTCTGGTCCTTCGGTCGTCGAACCGTAGCACACTGGAGTGCGCTCTGAACGTCTTTAGCGATATGTCGGACCGCAACAGCGGTCATCCGGTGTCAGGATCCCCACAGGCTCTCGCAGGCCTCGCCTCTGGACCTGTAGACGCCGGACAGAACGAGCGAGCCCAGGTACGCTCTAAACCACGTCCTGTCCATCCTTCTCCATCCGTCCGGGGCTCACGCCCTACCCTCCACCTCGAGGTTGGTCATTTCTATCACCGTGTCCTGGATGTCGGGCTGAACGCCAGGAACGTGGAGACAATGTCTTTGGCCGCGTCTTTGGCAAAGGCGGTGGGTCCCGGAGCTGGGTGGAGGCGAAGATCGTCGTCGTCCTCCTCCTCCTCCTCCTCCTTCTCCTCCTCCTCTTCCTCCCGCCTATCGAGCTGCCGGAGCGGCATCCATCGCAAGTCGGCGGTTCCTTCATCTGACTCTGGAGGGCCGGAGGAGGACTCTGAGGTGTTCTTGTTCTCGTTCTCGTTCTTGTTCTTGTCTTGTTGGCGGTGCTGTTGCTGTTGTGCAGTAGTGGCAGCGGCGGTAGTAGACGTGGTAGTGGCGACAGCAGTACCAGCAGCAGCAGCAGCAGTCTCGTTTCCCCCATTCCCGACGAGGTTTCGAGGTTTTTTCTGTCGTTGTCATTGTTGGCGGCGGCGGTGCTGTTGTTGTTGTGCAGCGGCGGCAGCAGCAGCAACAGCACCGGCGACCGGCAGCAGTCATCATCCCGTTTCCCCCATTCCCGATGGGTTTTCCAGATTGTTTTTGTCGTCTTTGTTGTCGTTGTTGTTGTGCAGCAGCAGCGGCAGCAGCAGCAGAAGCAGCAGCAGCAGTGGGGGCAGAAGCAGCAGCAGCAGCCTCAGGGTCTGCCCGTGTTACGGCTGTGGCCGTATTTAGGTAATGTTGTGTTTGTAGTTTTGAAATGTTTTGTTGTCTGGGAGTGGGTGTTCTGTGTCTGTTTGTAGATCTTTGTTTCCTCCTTGTGGTTTTTTTCGTCCTGTTGGTTGGTAGTGGGTGTTCTGTCTTTGTGGATCTTTGTGTGCAGGAGCTGATTGGTGGCAAGGCGGACCCAGCGCTGATTGGCCGTAAACCATTTTAAATCCTGGCGGCCGGCAGTGATGGAGGGAGCCTCTCTGACAGCAGCCCCCTTTGTCTTTTCCCAGACTCCAAACTTTTTGCCTTGATACCCGTGTTTTCTGGTTAGATTAAGATAGTGCGTTTTTTTTGTTTGTTAGACTTAGGTTTATTTTTGTCGAAGCTGTGGTTTTGTTGGATAGGATCTTTTGTTTGAGTGCTATAATGCCTCTTTAGTTTGTATCCAATTATTTTGTTTCTTTTTGCTTGAATGAATAACCCATGTGGTGGCTTCTTTGATTTGGTAGAAGATTGTAAATAAAACCTTTTGTAATTGTCCAACGAAACTGTTCGGTTTTTTTTGGTTTTTTTGGGGGACTGGGAAAAATATTCCACCATATTTTTTTTTTTTTTGTAAAAAACAAACATGATGCAACAAACCTTCCCCCTAGACTGGTGCGTAACATAATTTGGGGGCTCGTCTCATTTCTTCATTCCAGAATGTTGATGGATTCTAGCATGTTGATGGATTCTGGAATGTTGATGGATTTTAGAATGTTGATCGATTCTAAAATTTTGATGGGTTCTGGAATGTTGATGGATTCTAGAATGTTGTTGGATTCTGGAGTGTTGCCTTCAGCCAAGTATCCCAGAATGTTGATGGATTCTACAATGTTGATGGATTCCGGAATGTTGTCATGAGCCAAGGATACAAGAATGTTGATGGATTCTAGGTGGTTGATCGATTCTAGACTTTTGATGCCTTCTGGAATGTTGAAGGATTCGAGAATGTTGATGGATTCTGGAATGTTGATGGATTCTAAAATGTTGGATTCTGGAATGTTGATAGATTCTGGAATGTTGATGGATTCTTGAATGTTGATGGATTCTCGAATGTTGATGGATTCTGGAATGTTGATGGATTCTAGAATGGTGAACGATTCCAGAACATTGTCATAAGCCAAGGATACCAGTATGTTGATGGAATCTAGAATGTTGATGGATTCTTGAATTTTATTGCATTCTGGAATGTTGTGTGATTCTGCAATGGTGATGGATTCTTGAATGTTGTTGGATTCTGGAATGTTGCCTTCAGCCAGATATCCCAGAATGTTGATGGATTCTAGAATGTTGATGGATTCTAGAATTTTAATGCATTCTGGAATGTTGTTTGATTCTGCAATGTTGATAGATTCTGGAATGTTGATGGATTCCTAAATTTTGATGGATTCTCGAATGTCGACGGATTCTGCAATGGTGATGGATTCTAGAATGTTGATGGATTCTAGAATGTTGTTGGATTCTCTAATGTTGTTTGATTGTAGAATGTTGATGGATTCTGGAATGTTGATGGATTCTAAAATGTTGGATTCTGGAATGTTGATAGATTCTGGAATGTTGATGGATTCTAGAATGTTGATGGATTCTAGAATGTTAATGGATTCAAGAATGTTGATGGATTCTGATATTCTGATGGATTCTAGAATGTTGACGGATTCTGGAATGTTGATGGAGTCTAGAATTTTGATGGATTCTGGAAAGTTGTGTGATTCTTGAATGTTGATGGATTCTAGAATGTTATGGATTCTAGAATGTTGTTTGATTTTGGAATGTTCATGGAATCTGGAATGCTGATGGATTCTAAGATGTTGATTGATTCCAGAATTATGATGTATTCTGGAATGTTGATAGATTCTCGAATGTTGTTGGATTCTGGAATGTTGCCTTCAGCCAGATATCCCAGAATGTTGATGGATTCTAGAATGTTGATGGATTCTAGAATTTTGATGCATTCTGGAATGTTGTTTGATTCTGCAATGTTGATAGATTCTGGAATGTTGATGGATTCCTAAATTTTGATGGATTCTCGAATGTTGACGGATTCTAGAATGTTGATGGAGTCTAGATTATTGATCGATTCCACAACGTTGTCATCACCCAAGGATACCAGAATGTTGATGGATTCTAGAATGTTGATGGATTGTAGAATTTTGATGCATTCTGGAACGTTGTGTTACGGGAAAGGGGTTCTAAGGGAGAGCTCAGGCGGCGACGGCAGGACCTCTGCGGCGCTCGGCAGCGGCAGGACCTCTGTTGCGCACGGCGGCGTCTGGGGGCCAGGGAGCAGTGAGGTATGGCGTCCTCTAGAGCCACGCTTCCTATGGCGAGGCTTCCTCTCCGGTGGCTCAATTGACAGCTGGGGGGCAGGTTCTGGGAGGCAGCTGGGTTGTGAGAGGGATGCACTAACAAATGGTAAGCTAACTAGCGGACCAAGTGAGGAGTCAATTGACAGACTAGCAAGAGGGTGGCTGATGGACGGACTAGCAGGAGGGTAGCTAACATCGTCCAGGGGGCTAGGGGAAACCGGATATGCGGGGTAATCGGGTAATGGGGTATGTCCATGGTTACTCCTCGACTGAAGACTCAGAAAACCAGTTCTTACACAACGTGGGGTGGATTTGGGGTTAGCGGGGAAACTAGTGGTCTGGGGGCTAGTGGGCTGAGTGCAGGTTGGATAAGTGGCTGAGACAGGAAGGGTAACAAACCGCAAGGGAGAGTTCAAAAACTTTAAGATATGGGCTGGCAGGTGGCCCATTAACCAGGGCATCTGGGAGGCCGCCCTGCGACCCCGAGACACAGTCATATCCCGGTGATCTCGATCCCGGGCCTTTTCCCACTCACACCACAATTCGAAAAGGTTGTAATAATATGAAAGGTTTTCCTCACTAGAGAAAAAAATGTCCAAGGGATTTGGTGAAGGGGCAGAGCCAGCCTTTGAGCCTGCTGGGTTCTTTTCGGGCTGGCTCGAACTGTTGCACCTTCCTGCTGAGCTCATGTTTTGGCTGGAGCGTACTGTTACGGGAAAGGGGTTCTAAGGGAGAGCTCAGGCGCAGGAAAGGAACAGTCACTGTTAGGATGCAACTCTGGTTTATTTACCAAGTCCTCTGGGACACAACAGATGACAAGACATGCAATAACAAAAGCACTAAGCTCCAAAGCGGCCCCTACGGCCGGGCAACTTATAATGAGGCGAGGCTCCAAAGTTCTCACAGCAATTACCTCCTCGGCGAGGAGGGTCTATCCAAAAGGTAACTTAAACAGAAATTGGCTCTAAACTGCAGTGCTCTGAACGAGTGCTATAACTCCACTGGAACAATAACCTCATGAGTGTACTGGGGATGCTAAAGACTCACTCACAGCGGTGGCAGCCTGGGTAGAGCAACAACAGGTGAGTGTCTCCTCTGCTCAGAGGGTCCAGAGTCCAGTGCTGACGGCACACATGGCAGGAACGGGGGAAGATCCAGCCGGGACACGTCGTTCCTTCTTGTCTTTTAGTTTTCCTTTCCCATTTCTTATTTTACGCTCCAGCACTGAGAGCTGGGTCGTGTCTGCTTAAATAGTGGACTGGAGGAGGCTGATTAGGTTGCACTCTGCAGGGCTGGCTGATTATAGGTGATGGGAAACACCTGTTGCTCCTTTGTGCTGCTGGCTGCCTGAACCAGGGAGAGAAGGGAGAGGGGAGGGCACTAACTCGGCCTGGCAGCAGCCAGCCTGACACGTTGTTTGATTCTGCAATGTTGATGGATTCTAGAATGTTGATGGACTCCTAAATTTTGATGAATTCTAGAATGTTGACGGATTCTGGAATGTTGATGGAGTCTAGAATATTGATCGATTCCAGAACGTTGTCATCATCAATTTCATCTGCATCTCCTGCTTCCTCCTGCTCCTTCTCTGTCACTTTCTTTTTCATCTCTTCCTTCCTCTTTTCCTTGTGTATCTTTGTCCTTATTCTTTTCTTCTCCTCATTTTCCTTCCCTTTTCTCATCTTTTTGAAGATGCTTCCTTATTTTTCTACTCGTCCTTCTACATTTATTTGCCTTTTCCCCAGTCTTTGCTTCTCCTCTTGTCATCTCCGTCTTTCTTCTCCTCCTGTCTTTTTCTCCTTTCTCCTCCTCTATTGTCATCTTCTACTTTGTCATTCTCTATATTCTTTTTCTTCTTTCTTCTTCACATCTTTCTCCTTTTATTGGCCTTTTCCTGTCCTTTTTCTTTTCTACATTTTCTCCTGTCGTTTCCTTCTTTCTCCTCTACCTTCTCTGTCCTCTTCTTCCTCCTACTTTTCATTTTCTCCTTCTTTTCCTTTTTCTTTCCTTCTCTTCTTTGTTCTTGTCCATTGCTTCCTTTTTTCCTTCATGTTCTCCTCTTCCTTCTACTACATTTCTGTCTCTTCCTCCTTTCCTCCTTCTTGTCTTCATTCGTTCCTCTTTCTGTTGTCTCCTTTCTTTTTCTCCTCTGCCTTTTTTCTCTACTTTATTATATTCTTCTCATCCTTGTCATTTTTCCTTCCCCTACTCTTTGGTCTTCCTCCCTCATTTTCTCCTGCTGTTGCCCTTTTTCATCTTCTTTTTAATCTCTTCTTCCCTCTGCTCTTTGTTTCTTCCTCCTATTCCTCATTCTTTTTACCCCTTCTGTCTCTTCCTCCTGCTGTCTTTGTCTCCTTTGTCTTCCTCCTTCAGTCTTCTTCTCTCCTTTTTCTTCTCCTTTCTTGTCTCCTCATTCTACGACTCCCATTTTTATCTCATCGTCCCTTTACCACTTGTTCCTCGTCCTCCTCCTATGCTTCCTCAGTCTCTTCCTCTTTCTTTTCTTCTCCTTCTCTCTTGTCTTTCACCTTGTCTGACTTCTTTTTCTTCATTCTTCTTCTGTCCTTGTCTTTTTTTCTTAACATCATCTGCTTCTCCTCAGTCATTCCTTTCTTTTCTTCTTTGTATTCTCATTCTTTCTCCTCCTGCTTTTCATTTTTTTCTTTTATCCTGCTTCTTCTTCTTCTTCTTTTCTGTTCTTGTTTTTTACCATCCCTTCCCTCATTCACTATTCTTTGTCCTCATTCTTCTCTTCTCCTGTCTCTTGGTCATTCTTTACTTCTCTTTTTTTCTTCTCATCAAATAAATATCGAGTACGGTAAGTATGGACTTCCAGCCTTGACAGTGACGTCTTTGAAGTACAAACTCCTGAGGATGGGAGGATGAATGGTGACTATTCTGCAATCTGAACATCAGCGTCCTTGATGATGTTGCATCTTGGTGGTGGACTTGCCTGTATTTTCACCTTCATGTTTACTGTATTATACCGATATTTACAATAAAAGAGCATGCACAACAACAAAATATCTGTCTATTTTCATTTGAGTTCTACAGTTGGATATTAAAATATTGCCATAAAACCACTTTGAAGCTGAGGAAGAAGCAGCACAACTATGGAGGCAGATCTGGGCAGGAAGAGTCCGGATGTGGAGGAGAAGAAGGGGAGGAGCCCTGTTAGCTTGTCTCTCTAAAAACATCTTCCTTATGTTCATCTCAACCAGGCATGTCCAAAGTCCAGCCTGTGGTCAGATTTTACACAGCCGCTGTCATATAATGTATAATTTGTGGCCCGTCGGTGCTGTCAAAGAGAATATGCATATCTCTGAGATACAAAATGCAATTGTGTGTTGTTGAATGATGGCAGCAATGCTCTGTTGCCTCTGACTATGTAACTTCTCTGCGACCCTTTCCAGACGATTTTTTAAATGGAAACTGTAGATTTTTTTTTTTTTATATTAAAAGAAAGGAAAGACACTACCAGTCAAAACATTCTAGTGCATATGACAAGTTACCCAGGAGCAACTGCACTAAGAAGGTGAAGCAACTGGAAGCGGTCTTTGCTTCACAGCAATGCTTTTTCTATCTCAGAGAGAAAAAAAAGGACAGTTCCTGGCAAACACGGGACAATGCATGCCACAACTATCAGATCCTGTACGACTGGTAGATTTGGCATTTTTAGTTGACTAAATAAAGCATCTGAATGTGCTGAACATGAGACTTCATGCATAAGATGCAGCGGTGAGCCAGTTGTCTGCACACATCAAAACTTTTGGAACCAAGCTACAACTTTTCCAAAAACACTTGTCACAAACTGAGCCTGACACTGCACATTTCTCAGCTCTACAGGAGGTAATGAACAGTTTTCCACAGGACAATTTTAATACATAAACAATGAGTTTACGAACTCTCAGCTATTGAAAATGAGATGTTGCTTTTTTCTTCTCCTTTCACTGTGGACCCTGATGATGCTCCTCATCAACTGGAGCTCATTGAGCTGTATGTGAACTGGTTATCTGTTTTGAATTTGATAGTTGACAGACAGCATTTCAGTGTCCATACCAAGTCATGTTAAAAATGAACCTATTATGATATTTATAAGCTTCCTGGAGGTTTTTTCTTTATTTAACTGGGCCCTCCCGATATGAGAAGTATTGATTTTAGGACCTGTTTATGTCTGGGTAACTTACGTTTATTTGCATTCCCATGTGAATAAATGAAAATTGTCATACATAAAACTTATACAAAACAGTGCATTTGCTTTAGGTTTGTTGAATCCTAGGGCCAGTAACCTCCTAAATTAATTAATTAACTGTCAGAGAATTACTGGAGCAGCTCTCCATAACGGGTCCGGTTCCTGCAGCCCAGAGGGTCTAACCCAGATGGGATCTGAGGAACGTTCAAGCTGGTTAGCGAGAAAATTCGCCTAGCTTCTAACTGCCTCCATCCGGACGCCGATCCTGCTTCCTCTGATAACTAACTCAACTGAGTAGCCACTTTCGAATGGTCAAGTTAATTACCAGTCACGTCTGTTAACGGCAGCTTTTCTCTTAACGGATTTTGCACTTTGTAAGTTGCTCGGTTTAAATTTAGAGGTTAACGAACGGATAACCCCAAGGATAAGTTTAAAAAAAGGCCACCCTCGGCCCCAACGACTAGGTAACCTGACAGAACCTTTGTTTTGATGTAATGCACACATTAACCTGACTTTTTACAAACTGAGAAGATATATATGGTTAATTCATCATTTTACAGCCATAAATTTGTCATTTGTATTTTGCTTTACCTTAAGCATATTTTTGTGTCACTAGGATGTTTATTTTGAAAGATGTCTCAGGTAGGAACTATTGTTCAGGTACTTGGTTCCGCCCGTGCGCTAATTAGTGATGTACGTCCTCAGCTCAGAGAAGCATGGCATTTTTACAGCCAGAAAAATAAGCTGTTAAGAAAGGTTAAGACCTCATTTCTACCTCAAGTTGTGGTCAACCAGCGAGGTATGTTTTCTATACTGTGTTTGTGCAGTTTTATGTTTATTTGCGTTGCCTTATTGTTTCTTTTATTTTTTTTGAACTGTATTTTTATTGAACATAAGAAGACATAATACAAACCACAACATTCCTTGACAACATCACAGAATAAGTATGACCGTACAAAAAAAAAAAAGTAGGTCCAGCAAAGAAAGAAAGAAAAAAAATAAACCTATTGGGGCCCAGAAAACTTAATAAAATCAATAAATGAATAAAAATTAAATGGATAGTGTAGCGTACCAGTCGAAATTAGTGAAAGCCAGGACTGATGGTCAAATGTCTTTTATTGCAGGTCATAAACCAGGCTGCAGTTTGCAAGTCCAACTTAGACCAAAGTAGCTCAACATAGGACCAACGTAAGAGCTAAACCGGAAATAAAACACAGAAATGTCACATTAGCTTGCTTCAAAAGTACCACCGTATTTCCTTTAAACTATAACCTTGAGAATATTTAATTACCGTACCTTGTAGCCACTTTCAACTGGAACTAAATTCCTTGTTACACCTTACTCTCCCGTTTATGGTTGCCTTTTTGTATCACTCGTTACTCTCTCTGTGCTTCTTACCGTCATTACCGTGTACCGTTTACTTTTGTAGCATGCTAAGTGACCTTTCACAATAAACTTCCTTTATAACAGGAAATGACAACATAAAACACAAGAAGTACATTTCAAAATAAAATTCCACACGTTTTAACCATAATGAATTTGTCCTTTACAGATAGTGAAGACATTTCAGCATAGTGTGAGGTTCCCCTCAGTCAGAGAGGTATCTTGCTATAGGTAGCCACCTTCTCACAAATACATCAGCCTTTAATTGTAATTGAGCAGTCAAAGCCTCCATTCCATACACCTCCCTTAGCTTCTGTTTCCACTGTGCCACTGTAGGCGGCTGTGGATTCATCCATTTTATTGTCACCATTTTCCTAGCAGTCATCAAAAGTATATGTAACAGAGGTTTTTGGTCTCTGGTGTACATGTCTTCAGGAGTTTGATCAAAAAGGAACTGACTCGGGGTGAATAGTAAATCAGATCCTATAACTTTGTCCATTTCTCTCTTGACCCCCTTCCAAAAAGGAAGTATCATTGGGCAGTCCCAAAAGATGTGTGAGTGGTGCCTGATAGGGGCTTTTGACCAAAGAGCACCAGGTGCTAGGTTGGTTCAAAGTTGAGAGCCAGTGCTTTTTTGGTTCAAATCTCGTGCCGCCCCAGAACGGGTTTGTGTTTCCATTCGGAAGGAGCAAAGTTGGAGCTGCGTCGTTGCGCCACCACAAAATGTGTGTACGTCACTGCGTACGTAGCCGTTCAACAGCGTTCGCACCGCACGGAAACCCACACAACAACAATGGAGGACTTCATTGGAGTGGTGTTCATGGCTTTGCTAGTGTACCGTGCCATCGTCAAACAGCAAAACCTTCTGTTAGGGGTTACCCATCGGCATCGCCGTTCCAATGCCCGGCGATCACGTTTGAGAAGCAAGGTAATTGTCAAAGACATTTGGATACTTAACAGTAAACATGCTAGCGTTAGCTTAGCTACTTAGCTTCGACTACGCTTGCATTGATTACTTAGCGGTTAAACAAGCGCAATAAGTTCTGTGTTTCCGCTGTTGATCGTCGGTCACCGTAACCCCGTCCCCTGCCCGTGACGTGCTCGGCTCTCAACTCTGGCCACCTCTGGCCCAGCAACGAGTTGGTGCCCAAAACGGCCCCAGTTTTTGGAGCCCGGAGCCGCAGCTCCGGTGGTGGAAACACAAAAAACCGGCGCCAAGTCAGGCGCCGGCTCCAACTCCGAACGGGCTGCACCCCGGTGGAAAAGAGGGTTCACTGTTTCTTTATGTTGCTTTTAGTTCGACGGTGGTTCAACGTGGTTCAATGTAGCAGATGGTGGTTAAAGGTGCCTCAAGTGTCCTATTGTGACGTCTGCAACGCCGTGGTGTCATTAAAAGAATGAATCCATCAGTGAAAGAACTCTTTATTGACTTTTAAGACTTTAAGAAGAGGTAGAAGTGATAGTCGAACTCGGACCTGCATGATTCCCGGCCTCCTGGTGGCGACATCGCGTCACTACATCAAGAAAGACGTTGCTGCAGATGTTAATGGCCACTCATGTTCACCAGTTGCTTCCTCATCAAGACGTCCAGAAGTCAGACATTCAAGTACATGTTTGAAAGGGTGACAAAAGGAGCAACAACAAGGAACTGTGTGAAGCCTAAAACAACAGCACCACAAGGTAACAAGAAGGGAATTAATGCAACCAAGTTCATTCTCAAGTCAAGTTAACAAGTTAGTAAAGTTGTTTGGATCAAGTTAAAGGTACATACTGTTAAAAGAAGCACAAGAATGTCTGAAACAAAAGAAACTGAGCTTGAGCAAGTGGATGACACGTTTTTGGAGCAAACAGAGCAAACTGAGCATCGTAAAAGTGAAAGGACTCGTGTGCTTTCAGAGAAGGGTAAAGAATTTCATATCTAAGTTAGACAGGTGCATATCAGTGACTAATTTAGTACTACAAAATGCTAAATCTCACATTGAAGGCGCAAGTAAAGATGAGATTGCATGGCCTGATGCTAGCTCTATATTTGCATCGTCTAGCACCACCAGTGTCTCACTACGAAGCCAGTCTAAGACAAGTACAGCTGTTTCAAATGTCTCCCCTGCCAAAAGACAAGAAGCTGCCGCAGAGTATGAAGCTACAAAGGCTGTGCTGAAGATAATGACTGAACAAGAGAGACACAGAAAAAAGGTACAAATGCTCGAAGACAAATGCATAACTGCAGAGCAAGAAGCCGCTGCAATGTCCCAGCGCCTCCTAGAAGAGAAGGAGGAAGCTGAACGCAAGCTAAAACAAGAACAAGAGAAAGCTTGCCTGATAAGGCAACAACAAGAGGAAAGTGCTGCAAGGAGAAATTCAGTTGAAGATCTCAAAAGAGAAATTGAAAGATTGGAAAATCTCAAAGGACTTAGTGCAGCAAAGGCAAAACTACAAGTTTATGATGAAGACTACTTTTCAGTGAAGCAAGAATGTGACACTGTTAACCCCGCAAATGTACAGGTAACATTGCTCAAGAACACTGCTGATCAATCCTTACAACCACCAAGAGAGTCACACGCAATTCATGAGAGTATAGGCGAGCTTGTAAAGGTTTTAGCAGAAGCTATGTCAGCCAATAGACTACCTATTCCAGAGCCTTCAGTGTTTAGTGGGGATCCACTTAAGTTTAAGCATTGGAAAGCCTCTTTTCAGACACTTATTGAAAGAAAGAACATTCCCACTGCAGAAAAGATATTTTTCTTACAGAAGTATGTAGGTGGCTCTGTAAAGGAAGCCTTAGATGGTTACTTTCTGATAGGTACTGAAGATTCATATGAAGCTGCATGGAGTATGCTCAATGATCGCTATGGTGAGCCTTTTGTCATTGCTAAGACCTTTAGAGACAAGTTACACTCCTGGCCGAAAATCACAGGAAAAGACAGTTCAGAGTTAAGAAAGTTTGTGGACTTTTTACAAAGTTGCCAATCCGCAATGAGTAACAATGAGAATCTGAACATCCTCAATGATGGTATTGAGAACCAGAGACTTACTGCTAAGCTACCAGACTGGTTAGGTAACAGATGGAACAGGAAGGCCACAGAGTACCAGCTGGAGCACAAACAGTTTCCACGTTTCAGTTATTTTGTAACTTTCCTGTCAATGGAGGCAAGTATTGCATGTAACCCCATTACATCTTTACCAAGCCATAAGACAAAGTGACTTTGATAAACCAAGGATCAAGCCTCAACTCATTCCTATTCACAAGAGACAAGATGCAGCAAAAATCTTCACAACAAACACCAGTGAGAAAAGTAAAATTTCCTGTGTGTTTTGTAAAAAGACAGGACACAGCTTACACAAAAAACAGATTTAGGCTGGAGCATAATAAGTTACTGTAATTCATCTGATGCAGTCAGTGATGTTATTGGAGTAAGTCACCACATCATTGTAAAACAAGTAATTCCAGAGACTGAACCAGCTACAAAGCTGAAGAATGAAGTTCACTACATTTGCAAGACACAAATAAAGGAAGTAACATTTCCAGATGTACTCAAAGCGCTTGAATCAGACTTCACAGAAAGAGCAGTTGAAGAGACAAGTATCTCACAAGAAGATCTTCGCTTCTTAACAAAGCTACAAGAAGGGATTAAACAAAAGCAGGACGGACATTATGAAATGCCACTGCCTTTCAAAAGTGACAGACTAAAGCTTCCCAATGACATGTCAAGTGCAATGCAATGTTTAAACAGTCTTGAACGAAGACTCAAAAAAGATCAAAGGTACTTTACTGATTATGTAAATTTTATGGAGGGCATAATCGCATGTGGTGATGCAGAAAAGGTGCCAGACAAAGAACTCTGTAATACCCCTGCCTGGTATATACCCCACCACGGGGTATACCACCCTCAAAAGCCCGGCAAGATACGTGTAGTCTTTGATGGCTCTGCACAATATCAAGACACTTCACTGAACGAGCACCTGCTTACAGGGCCTGACCTCACAAACACCTTGGTGGGAGTACTCTGTCGGTTTAGGAAGGGCTCAGTTGCTGTGATGTGTGACGTGGAACGTATGTTTCACCAGTTCCATGTAACACCACAAGACCAGGACTACTTACGCTTTCTATGGTGGGAGCATGGTGATTTGAGCTCTCAGCCCTCAGTCTTTCGCATGAAGGTGCATCTCTTTGGCGCCGCTTCTTCACCTGGCTGTGCCAACTTTGGTTTAAGACATTTAGCCTCACAAGGTGAAACTCAGTTCGGCCCAAGCGCAGTTAAGTTCATTCAGAAGAACTTTTATGTAGATGATGGACTTGTAAGTGTCACATCAGAAGCCGAAGCAGTAAAACTAGTCAAAGAAGCAAGAGAGTTGTGCAGCACAGGTAAACTAAGGCTACATAAGTTTATATCGAACAGTGAAAATGTGATTAAGTCATTACCAAGAGAAGAGTGTGCTGAAAGTGTTAAGGATTTGGACTTAGCACTAGGAGAACCGTTAATGGAAAGAGCACTCGGTGTACAGTGGTGCATTTCTTCTGATGAGTTTCAGTTCAGAATAACAGTGAAAGAGCACCCAATGACCAGAAGAGGAATTCTGTGCACAGTAGCATCAGTTTATGACCCACTGGGATTTGTGGCGCCATTCATCTTAAGAGGAAAGCAAATCCTACAACAGTTATGTCAAGAGAAAGCTGGTTGGGATGAGCCGCTCTCAGACCAACTCCGAACACAATGGGAATCCTGGCTTCAAGATCTTCAAAACTTGTCAAAAGTGAGAATTCCAAGATGTATCTTACCACCAAACACAGAAATTGAACAGTGTGAACTACACCACTTTTCGGACGCCAGTGTCACAGGCTACGGACAATGTAGTTATTTAAGATCAGTCACTTCCAATGGAAAAGTAAATTGTGCCCTAGTCTTGGGAAAGGCACGCGTAGCGCCAAGCAAGGTCACTACAGTCCCTAGACTTGAGTTAGCGGCTGCAGTAGTCGCAGCAAGGACAAGTCTAATGTTAAGAAATGAACTGGAAATAGATAATCTGCAAGAACATTTTTGGACAGATTCCAAAGTTGTGTTAGAATATGTGAATAATGATGCAAAGAGATTTCATGTGTTTGTGGCGAACAGGATCCAAAGAATTAAGTCACTCACAGATCCACAACAATGGCATCATGTGCCATCTGAAAGTAATCCTGCAGACCATGCATCAAGAGGGTTAAGTGTTCAACAGCTACTCAATTCTAACTGGTTTAAAGGTCCAGAGTTTTTGTGGCAAAGTGACCTACCCATTGAAACGGACAAAGTTACTGAAGTTATGTCTGATGATCCAGAGTTGAAAACAGTACATGTGCTCAACACCAAAGTACAACAAGAAAAGAGAACAATGCTTGATCGTCTCGCCAAATTTTCAGACTGGAAAAGAGCTGTTAAAGCTATTGCTCGTCTCAGAAAATTTGTGAAAGATTTCAAAGGAGTCACACGAACAAAAGGTGAAAACACAAGTGTTGAAGACAGACAAGAAGCAGAACTGTTCATAATAAAACTTGCACAAGAAAACACATTCAGCAAGGAAATCAAGGACTTAACTCAAGGAAAGGACATTCAACTGAAGGACAAGACACACAAGTTGTACAGCTTAAGTCCCTTTGTTGATGAGCAGGGAGTACTTAGGGTGGGAGGACGTTTAACAAGATCAAGTCTTCACCCACACATCAAACATCCTGCCATTATTCTGAAATCAAGTCATGTCTCAACTCTACTCATTAAACACTTCCATGACAAAGTGCAACATCAAGGAAGAGGATTAACTGTCAACGAGCTGCGCTCCAATGGACTGTGGATCACAGGATGCAGCAGCGCAGTTGCTTCACACATCTTCAAGTGCACAACCTGTAGAAGGTACAGGAGAAATACTCAAGATCAACGAATGTCAGATTTACCTGAGGACAGAATGGAAACAACACCCCCATTCTCCTATTGTGGTATTGACTGTTTTGGACCTTTTTATGTAAAAGACGGTAGAAAAGAACTTAAAAGGTATGGTCTTCTTTTTACGTGTATGTGTTCAAGGGCAATACATATTGAAATGTTAGAGGATCTTACTAGTGATGCTTTTATTAGTGCATGATGTTGTTTTATTTCTATACGTGGACATGTAAGACAAATCAGGTGTGACCAAGGCACAAATTTTATTGGTGCTAAGGGAGTGTTTGTGGAATGCGATGAAAGACTTTGACAAAGAGCAGCTGAAACAATACGGATGTGAATTTGTTCTCAACACCCCATCTTCAAGCCACATGGGAGGCGTTTGGGAGAGGCAAATAAGAACTATTAGAAATGTGTTAACAGCTATTTTAGATCAAGCATCCAAGAGACTTCATAGTGCCTCCCTCAGAACATTTCTTTATGAAGTAATGGTGTTGTGCCCTCTGCTCCACGAGTTTGGGAGAGGTTTGCAGAACTTTTATGATAAAAACCCGGAGAGAGACGAGACACACGTCTTTCCTCCATTTGGCTTTATTCAAAAGAACACGGAGCTTGACAGTGCAGACGGGAACACAGTGCCAGACAAAAGCAATCGATCATGCGTCATCAAACTCGCAATAATCTGTAAATATTGTAAGCTTTGTAAACTTTTAATGTTTTTAATGTAACAATCATGTCCACAAGTTAATTATGAATTATAAATCCTTTTAAACTCGTTTTTAAACTACTCATGAATTCTTCTATCAGCTTTTAAACCTGTGTATAGTTCTGCTATTTAACCTGTGTGTAATACACTTTTGATTATTTATTTATTTTAAATCAATTTTTTTAACCTGTCACATACTCCCCCTCAAAATAGATGTTGTCCCCAACATCAGTACACATGAAATATTGGGTAATACCACTATCATAGTGCAAATTTCAAGTTAAGCGCATATTCAAACCTCAACTCATTCACCAAAGTTTACAGACTGGAACTCTTTTCATACATTCTGTTTCTTTGAGGAAAACTCATTCACAGTCTCAAATGTTGATTTCAACATTAAATGCAGCATGTGTATACTGGTAGAAACCAAAACAGTCTATTTTCTCTTTTAAGTCACCGTAGTCTCATTGTAAACACAATTTTAATGACCTATGACCTCTAATATAATCTTTCAGCATGAGCCTAATGAAAACACATTTACTCAACTTCAGCTAAATATGATTACCCATTTCAGCATTGTGCATAGAACTCTTGGAAATAGTAAGGGTGAACACTGTAGACCCATGGCATACTATGTTCTGGATAACATGGAAACGCTTGAATGTTGTAACAAGCAGGTGTACCCAGTTTGTCATAAGTGAAAACTTTTGGTTTTCTGGATTCACGTCTCGGTCTCAAAGTCACTTCTTCATTCTGATCACTGTGGGTAGGAGAAGCAGGTGGGCGAGGAGAAGGAAGGCTCACCTCCACTGGTTGGTCTTTCTTTATGAAGTAATGGCTATTGTGAATAGTAGACCATTGACAGTGGAAAACCTTAACGACCCAAACATGGAACCTTTAACACCTAATCATATTCTTATGATGAAATCCAATATCATTTTGCCCCCTCCTGGTGAGTTTATCAGTCAGGACTTGTATCTAAGAAAGAGATGGCGAAAGGTTCAGCTTTTAGCCAACAAGTTCTGGACAAGATGGAAGAAAGAGTATCTTCTCAATCTTCAACAGAGACACATATGGCAAAAGGATAAAAGGAATGCACAGATTAATGACATTGTTATTCTTCAAGATGATAATTCTCCAAGAAATCAATGGAAACTTGCAAGAGTAACAGAAGTGTATCCAAGCGCAGATGGAAGAGTGCGAAAGGTACAACTGTTAATCAGTGACTCTACCTTGGACAAGGATGGAAAAAGGACTGTCAGACCAGTTTATTTAGATAGACCAGTTCACAAAACTGTGTTATTACTTGAAGCAGAGTAAATGCTAAAACGTAAATATGTTATAATGTTGGTATATTTTGACGTGAAATCACAATAGGTTTGTGATTTGGTGGGAGTTTTACAGCCATAAATTTGTCATTGGTATTTTGCTTTACCTTAAGCATATTTTTGTGTCACTAGGATGTTTATTTTGAAAGATGTCTCAGGTAGGAACTATTGTTCAGGTACTTGGTTCCGCCCGTGCGCTAATTAGTGATGTACGTCCTAAGCTCAGAGAAGCATGGCATTTTTACAGCCAGAAAAATAAGCTGTTAAGAAAGGTTAAGACCTCATTTCTACCTCAAGTTGTGGTCAACCAGCGAGGTATGTTTTCTATACTGTGTTTGTGCAGTTTTATGTTTATTTGTGTCGTAGTTTCTCTTAAACCTCAAGGATGTGCAGATGTTGAAGAAAACGTCCGTTGACACTGTTGCTTTTATAATGTAGTTTATTACATAAAAAGGACAGCATCTGAACAGGCACCATGGTCTGCCTGTGGAGAGTTTCCCAGCCAATATGAATCTCCCACTTGAACAACGGGCTGGTGGTCATTTTATACCCTTTGGTGACGTATGAGGTCACAACATCTAGTCTCTGTTAGAAAACTTGGTAAAAACAGGATACATGATACCCCCTGTCAACCAGACCCCTCAATTCTATGGGGCCATCCATCAATATCTGGACAGGGGACAACTGCATAAACATTAGCTCAGCCTGTTTACGCAGGGAAAAAGGAAACATATGTTTTCCCACAAGTTGCTGGTCAGCTAACAGAACAGACAAAACAGATTCCATTCTACTAACTTATCAACTAACACATGTCTCAGATCAGATACTACATATTTCCCCCCTTCGAAACATTAGTCTCGCTAATTATCATAAAATCAGTTACATAAGAGTTACACACAGAATGTTTATGACATTTCTTCTTCTGTCCATGCTAATCATGGCACAAGCTCAGCAATATAGTAAATTTATGGAGTGTGAGAGCGAAAAACCTGCCAGGCAGCTATCTTTGCCAAATTATCCATCAAACAATCAAGACAGGAAAATTCTCCCACGGTCCCTCTGCCTAGGCGACCACATATGGTACTCCAAGCCAATCCAAAAAGAGGTTCAAAGAATTATGTAAAATAAGTGGAAGCAAATACATTTGGGAATCACAGAAATAAAACTCAAAAAGTGTCCAAAGTCAGGCTGGTCGACCCATCGTACCCTTCAGTGGACCTCCTCCTGCCTATCATCACTGTCCCTAAACAATCGAAAAGAACAAAACACCTGAGATCCCAATGTACTCACCTCCTAGGAGAAAACATCCCCTTATCATAAACAGTTCACAGCAATCATAGAGTTATAGAAACCCCCTAAACTAATACTAGCATTATCATTAATACGAAATCCCCCTATCTAGGAAGTGTAAGCAAGAGTAAACCTCTAGTAATGAAACAGATTATACATGATAAACAACATCCAATCCTGTAAGCATACATGAAAACACATCAATATATCAAACTGTCGCTCTTCAGCAGCATCTGGTCGTAGTATGCCACTGCAATGTCCTCATTCAGATTCTCCCTCCTTTCTCATTGTCCATTTCATTGTCCACATGTGAACATCTGAGTCCACTCGGCTGCAGGAATCTCTGCACCACAGCCACTCTCTCCCCTTGGCGTTCTAGGAAGAAACAAATCATCCACCAGTATCTTGCAACCAACAACATCATACATCGCAATTCACCTTGTTACCAGATTATCATCAGATTAACATCAGACATCTTGCAGTCCCCCCTTTGATCAAACCAAACCCCTAAACTAAAGTTTGGACATCTCTATTTTAAGTGACACCCCAACATAAAACTTAACAACCAACTTAACAAAAACTTAGCAACAGACTGAGTATCCAAGTCATCTTCCAATATTTAGTGCAAATATAAGAACTATGTAATTTCTCCACACTTAGTGGAACACTGAAAAATCAGGCACGCCATACTCCCCAATCATCTATCACACAATAAGAATCCTCTGGCTCTTTCACTGGATGTAGATGTAGGTTGCTCTCAGGGTTCAGATTCACTTCTATAACAACTACTCACTACAATCCTCTCTCCTAGTTGCATCTGATGTAGTTTCCTAAGCATCTCCTCCTCCTGCTGTTTCTGAGCACGCTCCTTCTTCCTGTGTAGCTCCACCAGATGAGCCACATGATCTGTGTAGGCAGCTCTCGTCATGCTCCCCAGAGAAACCACTTCTGCCAATTCACTCCTCACTGGTAGGGCAGCCCCCTCTGTATTTCACTTCGCAGAATCAACTTCTCCATCTGGCTCACTTCTGGATCATTTCCTGTGACATTTCTCCACATCTGATGAGCCCCCCCACACATAGGCCCTCGGATTCTCCTCTGGTCTCAGTGGCTCAATCAAAATATTATCAGGATGTATATTCATTGGGAACGTATCTCTCAACGCTCTCCACATCCAACCTCTACTTGCAGCAAAGAGTTCTGCATCATTCACCGCAGTTGCCACATATCTATTAAGACCCACCTGTTGTAGGATCTCCTCCATCACAGGAACTCCCAGGAGACTAGCTAAGAGTCGCCTAATGTCTCCCATGGCAGGTTGTGTTCCCACAAAAACCTCCTCAAGCTTCGAAATCCAAGGATATGCCCCCTCTGTATTTTACTTATCACTCTCCTAACTATATGGTCCATCTTTGGCATCATGCACTCAACACCCTTCAAGCCAAATCAACCTCTCTACAAATGTTCAACAATCCTCTAAATCAGTAATAATCTACTAATCAATTAAATGCCTCAGATAGTCAGTCTGTTGTCAAGCTTCCTCTCCAATAAGTGAAACATCCCCTCTATGTATACACTGATGTGCTTCATTGACCCCAAACTAAAGGAAACACTGTGGGCCGATATGTGAACAGACTAAATATGTGTCCCAATTAACTGAAATAAACGTATATGTGTGCATAAGCAAAGCAACATCAAAAACAGTTTGTGGATAAAATCACACTAGCCTTGATGACGTCGGACACCAGAGCCACACATGTTGTCATCCACAAAGCTTCAGTTCATGTAGAGCCCCATCAGCTGTCCACTCATCTGTCCTCTGGGAGATCAGAATTCAGACGCATTCCATCTCCTCAGCCTCCTCCACAATTCTCACACATCACAGTCGAACATTGGAAAAACAAAGAAAACAAAGGGTTAACGTCATATGATCACCATCAATCTTCCACATCACCCCAAAAACCACTCACTGCAATTTGCACTCATCTCTGTCAACATTTAGATCATTTTCATCTTCCCCCACTAATATCTTCCCTCAAGAGTCTCTGTAAAGACAACTACTAATAAACTCAAACAAATTTCTTCTCATGGATCCTACATCAGCCATACTCAGTTCTACACTAATCTCTTGCTAATCACATAACATCCTACTGTTCTCTCCTTCTCTCTCACACAAGGAGAGAAGAAAAAGGGAGGGGGAGCTCCCTCACTGCTCCTCTCACACACAGAAGAACTTATCAGCATCAAAATGGACCACCCCAGGCTCCTCCTCTCAAACTTAGCAACCACTTCCAGTCTACACTGGACATCACAGAGAGAACATCTCGTCTCAACTTCCTCTATAAGTCAAACTAACCCCAGGCAGAAAGAAACTACACACCAATCAATCAGCCAATCAAACTGCTAATCAGAATCTATTTCCTAGTTCTAACAAACTCTATCAACAACTTCCTCCTCACTGTTCATCATCTCAAGTATTCATAGATGCTCATGCACACAGAATATCCTCACTGGTCTCTACTCCTCCTCAGACTCAACAAAGGCTCCCATATATTCATCAGATGTATACACATCCACTATAAGGCTCCGATATATTATCAATTCACAATAGTCCTCTCATAAGGCTCATAAGAATTCAGCAAATTCATAAACGTCCCCCCTGCAGAAGGGATCATAGGTATTCAACACTGAGGAGGCCACAACCTCTCTCTATATCTATATACTTAATAAGAAATCTATTCTATATATATATCAGCTACAAAAGTCGACTCAATCAGGAATATCCCCCTTTATCGTTTAGTCATTCATTATCTGTTTCTCTCATTAACCCCCTCATTCTGGCAGAGATCTCCCACACACACAGTCGCTGCAGCATCACACACACACAGAGAGACAGACACACATCAGGGAGGGGCTGGCGTGCACTCCAGACCCAGACCCAGATGCAGACATAGGCGCCAACCCAAGCTCACAGAATAAAACACCCACATTCAACACACTATCAAACAAATCAACCTCACAAAATAAAACACATAGGCCTACTCAACCTCATCCACAACACTCTCAGCATCCAATCCCAGCGTCAAGTCATTCACACATATCCTAAAAGCATGCTTAAGCCGCTCCTCTAACTTTCTATTTCTCTTATCTAAATTTGTGCTACCTTGAGGCGTAAATATTCAATCGAAAAGCTGCTTCATTCATTTATTCGTCAATAATGAATCGAGTGGGAACTTCATCTACGACTGAATCAAAATTTACACCCCCAGTTCTATGAACCGACCCATTACATGTAGGCTATTCACATAACAGGGTTTATGGCCAGTGCTACCTGCCTCCCAGAGGGCTTCGTCCAAATCTGCGGCTTCCCTTGTCATCCTCATTCCTCTTCTTCTCGAACTCTATTTCTTTAGGCCTCTTTTCCTCTTCTTCACTTAGTCTCTCTTCATTTCATCTCTTCCTCTCTCTATGTTTTCATTTTGCCAATTGACCTCTGGGCCCCAAAGGTAAAATCCACTCTGTCCTCTCTTGTTTCTAGGCACCAATTCGACTACTCAAAAGCCAACTTTCACTTAAAGCTTCTAATTTACACGTCTTACCGTTAAGAAGATGTGGGCCCTTTCTTCATTAATCTTGCATGGCTATTTAGCTTGCTCCATCGTTACTAGTTCTGCTATTCTACATTTACCTCTTAAACTTCCACATTCATCTCTCTTCAACTTCTATTTCTCTTCTCTACTCCATTGCTGCAGCATCATCTATACACAATAAACCCCCCAATTTAGACCAAATGTTATCCTAAACCTCAACACATCCTGGCACACGCACACATGATCCTTCACAGTGCAGCCAAACACCCCCAGGTTCCACGCACTAACCAGCACCCCACATTGTGAGAGAAACATACTCACTCTCCTCTCTCTGGCCAGTCCTTTCCTCCTTCTCCTTCTCTGAACTGGTGGCAAAGTGCGCTGGAGCTGTCGGTGACCTCAAAGGAAACCACAAACTGATCCCATCCTCGTCGCCACTTTTTGTCGTAGTTTCTCTTAAACCTCAAGGATGTGCAGATGTTGAAGAAAACGTCCGTTGACACTGTTGCTTTTATAATGTAATTTATTACATAAAAAGGACAGCATCTGAACAGGCACCATGGTCTGCCTGTGGAGAGTTTCCCAGCCAATATGAATCTCCCACTTGAACAACGGGCTGGTGGTCATTTTATACCCTTTGGTGACGTATGAGGTCACAACATCTAGTCTCTGTTAGAAAACTTGGTAAAAACAGGATACAGGATACCCCCTGTCAACCAGACCCCTCAATTCTATGGGGCCATCCATCAATATCTGGACAGGGGACAACTGCATAAACATTAGCTCAGCCTGTTTACGCAGGGAAAAAGGAAACATATGTTTTCCCACAAGTTGCTGGTCAGCTAACAGAACAGACAAAACAGATTCCATTCTACTAACTTATCAACTAACACATGTCTCAGATCAGATACTACATTTGCCTTGCCTTATTGTTTCTTTATGTTGCTTTTAGTTCGACGGTGGTTCAACGTGGTTTAATGTAGCAGATGGTGGTTAAAGGTGCCTCAAGTGTCCTATTGTGACGTCTGCAACGCCGTGGTGTCATTAAAAGAATGAATCCATCAGTGAAAGAACTCTTTATTGACTTTTAAGACTTTAAGAAGAGGTAGAAGTGATACATCATCATGATAAAAATAAATAGAATTTCCAATCTGTTAAGTTTAATTGCAGGATGAATATTTTATTATAATATTTCAGCAGGGAAATAGCAATAGCCCATAAATCATCAGACAATCAATGAAACATTAATTCTTATAACAATCCTCTAATATGACTCCTAAGTGGAACTATGCTTTTATCTAAGAAGAGTAATAATCACCCAGACTATGTAATTTGGAGGGGGAGAGGAGACGGTGCGGCCACACCTGGCTGCTCACCTGAAGACTGACGAGCCACCGGGGCCCTGCTCCAGGGGGGAGGTGGAGAGAGAGTTCAGTCCCCATTTAGAACTGCTGGTATCCTTTATGTTGTTTGGACCAATAAAAACTTTGTTATAATCCACTCGGGTGTCAATCCTTTGGAAATAATAGAGTTCAGTATGTTCCTTCAGTCAGTGCTATTGTTAGGTCACCGTTCTGTAATCCTCAAACAGTGCAGAAGGGGCAGTCCTTAAATCCATAATTCCTGTGGAATAGTTATTCCGTTGCAGATCGTGTTGAATTCTCTTCCAAGTTAAGTGGGAAAATCCCTCATGCTCAGAACATTGCTGCCTGGCTTGCATCCAGTGACTACCTCGTAACTCTCCCAATAATTCTTTCCAACAGGTGCTTTTTATAGCATAACTTCTCTCTCCAGAATTTACATACGCGATGACAGCATACCCAGTTTGCATACGTGATGACGGCACATTTTAATTTACATACGTGATGAGAACATTCATCCCCCTCCTTACTCGTGCACTGCTCCCATCCACCGACCTCATGGCCTCTGCGTGCTCTGGAGGAACCAAAACCACCTGTTTGGACTGTGTGGCCCTTTCACCCAGTCTCAACTTTCTATTAATGTATTTGTTCCCTCCGCAGCACAGAGCAGAGCTCCGGTCGGGGAACAGAAGAAGCTGATGTCAGCGCCTAATAATCACTGACACCACACTGTACATCTCTGCACAGTGCGCACAGACTTACGATAACCCCCCCACAATATATTCAGTTTATTAACTTTTGCGGTGACCCAAGTTTGTCTTGTCTCCCGACTTCTCGCTTCACCTCCAAGTCAACAACCTCCTAATTTCACAGGGTGATCAAACTGTTCTGTGAACATCTCTATTTCATAGTAATCAAAACCTTAAAAGCATTTCCATTTTCATAGTAATAAAAACCTTAACACATCAATTCTCCTGGTAACACTAGACCTCTCTCCCTACAGTGAGTTGCTGCCCCCATTTGGTTACTTCTTATACCAACATTATAAGGATATGTATTCAGACAATAACCTTTATTGAAATGAGACACTCCTGTAACTCAGTTACCCCTAAACCAATATTATAAAAGACAAGTATTAAAATAATCAACTCCCCACTCCTCTGATTTCTACACTGTTCAAAATAAAGATTGTATAAAAGAGACATATTCAAAAAATAATCAACTCGCCACCTTTCACAGTGAGGGACTCTTCTGATTTCTACGCTGTTTCAAATAAAGATTGTATATATAAAAAATAGGCATTTGGTTAGTTTAAACACATTTATTATGTTATAGCATGAATCCATCATAAATCACAGGTTATAATATCATACTGTGTTCCCTTATTTTGCTATTATTCTGCCAGAACCCCACACCTATGGCTGACTTGGGGATCTCATACCTCGATGATCTTTGACAGGTTTAATGGTTGAAAGAA
>CM049574.1:30064293-30231431 GCA_027123335.1 Amphiprion clarkii | reverse complement strand
TCCAGATTGAGACTGAGATTATACAAGAACACCCATAGAGGAGCTGTAAATCTATGAAGACTTTGGTATTGTAACAAGACTGGCTTGATCACATGCACCAGTAAGAATGTAATCAAACACGCATTACAACGGAAGAGTAGTACAGGTGAACCCTAAAACGCATATTCTGCTTAGTGAGTATGTTACAGTGTTGCGTGGGACCTTCGGGTTCCCACGTGTGTTTGCTTTGCGTACTCTGCTGACGCCAGTGTGTATCAAGTCACGGTTCAGCGCTGCGTGGTAGACATGGCCATCAAGGATCCTGCGGGAGAGGAGATGGTAGGTTGCCTACTGCTCTGTGGCAACTCCGAACACTACGGGGTGATAATGGTATCAGAGACATGTAATTTTACTCCGGTCAAGTGGCACAAAAGTATCACTTCATTATAAACAGAGCGCGTCTACTATAAACAGGGGGAGATTAGAATCTCTGCAGTAAACACACACCGCAGCCTTAAGTGGGACCACACTCGGAACGGGGGTGGGGGGGGGGGGGGGGGGGGTGGTTCCTAGCTTTGGTCTCACGGTCTCAAAACATAACCTTCATAAAGACGAGATTGGTCTTATCGGGATAGGGATGTCTCTGATAAAACCTAAGTTAAACATCAAACCAGCATTGATATGGTATGAAGTATTGCCAGATCATCCGGTGAAGAGTGGGGGGTGACGTAAAGCAGACCATCTGCTATGTTTTGCAGTAATTTTCTCTTAACCCAAAGTGGCTGGCTGCGTATTGGAGTGGCCAAGCCGTGGCTGGTCTTAAGTGACAGTGAATGTTAATGGCCTGTTTCCCACCCCCTGTAAACAGCCGAGTGCAAGTTGGGTGGTCAACGGCGTTTCATCAGCACTTAGTGGGACACTCTCCGCGTGGTCTGTCAGAGAACGCGGACCGGCAATGGGACCGCTTGGGAACCCGGTAAGCGGACGGATGGAGGGGGCTGGACAAAAGAAAGCCTCCATGTTTATGGCAATCGCATAAAGGGGGGGGAGTCAAGCATCCTTGCACGTGCTCGCAGGGGTTTGGCTATGTTATTCGGCAAAAATTGCAAATGGTGCCGGCATCTCAAATTTCGAGCCAGTGGTGGAACGGATAGGGGTCCCCGCGAGGGATGGACAGAATGGTAAAGTTAGATCATAAGCGTACACAAAGATCATTTTCTAGACACAGCCGAGTCAATTAATGTAGATCTCGCTGGCGTGGGATTCCAGTTGCCTCTTCATAGGAGTGTTGTTTTGGAGAATGATATAAAAAAGCAATGGAATGCGCGGCCTTGTGGTGGTGTTTTTACTCCTAGCTCCTCTTTGTTTGACGGAGTTCAAAGCTGACACACCTTCCTCTGGAGTATAAAGACCCACACACACACACCTACACACACATGAGACACATAACATACACACAAGGAGAGAAGAGAAGAGATGAGAGGAAAGAAGAGGAGAGGACAGGAAAGGAAAGGAAAGGAAAGGAAAGGAAAGGAAAGGAAAGGAGAGGAGAGAAAACAAGAGAAAATAAGAGAAAAAGGGAGTGATTATTATTTTTATTATTATTATTATTATTATTAGTATTATTATTATTATTATTATTATTACTAGTAGTAGTAGTAGTAGTATTGTTATTATTACTGTTATTATTATTAAGTTCATTGTGAGCTACCAAAGAGTCAACTGTGACACACACACACACACACACACACACACACACACACACGTACACCAAACATTGGTTTGTTTTTGTTTTTTCTTTTGTTTTTTAAGAAAAAATCAAAATAAAACACCTTACCTCTGAATGGGACCAGCCTCTTCTCTATGGTGACATCGGGGCCTGGGACGTACATTTCCGGCAACCAGGTTCGCCACAGGTCCCACACGTGTCTTGCGGCGGCCAGCTTGTCCGATCTGAGGCATCGCCTGGACTCTCTAGTCCTTCGGTTGTCGAACCGTAACACCCTGGAGTGTGCTCTGAATGTCTTTAGTGACATGTCGGACCGCAACAGCGGTCGTCCGGTGTCGGGATCCCCAGAGGCTCTCCCAGGCCTCGCCTCTGGACCTGTAGACACCGGACAGAATGAGCGAGCCCAGGTACGCTCGTCCTGTCCATCCTTCTCCATCCGTCCAGGGCTCGCGCCCTACCCTCCACCTCGAGTTTGGTCATTTCTATCACCGTGTCCTGGATGTCCTGGTGGATGAACGCCAGGAACATGGAGACAATGTCTTTGGCCGCGTCTTTGGCAAAGGCTGTGGGTCCCGGAGCCGGGTGGAGGCGAAGACCGTCGTCCTCCTCCTCCTCCTCCTCCTCCTCCTCCTCCTCCTCCTCCTCCTCCCGTGGATCGAGCTGCCGGAACGGCGTCCATCGCAAGTCGCCGGTTCCTTCGTCTGACTCTGGAGGGCCGGAGGAGGCCGTTTCGGTCGTAGGACTCTGAGGCGGTTCTTGTTCTCGTTCTCGTTCTTGTTCTTGTTCTTGTTCTTGTTCTTGTTCTTGTTCTTGTCCTTGTCCTTGTCCTTGTTGGTGGTGCTGTTGCTGTTGTGCAGTAGCGGCAGCGGCAGCAGCAGCAGCAGTCTCGTTTCCCCCATTCCTGACGAGGTTTCGAGGTTTTTTCTGTCGTTGTCGTCATTGGCGGCAGCGGTGCTGTTGTTGTTGTGCAGCAGCAGCAGCGGCAGCAGTTGTCGTCTCGTTTCCCCCGTTTCCGACGGGTTTTCAAGATTTTTTGGGGGGTGTAGGAATTGGTGGTGGGGTAGGTGGTGGAGGGGGACCGTCATGTTCTTTTATTCTTTTCGTTGAGCCCGACCGACTGCTCCCGAACACCTGGCTTTCTTCCTACCCGACCGACCGGGTCCCGTCTTTTTGGGGGGTTTTTTCGTACCGGTTCAGTTGTATTTTTTTTTGTGTAGTCCGACCGACGGGCTCACCCGACCGACCAGGCTATCATGTTTTATTCTTTTCGTTCAGCCCGACCGACCGCTCCCGAACACCTGGCTTTCTTCCTACCCAACCGACCGGGTCCTGGCTTTTCTTTTTTTTTTGGTAGCCGTTTGGTTGTATTTTTTTTTCATGTAGTTCAACCGACAGGCTCCTCCTCCTTCTGGGTCCAAGTCGCTCTCGTCTCCGCTTTCCTCATCTCCGTCAAATGGGTCAAATCTGCTCTCAGTCATCATCGTGAGCATGTACCATATGTGATTTTGCATAGCTTTGCCTATCTGGCTCATGTCCACGACATCCCGATCCAGAGTGCGCCTGTTTCCCTCCGGGCAGCACTCCTGGGCTTTGACCTTGACTTTGAGCTCGAAGTCGCCTGTGATCTCCCCCAAGAAACGCAGGTCCAGCTGCTCTTCGGTCAGCCCATGAGCAGTGACTGGTCGAAAGGCTCTGGATGGGGTTCCCCCGTGGCCGTGCCTAGAGCGCTCCTGGCGTGGAAGCACAGGTTCTTCAGCTTCACCAAATCTGTGTAATACTGCGAGTGCAGCGAGGGAGACGTGAGGATCTCGAACGCTGTGGCCTTGACCCGAACATTGTCTCCTCTCACCGCGACCGAAGCTCTTAGCTTGTCCCAGCTCAACACCATTACCTTGCAGACAATCAAGAACTGAGCCCCCCAGTCGCATGTCCAGGCCACTTTGTGGAACATCGGCAGCTCCGCAGCGACGACGGGGATTGGTATCCGTTTCTCTTGTTGCTCCTGATCGCTGTCGCTATTGCTTTCATCGTAGCCGCTTTCATGGCTCTCCTCGCCGTCGCTGTCCTCGCCGTCGCTGTCCTCGCCGTCGCTGTCCTCGTCCTCGCTGTCTGGTCGCGCTGGCTTGGCCATGACCACGTACCATGGCGTCTCCGAAAACTGGCTATCTGCGCTCTCGCCGCTCCCAGAAGGCATCTTTGTTATTGTTGTTGTTGTTGTTGGTGTTTTTTTTTCCCCCTCTCCCTTGGGTTACTGACAGACTCTCTGGCTGCTGTGAGGCTGACTATATTCCCTCCCTGGCCTCCACCCCGTCTCTCTCTCTCTCATACGTGGACGCGACTCATAAATAATACTAATAAAAAAACCAAACGTTCTGAAGGAGTGGATGTCTGGTACCCTAGAAACCTGGGGGGCGATTACGCCCCAACCCCACCGCGCACAAGGGTTAAACACACTGACACTGTAAAATATGTCCCAACGGCTCTTGAACTGCGAAACAAATCTTCTAAGTGGTTTAGTGGACACTTTCCTGATATTTCTGATATCTCCAAGCTCAACTCTATGAGGATTTGAGGAGACAACGCCACTGGGAGAGTCCTGTAATAATGAGCTGATCAGAAGATGTTCACTAGCTGTTTTTTAAAGAATCTTTTAACATAATCTTGTATTTAAAAACAATAATAATATTTGATCTTTTTGATAGTTTAATTTGAAGATTAATCCATTTAAAGGTATTTGCCTATTTATCTTAAATAATCTTGTAAAAGTTCATTAGATATATTATTTGTCTAACTCATACCCTAACCCTGTTTTGTGAGTGAATCGGCAATTTCCTTAGTTATTTGTAACAGTTTCCACTAATTTTCAAGCAGAAATCTCGAACATTCTCTATCCCATCTTCTCATTTAGAAATATTTGCTGCTTGTATTGATCTTATGATAGTAAATTGTATTAAACATAGCTGTAGATTTCAGTGGGGATGCAGTGGACTTGTCCTCTTTAATATTTAGAACACATGCATTTGTCTCTGTATCTGTTGTTCATGAAGTCTGTGTGACAGCCACAGCTTAAGGCTGTGGGCTGTGGTAGTCTTTCCTCCTCCGGCCCTGCTCTCTCTCTCTCCTAGGTGTGTGTGGTGAAGCTGGTGGCAGGTGTGGCGCATCTTAATCAGCGGATGAGCTGCAGGTGGGAGCTGTGTGATTGGTTTCTGGGCGTCTCCAGAAAAGCAGACTGCACCCGTCATTTGAAGCTGGACCGTCGTCTAATCTCCAGTCAGCACTGGGAGTAGAACTGCCTTTGACCTGGGAACATTGGTTTACACCTGGAAAGAGGACCTTCTCTGGAAACACCCACCACGACTGGATTCACAGACGCCAACTTACCAATCGCATGGCAGACACCTGAAGGGAGAGTTCTGGATGAAGTCAAACCAAAGGACTGTTCCTCAGCTCATCAGCTAAGTCTCCAAACCCTAGTATCACTAGACTATTTGTATTGTTAATACGTCAAATTAAATAATTAGCATTCTGTATTTAACTTAGTGTATTTTATGCTTTGCATAAGATAGTTTTAGTCTGGGGTTTCAGCTCATAATTACTGGTAGTCTAGTCTGGGTTAGTTTTGTAGTTTCAGTTGTTTCCCTACCTTGGTGTTACCATACATGGATTAACCTTAGTTTCAGTTTCTCCATGTTCATGTAGTTATTCCTCCGTACCACTAGATGGGTTAGTTAGTTTCAGTAGTAGTTTCGTTCTTCTGTGTCGAAGATTCTAGTTCTGTTTCCTGTATAAGGTTTCTTGTTGTGAATAAAGCATTGCTGGTGCTGTTTCATTTCCTGCCCCTGAGCCTTGTTGAACCTGCCGTGACAGTCTGTTCATATTGTGTGTAGATACATCCATGGATGTGCTAGGACACATCATCAGTGATGTTTCCTGAAATCATTGGGTGTTTCAGGTCTCAACATCAGACACCCTCCTTCAGGCGTCCCAGCCGGGGCTGATCAGACCCCGACTTGTGTCCCAGCAGCATTGGCCCACTCCTCAGTGAGCTTGTGGTATTTGAGCCACTTACGCTCATTGGCTTCTTCCATGCGGTCCTCCCAGGGAACTGTTAGTTCCAGTAAGAGGACTTGCTTAGAGGAGGCAGATGTCAGCACCACGTCTGGTCTCAAGGAGGTCGGTGTTTTATGCTCTGGGAACTTGAGCTGCTTGCCCAAGTCAACTCGCAGTTCCCAGTCTGGGGGTAGGTGTTGGCTGTAATCTTGGCTTCTCTCTAGCTTTCACAAAAGGTATTCTCCGTGGACTGAGGATGCTCGTTTGCCACTGCAGTGGAGATGGTCTCGGCCACTGTCTTTAACACCTGGTCATGATGCCAGCGGTAGCGGCCTTCACCAAGGGCTGCTGGGCAGCTCCTCAGGATGTGTTCCAGCGTGCAACACATTGGAAGGTCACTCTTTCCCAGGACATGCAGGTTAGCTGGACTAGGTAGCATGGCATATACTGCTTGGACGCTGAACTTTATACGGAAATCATTCAGGCGTTTGTGCTTTCCACAGGTTTTGTATTCGGAGGAGCTTTTGGTGTTTTCACTGCTGGTATCGATACCAATGTTGGCTTCGACCCTAAAGATCCTTTGAGAACTCCAACAGCACGAGAAGTCCTTAAAGACATGGGCCAGAGAGGCATGTCCTACGCCAAGAACTTTGCCATTGTGGGCGCCATGTTCTCCTGCACAGAGTGCATCAAAGAATCAGTAGGTCTCAGCATTTGTACTCTTTATATGAGGCTGCTGGTGGATGATTGATTGCACCTCAGACAGGAAATCACAATAAGAAAATAAAGGACTAAAGAGGATTTTATAATGTCCATCGTTGTCTTGAGCAAAATGGGAAATGGACAAAATAATGTACAGACTTTGTGGACAAGGATTTAAACTAATCTTCATTTCAATTACAAACACCTGCTAAAAAGGGCATGTCAAGTAGTGCTGAATGATTTGAGAAAATATCGAACTAATTTTTCTGACATATTGCAGTTTGATTTGCAATGGGATTTTTTTTTTAAAGTCGAGCTTGAGTTCAGTATTCACTGATACTAATTTCAAACATTTGATGGAGCATTACCACCTAAGATTACATCTAAAGTGGAACTGTCACACATGGAGGACAGACTGAATTTGAAAAACCACTAACAACAGTTAACAACTCTGCATCGGACCTGCTAAAAATGTAGGAGGTGTGGCTATTCAATGTTGAGTAGTATGATGGTACAGTAGTTGTGTTTTGAACCTCCTCAGAGATCCCATAGTGCCCTCTGGTGCTAAACTGTGTTTAGTTTTCAAAGTAGCATTGGGAAAAAACACACCTAACATTCTAACAAATACTTCAACTCAGATTGCTTCATAGTTTTTTTTTTTAATCTGCTTCAAGTTCACAGTTGTAAGATCTCTTTGTACCTGTTCTGTATTTGCAGCACAGAGGTGTTTGTGATTGGAAGAACGCCGTGTACAGCAGCTGTGTGACTGGTGGAGCCATCGGGTTTCGAGGTATGTAACCTGCTTTATTTGCTTTGATGGTTCAAACTGAAGGACATGTGTTTCTGTTGTCCTCACATCTCTTGTGTTTCTGTTTTGCAGCTGGACTGAAGGCTGGAGTCCTGGGATGTGGAGGCTTTGCTGCTTTTTCTGCAACAATTGAATATTATTTCCGGTGAACCACTAAAAAGGAATTCTGTGGACAAGAACTTATTTGCTGCACATGTGGACAAAAGAATGAAGAGTCACAGTGTGAGAAAGTCACTTCTTTGAATATTGACCTGCACATGGAGGATTGCTGTGAAAACAGACGGGAGTGTTAAGTGACACCGACTGCAGTGGACTGTTTGTATTTTACAGTGTACTTTAGTTGAAGCAGAACAAAGCAGCCTCTTGTGGAGAATCTCCAGAAACAGAGCAGAGTGGGTCCACTTCTATATCAGAGATACATTAATGATGGGAAAATGTGAACTGAAATCACCTTCTGAGTCAGTACCATGTCAACTTAGACTGAGATAAACAGTTCTGGTTGCAAAGCATGGCTGTGACGTGTCAGTGTTAGTTATATGAAAGATGTTTTTGTTAACTTGTTCATTCAGAACTTTTTTCTTTGATGTAGTTAACAGAAGTCTATAACCAGAGAATTTGGCTTCATTTTCATTTCACTCAATGTAAATCTCATCTGAATCTGCAGCCACTCTCACCCTTAAAGCTTCATTGTTTCCTTGTTCAGCCATCAGACCTGCCACTTCTCTGTTGTGATGCTTTCATATTTTTTTACTGTTACACGTCTCACCTCTGAAGCATTTAGCCGCTAACAAGAACTAAGAGAGAGAATGTTTGACTGGTGAACACAAATACTCCTCCAGTGTGGTAGTTTTAAGTAGCTGTTGCTGTTTGTAGAGTCATCAGGTCCATCTATGATCTGTTCCCCAAGGAAGAACAACTTAGTTGACACACAGCGGAGATTCACAACGCCAGCTCAGACAGAGGTGTTTGTTGAAACAGAACATCTAGATTCTTTTTTTTTTTTTTTTTTTTTTATCTTGTTCCAGTTAGCCATACAACTGAAAGTGTCCTTTCAGGAGCTGTAGTAAAGACCAGACCACAATTCACAAAGTATCTTACCATTTGGTTTAGTCTATAATTCGAATTCCAGAGAAGCTGTAGGTTTTCAAGCCTCAATCAATAATATGATGTAATGCCATGATTTGAACTGTCTAAGAATGTTTAGCAAGACATTCAAATATACACAGAATACATCATATTCTGAACTCTGTGAAGAATTTTTAACTGTGTTCACGTCAAGTCATTTGAAAATGTCATCAAACTGCTTCTTCTTATAAAATATCTCAGTGCAGCTGATTGTTTAAACACATGTGACTCTTCTGTGTCTGGGTCAGTGTTGAAGAAGTTCCACGTTGATCCACTATCAGTGAAGATGGACGATCTCACAGAAAACACTCCAATTATCTGACTTAACAATAAACCAGTGGAGTTGTAACCAAACAGTGAGAAACATGAACAACACAATTATGGAGTCACTTTGGAAAGTATTCAAACCCTTCAAACAAACACTTAGTTTTTTTTTTCTAAATGAATGCAAGTTTTCTTCATCAATCTATCATCAGAAACCCAAAATGACAAAGAGTAAAGCTTCTTATAGAGATTTTTGCAAATGTATTAAACATCAAAACTGAAATATCTGAAAGTCACTTTTAACAAAAACATCACTAAAGTAAATCTTACTTTTTATGATATTTTTTCAACAAGTATTAAAGTCACATTGAATACAGTAAGATCAAAACAAAAATGTTACTAAAGGTGACTTTTATTTTCAGTACACATTTCTTAAAAAAATAGCTTTTTGACATTAAAACATCCACTACTGACAATATTTCAAAGAAATTCTCGTCATTATAAACAGTTAAAAGCAGTTGTTATATTTTTACAATATTTATATTATAAGTTTTGACATTATGCTCATAATTATGACAATATCAAAAAGGTTAAAAGCATATATTTAAATTTTATTTGCAGCAAACATCAACAATTTAAAATATATTGTAACAATAAACAAAGTAAATATTTATCTTAAAAGTTCTAATGTCATGTTCATAAAATTTCATCATATAAAAATGGTTTGTAAAGATGAACCTAAATGTGTTAGAATAAACAATAACAGTTTTTTAATTTTTACATTAAACTAAGTCAGTCTTACTTTTGACAGTATTTGTTTAACAATTATTGATGTCAGGCTAATAAATTTGGATCCTATCAAAAATTATTTTGAAACTTTATCTAAAATTTGCGACATTAGACACCTAACATGTTTTTTTTACATTACATTGAAGTTTGTTTTGTTTTTTTGTTTTTTTTTAAAAACATTTTCATTAAACTAATAAATCTTACTTTAGACAATGTTTATCTTCTAAGTTCTCATGTCATGTTATGTTGGATCATAGCAAAAATATTCATACTTTTTTTTTTTTTTTTTTTTACAATAAACATGAACAAAGCTAACTACGTGTGATGTTTCTTCCTAAGCAGTAAACATCATCTTCTCTGTCTCGCTGTCAGAGCTCAGAGACAAACAGGGCTGGAGAGGGTGCTGTTGGAGGTAGGGGCGTCTGAAGTGGAGCGCTGACCTAGGAAACAGAAAAACAGGACACAAAAATCAACCTTTGACTCACTGGTAACTGCTGAACTGTTGGATTAAACCTCTAAGAATTATTAGTGCTTTTTTAAAAGACATGAAACCATCAATAAATGTGATATAGGTGTAGGACAGTTCCAGTCTCCATCAGTTCACATCAACAGACAGAAAGGTAACATCAGCTCATCACCACTTTATGTCCCTGTTGGTGCTTTTGTAGTCTTGTGAGGACTCACTTAGCTCACTGAAAACACTCCTCCACTCTCCAGTTGGTTCCTGGTCATCCATCCTTCTGGTCTGGTCGGTCCGGTCTTCTCTGTCCACCATCCAAGAGTTCTGTTCAGGGAAGTCCTGGATGATGGATGATGAAACAAAACAGAAAGTGCAACAGTCAGTAAAATGCTTCAATTATAAATGATCAAGAACAGATATTTAATCCTTTATAAGTGCTTCATTTCAAGTAATAACTTACCTTAATTTGATGAAAGCAGCGACATTAAAAAATAGTGTTAGTACATGGATAATACTTGAAAATTAAAATATGTGCAATTGTAATTATACTTACCTCTGATAAAAAAAAAAAAAGATGAAAAAACACACCTGTATTTGTCAGGTGCTCATACCTACCGTTCCTCCCACATTATCTGATGACGCTAAGACATGTGAAGGAGGATTTTTACTATTAGTTGCAGGGATCTTGATGTTTTCAATCCCTGCAGTAAGAAGTGGGAGCTGCCTGTCAGCTGGAACTTCTCTGCTCAGAGCTTCAACCAGTTTCAGGACTAATCGGAGTCACTATCATCTGGACTCCAGAAAGGCCTGAACCAGTTTCCACTGGTCACAGAGAAGCTCAGGCCTGACGTGGAGGGACCGGACATGCTGTGGTTTGTGGGACCGGATGTAGATGGTCCTGGCTGCTGGTTGTCCTCTTCACTGGTCCGCTGCCTCTTCGTACCTACCTGTGCCTCCACATCGCTCTCCTCCCGGGGCCTCTTTGGGAAGGAGATGATGTGGAGAGCAAGGTCCTCCTGTGGGGGAGCAGCGGGAGCAGCGATGACTGGAGCACCAGCAGGAGGGGGGAGCCGCTGGACCAGGAGGGAGCGAGGTCGGATGTCCTCTTCTTCGCCGTCCTCCAGGTCTTCTTCATCCTCGTCCAGGCTGCTGTAGCCGGAGTCTTCGCTGGTGCTCCAGTCGGCCAGGTCCTCTTCCAAGTCTTCTTCCTCGGAAGACTCATCCGAATCATTGAAGACCACGACGCGGTCGTCATCATCACTGATCCAGATGAGCTCCGGGAGGCCGTCGGCGGGACGCTCCACGACGTAGTCCACAAACCCTTAGAGGACATAAAGTCATTTTAATACTTGTAGCATGGGTAGATATCAGGACCAAATCATCTACAGTCACAACTGAAGTTACAAACGCTTCACTATGACCATCCAACAACTTGTCAAAGCCACAAACACATTCTCATTGATTCTGCAGTCTGTTCTTTCATGTGAGACTTTATGAAAAGCAATTATTTACTCTACTTTGGTCACTGACAAGTTTTGACAATTCAAATGATGAGTATGTTCACAGTGCCCACAGTGATTTATTCATTAAAAATGCATGTATGATGTAGAGAAACTATTTCCAGCACTAACAAGACATAAAGTAGGAACACTGAGGCTTTCTTATCTTCATGTTGACTCCAGATCTGTGAAGTTGCTTTGACAGTTCAGTTTCTGTGGTCACAAACTTAAGTGGAAAATGTGAGTCGTTTGCTCCAAACTCTGTCACACGGATTCAGCTGAACATCACAGAAACTACTGCAGCCAGTGATGACGTTTAAAACCAGAGCAGATTGAAAACTCTGTCTGCTGAGGTCACAGTCACATGATACAAGGATGACATACGAGCAGTGACTCTCATTGGTCATCACACATCTGATAGGTCAAGTTCATTTACTGAAACTCTGACGTCCAAGTTTCATGAATGCAACACAACACAGCACTAAACAGAAAAACATAACCCTTTACAACAGAAAAACACAACACAAAACAGTGCAATAAAACACAGCACAGCACAACATAATAGTACAACACCACAAGCTCAGATACATTTGTTTGTCTCAGAGATTAAACCATGCAAGTCTAAGTTCACACAACCACTACAGCGGAACTGGAAATTGCTCATTAAATCAGTTATGGTGATGGTAAACACACACTTCAACACAACAAAGTAAACACAACACATCACAGTACAACACAACACAGCAGAATAAAGTACAACACAACTCACCACAATGCAGTGCAACACAAAACAACAAAATACTACACAACATACAACAAAACAACAAAGTACAACATGGGGCAACACAAAAAACTCCCCAAGACAATGATATACAACTGAAAGCAGTATAATACAACACAGCACAATGCAGCACAACCCAACACAGTACAACACAAAGCAGGACAGCACAACACACTACAAAACAACATAGTACAATACGACACTATGCAGTACAACACAATTCTGAATGACACAGGACAGATAGCACAACACAGTACAGTGCAACAGAGCACACCATAACACAGAACACAACAAACCACATTATAGCACGATGATACACAATATAATTCAATACAATACAACACATTGCAGTACAACACAATACAACCCAACACAGAACATGTCACAGAACAACACAACACAACACAACACAACACAACAACAAAAGGCAGTATTTGGCCTCTCTAATCACTACTGTTACAACCAAAACATGGCAACAGGCAACAATGAAGTCACATTGTATTACTGATTATTATTACTGCAGCTGGTTCAGTTCATTATCACACATTCATGAAATCCGAAATAAACTGAATGTTTCCTGTGAGTGAATTTTTCTCCTCAAAAACAGCAATGTCTGTTCCCCTGGACTGTTTTTAAGAGTCCTCACTCAGATAAGCAGCATGCTAACTGCATCTGTATTAGTCTGTGTACATCAGATAATTAGTCACATCAGCAGTAGAAAACAAAGTAATTCACTTTGTCGCCTTTTGGCTTGCTCTGGGGGTCAGGCATATGTGTTCTGTAAAGTGTCTCGAGATTATTTCACTGTAATTGGCGCTATATAAATAAAACTGAATTGAATTGAATTGAATTGAATTGTCATTTGTTAACTCTCATGCTGACAGTTTTCAACCAACCTCGAAACTACAACAGCAAACTACAAGTCCTGAGATCCACTTATGGCTCCTCTGCGCGCATTTACGCACGACTCTTTCTACTTGTGTTTGAATTCTGATTGGCCAAATAAACCAACCAGCAACAGAGATCCATTACAAATAAAACAGCACAAAAAGTACAAACCTAGCAGATTAGAACAACTTATTCTCCACATGTATAAGTTTAAATCACGGTCACTGAATGGAGACTGTGGCGCATCAGCAGTCTCTTATAAATGCATAAGATAATCTTTATTTTTTTTCTTGAACTAATACAAACCGCGTGATGAATAATCATAGTTTATACAGTACACTTTTAAGGTCTTTAAACAGACACATAGTTCAGGTTGAGCTACATGTGAAAATGAGTTGATTTAAAGTGACTCAGAGTCCAACAGTGGAGACACCTGCTGCGTTCTGAACACTCCATCGTCTCCATGGTCACAGCAAAAACACATTTTGGCATTTTATCATATTTTGGCCAAGTCGGCATGTTTTTTTTCTTTTACAAAATATTCATGTGAATTTTTAGTGATGCTCTTAAACCAAAAATAACAGAGTTTCTGAATCATGACGCCAACGATTAATTTATTAGATTAGCCCTCTCCCGAAAAAAGTAATACATCCATCAAACAATTACACGGGGGGAAAAAAATCATCTAATAACTGTTAATCACTCAATCTCTCACACTGATTTCTACACTGACATCATAATAAAGATTTCAGAGGGACAAATCACATAATTCCATCAATAAAAAGCTACTTTAATAATAATCTAATAATAATAATAATAATAATAATAATAATAATAATAATAATAATAATAATAATAATAATAATAATAATAATAATAATCTTACTAGCAGCGTCATGGTGCACCGGGGCAGCTCCCACAGGTCCCTCGATGTCCATGAGTCTGAAGTCCATTTCCAGGTCTTGAAGTAGCCTTGATTCAAGGATCCAACAAGAGCCGGTTTACAAATGTCTTCTTCTCCTTCTTCAGGTGTTCTTTGGCTGAAGGTTCCTCTTCAGGTCTTTGTTCTCCAAAGTTTCCTCTTCAGGTCTTCCTCCTCCAAAGTTTCCTCTTCAGGTCTTCCTCCTCCAAAGTTTCCTCTTCAGGTCTTCCTCCTCCAAAGTTTCTTCTTCAGGTCTTTGTTCTCCAAAGGTTTCCTACTCAGGTGGTTCGTTCTCCAAAGTTTCCTCTTCAGGTCTTTGCTTTCCAAAAGTTTTGTCTTCAAGTTTTTGCTTTCCGCAGCTGATCTTCAAACAGGTCAATCCGAGTCCAAGAGCAGGTGAAAAAGTTGTTTTCTGACATTTCAGAATGTTTCAGCCTTTATATAAGCTACCTGGATGCATCAAAAAATGCCACATGTATGTTATTGTGGTGCACCATGGAGACGATGGAATTCTCCAATGCAGAAGTTCTCTGTCACATATATTCTGATCACCTGCCTGAATAAAGACTAGAAGTCACTCTTGTCATGAATCTTCTTCCAGTTGGCTTCACATTTACGTATTCTCATGTTCTCTGTTGCATTTTGACAAAGGTGATGTTAAATCAATAAATTTGTCTTAGATAAATAGATTTTTGTTTTTAGATAGATAGATAGATAGATAGATAGATAGATAGATAGATAGATAGATAGATAGATAGATAGATAGATAGATAGATAGATAGATAGATAGATAGATAGATAGATAGATAGATATCTTGTATCATTTCATGAATCAGAGAATCAGAAAGGCAAATTTGATTTTTATTGCTTTTTACAGGTGTACAAAATTTTAGGAATTGGGATAGTTAATATTCAATTTATTTTATACGCATACTGTATTTGACTCCACGCCCTAAAATCTGCCTTTGGTCACAAACTTTAAATTGTTAACATAAACATGTCAAGGATCAGCTGACCAGAATTTAGCACATTTACCTCACACCGATGTCTCTTACTTAGTGCTGTCATTGATGAAATAAGGTTCAATGAAGAAAAGGTGCTACAGATGACACAAAACCTATGCTGAAACTAATAACAATCCCAACTCAAATTAGAGAAATCAAACACCATGTAATAACAGTGTGCAGGGTCTCTGAAAAAAATACAGTTACTCACCTCTCATGCTCCACATGCAGGTTGTAACTCTCTAGTCTTGTGTGTGTCAACCTGTGCAGGAATGCCACTCTTATAAAGCCCTCTGGGGCATTTTGCCAGGGATCATATTTCCAAGATGCAACCTCACCTTTGTACCTCTCTCATGACTCCTATTTAAGAAATACATGTTCTAGAAATCAGAGTGTGAATCAAAACTAAAGTTCAAAATATAGACAGGAATAGAGCAGAAAGAAAACTTATTTTGAGAAAACAGTCTTTCAAGATATACATTGTAAAATTCCTTGGTTATATTGTAAAACCAGTGTGTATAGGTAAAAACTTAAAAAAAATCACCATGGTAAAGGGATTACTTCTATTAGAATAATGATTTCTTTTCAGAACATCTTTTCTAAAAGTTTTACATTTAAACATGTAAATGATGTGTCATTTTATAAAATATGCAAGAGTTTTGTTTTTGTTTTTTACATATATGCTATTTCCCAACAGACCAAATGTTGTAAAAATAATACTTAATTCTTTCATTTGCAAATTAATCAGTGCATGAAATGAAAACTATATTTTTGCTTGTAATATCTCTCTTTAAAGATGCTTTTAAAAAAGTATGTCCTAAAATTGTATGATTAGAACCTGGTTGTACCTGAATGCAGAATTTTTTCTGATTTCATCAACAGCAACAAAACCTAACAGTAGCTGGAAATAGTAATAATAAAAAAGCTAACATCTTCATTTAACTGTTTTTCAGCCGTCTGTAAAACATAATTTGAGGAACTTCCTTGCAGCCAACCCGGCATGGAAGATCAACCATGGGCTCCTCTGCTCGGAGTTGCCAGAGAAGAAAGAGAGTAAGAGATATTGGTTTAATTCATTACATTGTTTTTTTTTAATGTAAGATGTGTTTATAATACTATCGTGGGTTCCTATGCCATTATTTTTCTGTTGCTGTTTCATTTCCTGCTGCTGAGCTTTTTTGAACCTGCCATAACAGTCTGTTCATATTGTGTGGAGGTGTGTAGATACTACCAAACAAAAGAAGAAAAGAAAAGAAAAAAAGAGTTGTTTTGAAACATTTTTTTTTTTAGATACATATTTAGTTGAACCTCCATTTTATTTCATTTTTACAAATATTCATTTTCATTTTTTTAAAGAACAGTTTGAGTCTTGACGTCTTTGCTCCTGGGGCAGACCAGGCATCGTTTCCTTTTTTTCTTGAGGCTGACCAGAAGACCCACGTGATCGTCGTCTCCGCGGTGGTCTCCGCTGTGTCCCGCGCGCTCTGGCGGTGGCGGCAGCAGCAAACCTGTTATGGTGGACCTTTGGCGCCCTGGGGACGGTAGACGATCTCGTCGCGCCCGACACGGGCTCAATCAGGGCTTTGCAAAAGCTCTGTATTTTTTTTTTCGTGTAGTCCGAACAACGGGCTTGCCCGACCGACCAGGCATCGTGTTATATTCTTTTCGTTCAGCCCGACCGACCGCTCCCGAACACCTGGCTTTCTTCCTACCCGACCGACCGGGTCCCGTCTTTTTTTTTTTGGTAGTGGTTCAGTTGTATTTTATTTTTTTCATGTAGTCCAACCGACAGGCTCCTCCTCCTTCTCGGTCCAAGTCGCTCTCGTCTCCGCTTTCCTCGTCTCCGTCAAACGGGTCAAATCTGCTCTCGGCCATCGTCGTGAGCATGCACCATATGTGATTTTGCATAGCTTTGCCTATCTGGCTCATGTCCACGACATCCCGATCCAGAGCGCGGCTGGTTCCCTCCGGGCAGCACTCCTGGGCTTTGACCTTGACTTTGAGCTCGAAGTTGCCTGTGATCTCCCCCGAGAAACACAGGTCCAGCTGCTCTTCGGTCAGTCCCATGAGCAGTGACTGGTCGAAAGGCTCTGGACGGGGTTCTCCCGCAGCCGTGCCTAGAGCGCTCCTGACGTGGAGCACAGGTTCTTCAGCTTCACCAAATCTGTGTAATACTGCGAGTGCAGCGAGGGAGACGTGAGGATCTCGAACGCTGTGGCCTTGACCCGAACGTTGTCTCCTCTCACCGCGAACGAAGCTCTTAGCTTGTCCCAGCTCGACACCATTACCTTGCAGACGATCGAGAACTGAGCCCCCCAGTCGCATGTCCAGGCCACTTTGTGGAACATCGGCAGCTCCGCAGCGGCGACGGGGATTGGTATCCGTTTCTCTTGTTGCTCCTGTCGCTGTTGCTCTTCCTCCTCCTGATCGCTGTCGCTATTGCTTTCGTCGTAGCCGCTTTCATGGCTGTCCTCATCGTCACTGTCCTCGTTGTCGCTGTCCTCGTCCTCGCTGTCCTCGTCCTCGCTGTCTGGTCGCGCTGGCTTGGCCGTGACCATGTACCCTGGCTTCTCCGAAAACTGGCTATCTGTGTGCTTTTGCCGCTCCCAGAAGGCATCTTTTTTCTTGTTGTTGTTGTTGTTGTTCGTGTTTTTTTCTCCCCCCTCCTTTGGGTTACTGGCAGACTCTCTGGCTGCTGTGAGGCTGACTACATTCCCTCCCTGGCCTCCACCCCGTCTCTCTCTCTCTCTCATACGTGGACGCGACTCATAAATAATACTAATAAAAAAAACAAACGTTCTAAAGGAGTAGATGTCTGGTACCCTAGAAACCTGGGGAGCAATTACGCCCCAACCCCACCGCGCACAAGAGTTAAATGTCTCCGAAATTAAACTAATAACTGAAACAGCAGCACAACTTCAGGTAAATGTCTGGACATCACCTGATCTAACACTTAACTGTTTAGATGTTTGTTGAACAATTTGACATTTGATAGAAATGTAATTTCTTTAAAATTGGAGAAATTTAGATTTTGAAGGTTTGCGAGCAGAATACAAGTTATGTGGTTGATGACAAATATTAGTCAGGGAGGGCAGAATAGGCTACATTCATATTGAACACTGTAAACTGCACCCAAATCATAGTTTACGCCCACAGTATATTATCAACACTGGACTGAATTAATTGCTGAAATATTTAACAACATCAATACTCGTAAGTTGGATGTGAGAAATCTAAAAATAACGTGCAGATGTAAATCCCAGTGAGTCTGAATATCTGACAAATCAGTCATGAAAGTAATTGTCTTGTGTTATTTTACCTTTTTTGACAATGTATTAATGTGTTCAGTGTATTTATGTAGTTTGAGAGGGATAGGCTTACTCAGCTAATTTAGATATGAACTGAAACAATACTGAGAGTGAACTCATCATTCATGTAAAATGGAGGTTAAACCATGAATTTAAAATGAAGGATGGCTTGTATGTGTGCTTCTGTAACTCCATGTACAGACTGAAGGATAATGAGAACTGACTTTAATACAGCTTTTTGGATTCACTCTCACAGCTGCTGCCTGCTCTTGACCTCATTCCTGGAAAGGCACAGTTCATCTCAAGCAACTCTATTATGTTTGAGATATTTATAAGAAATTTTGGGATTTTTTTTTTTTTTTTTAAACAAAAAGGTAAATTATTCATAACCATCTCAGCAATCACTTGCAAAAGTTTTAATTGCTAACAGCATTCAAATGTTCTTATAATTGCTAATAAGCTTTATGTATATCTCCACTGGGATTTTGGACTGCTTCTCTTTTCCTATGATCTCCAGGTCTTTGAATTTGGAAGGCTTGCCATAATTCTGGTCTTTAGTTCCCTTTCACAGATTCTCTCTGTTTCACGTCTTTGTTATTGTTTTCTGCTAACCCTTTCTCTACCAACTTGGCTGTACGTTTTAGGTGTTTTGGGTGATTGTCACTGTCTTCATTGTTGGTACACTGCTGCCCAATATCCTCACTACTGCCTGATGTCCTCCAGAATATTAATGAAGTCCTGTTTTCTCATGATGCTGATTAGTGGTTCATCAAAAGCCAAATCTGACACGGACAAAAACCAAATCCCTTTGTTAAGGACAAAGACAAGCTACTTATTTGCACTACTTTAGTTCTCACAGATTCCTATTTATTTACAAATCATACTGTAAAGACAACAAAAATCCAGAAACCCAGTTGGGGCTTATGTTAGGTAGGTTGGGGTAATAGGTCAACACACCATCAACCACATTGCCTGTGGTCCAAATCAAACTAAATACCTTGTGATAAGTCATTCCTCACTTATATCTATTTTCAACTTGGTGGTAAAGACATTAAATTTACAACTGACAGTGGCACACCGGTTGCAAATATGCACTCAAGATGACTCAACCTGATTGTGTCTACAGTTCATTAAGTAGTTAAATATTCTATTACAGTTGCAAAATAGAACCTTGGTTGAGTTTTTGTCTTGTTTTTCTTTGTTGACTGTCAAGTTTTCACACAACACTGGTGCTTTGAAAGTTGTATATAGCCTTGAGTTTAACAACGAAACACTGGAATGTATAAAATGCCTCAGCTGTTATTTTTTTAAACTGGAATGTATGAAATGCCTCAGCTGTTATTTTTTTTTAACTGAATCTGTTTCAAAGAAACCCAAGAAACCCAAAACATGCTGACTGCCCCACAAGTATCTGTTGCAGCACGTCCATGTCCAGAATGAGCAAATGAAGTCACTGTAAAATCTGTTAAAAACATTTATGAAAATACCATTTATGTCAACAAGTACACAAGACTATGCAGCATATATTGATAAATTTGTTTAATCTATTTTGTACAAAGTTGGATCATATTTACTGGCAGCAGGAATGCTGTAGCAGCAGTTAGTTAAAGCCCAGTTTGAGAATCAAATTAACTGATTGCAGAGAATTCATGACATATAGAAACACAGAAAAGTTTTGTTTTATTGGTTAACACATCAACAGGTCTAATCTTTTATAATTTCAGTCAGTGGATGTGTTTAAAGCAATACCATCATACTGGTAGAAAGAATGGTTAACGCTAGCATACATCATATTCAAGTCTCTGCAAGAACATTAATGGAGACCAGAATAAACTTGTTTTTTATAGTTCATCAGACAAAATGTGTTACCTGGATTTCTTCTTTGTTATGTCTTCCCTATGTCTCCCTCAGACTGGGACGAGCTAAGAATCAAGTGAGTGAAAGGAATGAGGATAGATGTATCAGAAAAATGAGACACAACCAGGACCAGTCTAAATGTTCATAAACTGGGAAGGAGTTCAAAAATTCACCAGCACACTGGATTTGTGTATCAGAGCAATATTTTCTACCATTTTTTTATATTGTGTATGCCATAATAAGCGTTAGATTTGTAAAGAAGCTGTATGTTTTAGTATGTCCTCTATATTGTCTCTTTTTAAAAATATATGCTGTGTCATGTGACATGAAAAGATCATTAGGATTGAGAAATCTACAAAATCCATCCAGTTCATTTATTAACAGTCCTACTTGTCTGTTTTCTGAAAGAAATGCAAAATTGAAGTAAGAAAACCTGACACCCAGTAGTTATTTACAAAATGGTAGCACTGTGAGTTGAGACATTTCATCATAACAGGTTACATGCAATTTGCGTAAAAGCTGCATTTAACAACTAATATAACATACAATCAACATAACATACACCAACCTATATAATAGATACTAACTTGCAACCTTTACATGAAATTCCACTCGCGTAAAAATAGAAAATGTAGGCCTACTCTATATCATTCACAGTGGCCTGTCAAACTTGACTTGCATGTTCTGATATGTACCAAATGATTGGCATGACAGCAGAGATAAGATGGAGCTTTTTCTTTTTAGCAGGAAGAACATATTTGGTAAAAACATACACAGAATGTTTAATAGGGTATATAAACCAAAATGCTGAATTTCAGCTCACCATTAAACTAACAGATGGAAAACTAGACAAAATTTTAAATACATTTTAGAATAAATTCAAAATTAAAATTTGATTACACATGTTTGGCAAAGAGAGATGCATATTTGTAATGCAAAAAAACCCCAAAACAGTATGATGGAAAGTAAGGAACTGCTTTAAAACCATACTTTGCTGATTGAGTATATTTTTTTTCTACCGAATATGAACCTGCACGATTTGGATGTGTGCCGAGTAACAAAAAAAAGGAAATATGTAAAGTATTAGCATTAGAGACTGGTGTTTCAAATGACAGTTCTTAAAGAAGCGACATTCACGCTCTAATCTATTTCTGCTACAAAATCAAAATAATCTCATCACAAAACAGCATTACGCTAATACTTCATGTTTGACATTCCTGTATATCACTCATATTAAACATTTCGAAACTACTTTGAGTTTGCAATGGCACCTTATTGACATTGGTGTCAGTTCCTGCCTAGTATCCATTTGAATTGTGTTCATGTAGATGATTCTGTGTGTACCAAAATTAACTGTCAATGTTGGAAGTAGCACTTTTTATGCAGCTACTCAAAAGTAAGGGTGTGGTTTGTATAACGAATGCGTATGCTCGTCTTGACTTCTTTGCCTCACACCTGCAGTTGACATGACTTTTTACTAAATGTAACCACAATCTTTGTAGGAACCAACAATGTGAAGGCTACTGTCAAACATAATGCAGAATATTGGAGGGTTATGCAACATTGACATAAAAGTCTGTTGATTCACATATTTTTTGTTAAAAGCTTTTCGAATCCAGTACAGATACCTCAGCATATAAAGAGTTTTCCGCAAAAATACATGGAAGTTCTGCGTGAGCCTGTGTGAAAAGAAATAGCATAGACAATAGTATTCTGTATTCCTAATCCACAAAGTATTATGGGAAAACAAACAAAATACAGAAGCCTGTAATGTTAATGTCATGAAGATTTCAGGTTGTACTCGGGGAGTTCCCACAAGAAGGGCATTCTAATCCAAGTAGCCATTGAGTGTACACAAAACGGAATTATCAGTAATACTCTCGACATGGGCTTCTCACCGACACCTAACCTATATGTCCTGTTGATCTACCATACAGAAATGAACATAAATTCACATTTTGGTAAATTAGCATTTCAGGCTACACTGTGAAATTGGTATTCTGCCACTAGAAGCTCATCATTGTTAGTTTTGCACCCTACATTGTATATGATCAACAACAGTTTTAAAAACCTGAAAAATGAATGCCTGGTAGGTTTCTAAATGCCTGTTTGTAACTGGGGATGCCTGTTTAACAGGTTCCAAAACCTGCTTGTACCAACATTAGAGAATACAGATGCGATTACATAGTCGTTCAACAGACGACATGATATAACCCATAGCTATAGCTATATATATATATATTTCACTTTATTAATTTTATTTTTAAAAAGTTCAATGTTGCAATGTTGAAACATGAGTGACAGGGTACGTGAAGGACAGGCTTACAATGAAAGTGGCATGTAGTTTCAAATCCAAACAGATCTAAGATACCAGTGGAAGAGTTGGTGTTTCACTGATTATGATACAACACATCAGAATGATCCACAAAATACAGGTTTTAAATATTGGCAGTGACTGAAGAATTGAAATTTCTAATTATGGTAGAAATCACAGTTGCTGGTACTGAAACGTGAGGATATAGAGCCAAGACACAATGATGTTGACATAAAGAGTTCACCTCTGCCAACAAGGAGCTGAAAAGAGCTGAAAGAAACAGAGGGAAACTGCAAGTCAACGGCGGTTTGCGTCTGCCAAAACATACAGAACATTCTGTTATTGGCTAATTCAATCTGTAATGTACCTGAAAAACTGTGAAAAGGGATTAGCTAGTTTGATGATAAGGTTCAACTCCCACTGGGAGTAACTTGTCAGTGTGTTTCCTGTATTTAAAATAACTTCAGAACAGGAGTGAAGAAGATCATTAGAGTTAACCAAAGTGTTTCAATGAGCTAAATTTAATGCACACATAAGATCTGCATTACCCTTACCTTCAAGACAGTGAACCGCTTAACAGACAGAATAATGCCAATCTGTATGCATTGTCTTTTCCGCTAACATAGTTCCAAATCTCCTTGCATGCTATGCTTAAGGGTGCCATGTAGGTATTATATGATCTCAGCTCTCAGGGAATTAATGGGGTGGCTGCAAATTAATCAGTTCCTTTTAGGCACACACCTCAGGCACCTCAAATGACACAACCACATCTCAGCCTATTCCCTGTGGTGGAGGCACAGCAGTGTTCCTCCTATATGCTACCACGTGGAGGGTGTGTCTAAGGTATAGAGTCTTTGTTGCCCACCGGTGGGCTCCCTCCATTTGTGACCAAATTACGAAGAAGTTTGCGTCGACCAGCCTGGTAGTCCTCCTCATCAACATTGACCAAGAGTTTTATTGCCTCATGGCCCACAGCCTGTTTTAGGGAATCTGTGATAAAGACCCCTTTAAGGGCCTCTAGCAATGATCCATTAATGTAGTCTCTCCAGAAGGCATCCAAGTAGGTAAGCTCAGAGAACTTGATGTCACAAATGATGGAGCCCAAATCTCTGGATTTCAGGATAGTGTTGGCCTGGTTGAAGCGCTCAAACTGGCGCTCCACTGCCTCTTGCTTGTTGGAGAAAACATTTCCTTGAAGCGCAGACTCGTGCTGGCAATACTCAGCCCGAACTCGGAGGCGAATATCTAAAAGAATAGACCGAAAAAATTAAAAATAAACTGGAAAAGCCCACATTCTATTTTTCAATTCTATTTTCAAATAAAATTGTCAAAAGACTCTTGAACCTCCTTGTCAATAATTACCATGCATATTTGTATTCTTTTATTTAGCCATATTACTTTGCTGTTTGATGGCACAGTGTAATTTTTGGAAAAAAATGCATGAAACCAGCACAAACTATAGCATGTATTTTTAAAACTAAATAATTTAACCATTTTTGAAATCTTACTGTATTTCTTATGGTTATCCTGTATATGCTTCAATTCCCAGTACACATTAGTCACAACATTCAAAACACTTACCGGTCAAAAGAATAACATAGACTATCTATTTCATATCATTACACTGGCACCTGTCAAATGGGTGGGAGATATTCAGCAGCTAGTGAAAAGTAAGTTCATGAGATTGACTGACTGATGGATGCTTAAATGCAAATAAGCTCTATTACTCCTAGCTCTACTACTGATGTGAAGCAAACCTAAAATACAGGTACTGTCAGTGAACAAGAACTCTCTTTGTATCGACCTGTTCCAGAGTCTTTGCTCTGCATAGTATCACTGTAAAATGTTGGTAGCATATATATTGCACAGAAATCCATGTTCTCATGGAAAAACATCCCAGGGGAAACAAGGTTTCTCTAAACTGTTTCCTGTTTATTGATTCCAAGTTTCTTTCTAAAATAAAACTGTCACCTGGTTGCTTATGGCATGTTATGTTTTCTTGAGTTTGATACAATTTGAGACAAGCCAAAATCCCTCATTATGTAGTGTGCATTTTTACCACATGTTTGCTTCTCTCTGCAGTCCGCCGAGGAATGACTTCTCTTCCGTTTGCGGTTTGTTACAGAAGGAGCTGGCTTTGTTCGAGCTGGGCCAACATGTGATCCTGATGGGGAACAACAAATAACTGGCTGTGGACCTAGAGAGGGACATTAGTTTCCAAGTTAAATATTCAAATAAAAAGGCATATTGTAAAAAAAAGAACTTAAACACACAGACTCACACACATACCCACCCACCTGTTCTTCTGTGAGGTGCAGTGTCCTTGCTCTGCACTGTTCCTCTTGGTGAAATGTAGCGTACTGATGTCTCCTCCAGGTACTTGTCCACAGGATCTGGGCACACTGAAAACAACATTCGATTTCTGATGTGACTCTGAGTTGCAATGCCATGCATCTTCTAACTTGTGGAATACATCTCACAAAATGAGGAGAAAGTGCTGCAACATTCAAGATTTATGCACTGTTAGGTAGACTCATCACCTTAGTCAAATACACCAGCATGCTTTTTTTTTCTTTTTTAAGTGCTGGGCTCTGACCACTTTCTAGATGTGATGGCTGTAAATAACACCATATCGCTGTTCCAAGCAACAATGTGGAAACAAAGGTTCTGAAGGGAAGCTTCGAGAAACCAAAGACACAATAAAGCTCTACGTGCCAGTAGTGCATCACTTCATTATTTGCCAACCAAAATGAAACAAAGAAAGACAGTTGTCACAAAATACAGCCAGTGTTGGGGATTAAAAGTTAAAATGAATAGTGAGATTGCCATACATTGAAAAGAAACATCTATCCATTTTCATTAAACCGCTTTGTCCTGTGCAGGTTTGCGGAGATGATGGAGACTACTCCAACTGGCTTAGGTTGAAGGCAGGATACACCCTGGTCAGGTCAGCAGTCCATCACAGGGCCACACAGGGAGACAGACAAATGCAAAGTCATTCACTCCAAAATCTACCCATGTATCATCTACACTGCCTCTACCCTGCAGAAGGTTGCAAGAGGGCTGGAGCCCATCCCAGCTGACATACAGACAACCATGCAAGCTCACACCCACACCTACAGTCAATTGAGTCTCCAGTTAACCTCAGCATGTCCCTGGACTGTTGGAGGTTGCCAGAGCACCCACAGAAAACTCATATATGCACAGGGAGAACATGCAAACTCCACACAGAATGGCCCCAGCCAACAAGGAGATTCAAACTCAGGACCTTACAGGACTTGCTGACAGTGCTAACCACTGCTCCACTGTGCCACTCACAACTAAACTGTGAGTTAAAGTCTGATGCGTTCACAGCGAAAACACTGCTTTACTCACCTGCCTGCCGTTTCCTGAGTGTGACATAAGGCAAAAGGTCATGCCGGGTGATAATCCTCAGAAGCTGGAGAACGTGTCGGAAGTTGGTCTCATCACAGCGACCTTGGCGCTCTAGGGCCAGCAGGAAATCTCTTCCACTCCTGATGCCACCACGCTCATACTCATCAATCACATCAACAAAAAGGAATGACAGTACCCTGACATCCCGATGTGTTAGCTGGGCTCCAACTATGTCAAACATGCGGTGGAGTGAGTACAGCCCATGGGAGTTGTCCACTGCTTCCTCAGGCCATGGTTCAAAGCCCCCATCTCTTCTGGACAAGCTGGAGTTAGTGGAGGAAGCAGAAATGTTCCTGTTGGCCAATGCCCCACTGGTGGCTGCCACACCGGAGCAGCCTGGTCTGCCTGCCAGAGCTCTGTGTTCAAGAGGCCCAGCATTTGCACTGCTCTGACTTGAGTCCAGCTGGTTAGCCTGAATGTGAGGCCGGGCATGCTGAGCAGATGAGTTCTGAGCAAGCTGGGGAGGAATAACAGCATTGGGGAGCTGTGGTTGTTGTGAGGTCATCTCAGGTGCGATGGTGACAAGGGATGCTAGAATCCCTGCAACTCCAGCTGTCTTCCTTTTCTCCAACTGATGAGCTAGGGAGAGTGGAGGAGCAAACACACACACACATATATATATATATATATATATATATATATATATATATATATATATATATATACTATATATATATATATATATATATATATATATATATATATATATATATATATATATATATATATATATATAAAGTGACAAAGTAATTTCTGACAAAGCCTTAGTGAATATAATCCTTAATATAAAACCAACTACACAGTACCTACAGGTTATCACAGTGAAAGCAATCCAAGTACAACATTAAGAGAAAAAAAAAACACAAAGCCCACAATTCATATCTCTGGATGCATAAGTACATTGTGGGCAATCTTTAAATCAGTGAGCAGGACCATAGAAACATGTTTGCATGCTTTTTGCATATATGTGACAAACTAGGTAGCTGCAGTAGCTGAAATGAGTTTGACACTAGTACTGCCATGTCACATTTTAGAACACACAATTATAGTCAGACTTGTGCATTAAAACTGAGGTTAAATGTTTTATATTTTACGTGCAATATCACAATACTAAAATAGCTTAACACTCACAGCAACTTTATGTTGTCTGGCATTGTAAAAGTTTTGAACTTTCAGAAATATACAACATCATTTTAGAAATTAGCCCTTACACTGAACACTATAACTCTGAAACTGAGTTAACCAAGTCTGTAACTGGTGAACAGTATACAACAGAAGTAAGTACAACCTAAATGTCAAATGATTCAATTGTATCACCTTTCATTAATTGAATGACTTCTAAGTTGAACACTTGTCATGTAAATTTATAAACAGTTTAACTATTAAAAATATAGGCCCCACAGTTGGAACTCAGAAGAAATGCAACGGATGTCAGTCACAACCTTTCATTAATGAGATTCAAATCTTTCATTTTCAGTACTTCATATTTCCACCTGCATTTTGGATGACAGAAAGATAAAGGTGTTGGGCGAATTTCTGGAGCAGTGTGCTGGCAATTTTCAGAATATTTTTCCCAGCTGCTCTTTGCTGGAGGGGTTGTGTTACTTTTCATTTCACTTTAACATTCCCCAAAGGTGTTCTATTGGGCTTCATCCAGGTGGCATAGTTGTCAAAGTCATAATTTTCACCTTTTTCTTTGTTGAAAAACTTTTGTGTGATTTTGGCAGTGTGCTCTAACTCAAGTCTCATGATGGAATATTCCTCTTCTGCCAAGTTTTAAAAGCCTGGAAGTCACCTTGTCAGCCAGCATTTTGGTAGATCAACAGTAATTCGTGGCATCTTCTATGAATATCATCTCCCCAACACCTTTTTGCACTCATGCAGCTCTTCATCATTGCATTGTCATCTCAATGCTTCACTGTCAGGTCTATCACTGTCAAGTCTATGCATTTACTGTGGTGGTCCTGGCCAGGTTGACCCAAGAAATGCTGAACCTCTCTGTGAATCAGACAAATTTATCTTGGTCTCATCTGTGTGTGGTCTGAATAATCATTAGGCTTCTTTTCATTTTCTTTAATAAAGTTTCGTCTTGCAGTTTTATGCTGAGGAGCATGCAAGGTTTTTGTTCACAGCAGTTGGGATTATGCAAAGTTCTTTGTACACTGTGAGTGGTCACTGAAACTCCACCTTCTATTATAATAACCCCTGTGTCAAGTCTGAAGCACTTGCCCATCACTGTTGCACCATGCCTCCTGTCCAGTGGACAGGCTCCACAGTGGACCTCCCAGAGAATATAACAAGGACTACAGTCACAAAAATTGCAATCCAAGACAGTACAGTTGGAGGTTCTCGATGTGACGCGACAGTTACTGAAGAGGTAGCGGAATAACACTGAGTTGGTCTGCAGTTAAGGAAACCTTAGACAGGCTGTGCCAGGACTAGCTTTTTAGGAGCAACTGAACTTTCATGACAAACATCAAAATGGCAGAAATGTAGACCAGCTTAACTAAATTACTGATCATTTAATCGTAAGTATTTGTCGTAAACTGAGATTTCAGATTTGTAAACCGTCATCCTTTTTGTGTCATCAATGATGGCCTGACAGTGAGAAGCAGTGCATTGTGCGCTTTTTACCAGAAGTAAATGTGCATTCCATGGACACTTTTTTTTCTCATTTCATTTTACATACTCCAATAAAACAGGACAAATATAGTAGTGAACAGGAAACTGATTGTGGTCTCAGACAACTGTCAAGTAGTATTTACTTTTAACGGTACACAGCAGTTAGTTTGAGATTAGGGAACAGGTGCTGCCCAGGTTTTGTTTTATCTGATTATCTATTAAACCTTGCCAAACTGTGTTGCTGACATTGTTCCTGGTTGTCTGCATCTTTCAAAGTAAACATCATAAATGTCCCATAAATGTCATCATAAATGAACAATAGATTACAAGCTAACAACTAGGTGGCACCTGACGAAAGTTAGCTAGAACGCTATTGACAATGAAGTAGAAAGTACAAAATGCAAGTTGTTGACTAGTAGTTGCTACAGAGAAAATGAAAGAACTGATTTCCAGTCCTCTTTATGTCTGTAGCGACCCAATGGTCAAGAATTTGCCATGGTCGTGTAAAATTGTGCATAATATTACACCTATACTGTTGACTTGCGTAGTTGTTGTGAACGGTTATTGCTAGATTCAGTTCATTTCTGCTGTTTTACCGTTAGCCAAACTAACGTACCTAAAAGAGACACGTAAAACAAAAACAATCAATTTGACAAAAGATACACGTCATTGTCAAATGATATATTTACATTACCTTCTACCTTTCAGATATTCCTGACGAGAACGATACTATCAAAGTTCGGTATGCGGCTAACGCTATGTTAGCTTCCCAGTGTCTAATGGCAAAGCCTCTTTCAGGATAGAAACCACGTTTAGCTTCGTTTAATGGTTTCAGTCGACTACACGATGAATGTTCAACACATAGGTTTCCGGTCTCTTCATGTGTTGCGGCGTTTCTTTCAGGCCAGAAATAAGAGTTGGTCTTGGTCCTCAGAAAGACACCATGGGGAAAATAAGCAAACAGTTGTCGTTGTAAGCTAAAATGAAAGAATTTCCGGTTCACGTTACAGTTCAGTTCCGGTGCCACGGTTTCTTCTGCGTTTTTCCTTCGTCTTAAAGCCGCATTCATTGTTTTTTTCCCCTTCTTTTTTTTCTTCTCTTTTTTTTTTTTTTTAAGCTTTGATTGAAAATTTGTAATGCGATTATATTATACATCTTAAATGAGAGTATCACAATATAGAGAAAGAAACAAAGGCGAAAAAAGACGTTTTTCTTGTTTTTAATTGTGTCGTTTTTAAATGTGAAAGCATGAGAATTTTGGACGTCCAGTCAATGTAAGGTGGTAACTTCTTCACGAATTTTATTTTCATAATAATGAGCAAATGAATCACATGAAGTAGAGAAAGGCGACAGAAAGAAATAAGGATGTGCATATATGAAGAACAAATTGGTTTCTCGGGATAACTATATCTTTTGCAGAAAGGGTCATTAGTCTCTTATTACCACATTATTATGGTATGATGACTAATGATTTCACCCCTGTGTAATTTGACCTGAATATCAAATGAAAACAGTTTAGTGGAAATTCAATTCAGTAAAAGTAGGTATTTGTCACTATGAGACTGAAATGTTAAGCTGCAGGATACTAGTGTTGCACAAATGTCTAGAGAGATATTCTGCCATTCGTCATATTTTTCTCAGCTGCTTTTTGAAGGAGGGGCTGTGTTGCACTATCTCCTCTTGAAATACCACAAAAGGATTGGGTACAAGTCAAATGACAGACTTGTTCTGTACATAGTTTTCTTTGTTATCTTCTTTAAAAAGGCATGTGTGTTTTTGGCAGTGTGCTCTGGGACATTGTCATGCTGCGGAATATTATTTTCTGCCAAACTTCTACAGACTGCTAGTCATCTTGTCAGAAAGCTTTTTTTCTCCACATTTTTGTTATTCAACAAACAGATATACAAAGGGGAGAGAAAACAACCATGTTAGTAAAACATAGGACATCAAGACAAAACACATCAGCAAACAAATGATGAACCAGTGCCCTCACAACAAAACCAATTTTCAGTTGACCAATGTCCCTTACAAACTCCACAAAGGGTCCCCAAACCTCCCCATATTCCCCCTGTTTGACCTTCATCACATAAGCCACCCTCTCTAATGGAAGGTTTGACGACATTTGTTTTGTCCAAAGTCCAACAGTTGGTTTGTGGGCCTCTTTCCAATACAGAGCTATTGCCATTTTGGCATTCAAGAAGCTGATGTTCAACAATATTTTCTCATTTTTATTATAATGATGTTCTTTTCAATGCAGACCAAATACAAACAATTTAGAATCTAATGATTAAAAAAAAAAAATCTTCTTGCATGTGACGTCCCAAAATGCTCTAATCTCTCTGCACTGCCAGAGACAGTGAATACTGTTCCTTTAACCTCTGTGCATTTCATGAATACATTTGGTATTTTTTTTATTGAACTGATTTAGCTTTGCAAGAGTTACATGTGTTCATATTAGCCAGTTATAATGAATTAGTCTGAGCTATGTTTGTCTGAGTATAAGTTGGAGTACAGGCAAACAATCTTGCCTAGCATTATTCATAATGACCAAACGGGATTCATCCGAGGTCGATACTCTACACACAACGTAAGACGTCTACTTAACCTCATCCAACACTCTTCCGCGTTCAATTCTGATTCTCTGATTATTTCTCTTGATGCAGAGAAGGCCTTTGATAGGCTCGAGTGGCCTTATCTCTTTTTTACTCTCCAAAAGTTTGGTATGACTGATGGGTTCATTAATTGGATACGAATCTTGTACGCATCACCTCTCTCGGCAGTGATCACTAATGGCCATAAATCCAATAATTTCGGCATTGAACGTGGAAGTAGGCAGGGATGCCCTTTAAGCCCCTTGTTGTTTGCTCTAGCTATGGAACCCCTAGCTGCTGCTATTAGGATCGACCCTTGTATTGAAGGGCTTCTTTTAAATAATTGTCAGCATAGGATATCTCTCTATGCTGACGATGTCCTAATTTTTTTGAACTCACCATCCAGGTCTATTCCAAAATTGATCAATCTAATTACCCAATATAGCAGCTTTTCGGGTTATAAAATTAACTTTTCTAAGAGCGAGGCTATGCCTCTTTCTAGCTCATACAAAGCCTCTCCTAGTATTTCTCGGCCCTTTCGTTGGTCTCCGAATGGATTCACCTATTTAGGGGTTAAGATCTCTCCTAATTTAAAGGACTTATACAGTCTTAATTACACTCCTCTTATTCAAGCTGTTAATCGGGACTGGGACAGATGGTGCAGTCTACCACTATCCCTGCTGGGTCGTATACACCTTGTCAAAATGAACATCCTACCACGCCTCTTATATTTATTCCAGATGTTGCCCCTTGTTCTTTCTTCAAGAGTCTTAGCAAAATTAAATAGTTCTATAGTCTCATTTATTTGGAACAGAAAAAGACCCAGGTTAAGATACAGCTACCTCTCTCTTCCAATACGTATGGGTGGTCTTGCTGCTCCGTCGCTATCACTTTACCTCTGGTCTGCTCAATTTAAATTTCTTTTAGAATGGTACAGGTCAGACCAGGGTTCAATCTATTTAAGTGCTGAATCCGCTTCCTTAAACGATATTCCGTTGTGGAATCTACTCTACATTTCCCCTCCGAAATCCTCACTTCTCACAAGGGACAATTTATTATTGAAAAATATGCTAAGTATCTGGCATAAAGTGAGAAGTTTAGAAGGTTACAAGAAACATTTTTCTTTACTCACCCCAATCCACCAAAATCCTGATTTTATCCCGGGCCTTAATGCAGGGTTTTCTGAGTGGTTTCGTAGGGGAATTAAAACAGTTGGTGATTTGGTCGACGGAGATGCAATTTTGTCATTTCAACAAGTGAAAGACAAATATGGTATTGGTAGTGGAGATGTTTTCAGATATATGCAGGTGAAACATTTCATTCTTGGTAGGCTAAAGGAATGTGATGGCCGAATGTCTATCTCCCAGATGGAATCTCTGATCCTAAAAACCACAAAACTTAAATCTTTTTCAAAATCAGTTTATAATATCCTATCCAAACTCAATAAGGACAATGCAGATAAAGTTAAAAAGCGGTGGGAAATGGATTTGGGACCTATTACAGCTGAATCCTGGGATGAACTTTGTAATCGGCCTTTTAAGGCTCTTGTCTCTAATTCCATCTGGGAGAGACAATTTAAGATTCTGCATAGGCTCTTTATAACTCCTGAGAAAAGGCATAAAATGTATTCTTCATTATCTGAAATATGTAACAAATGTCATTCCGCTGTTGGTACCCTTTTCCACTGTTTGTGGGATTGCCCACCCATTCTGCAGTTCTGGGAATCAATTATTGATAGGCTCTGTACAATTTTTAAGTGTCATTTGAACTTGAGTGCTCGAACTTGTCTCCTTGGTCTGGAGGACGAACTGCCTGTGCGATTTGGTAAGCGAAAGCTGTTGCATATACTGCTACATTGCGCTCGAAAGTGCATAATGATGCAATGGATTTCGGATGAAGCCCCCTCCCGTCATCAGTGGCTCCAAACGGTTATTGCCATAATACCAATGGAGGCATTCTCCACTCTGTTGATGAATAAGCCATACGCATTTTACAAGACCTGGGACCCTTTTTTAGACTACTTGGACTTCTCCTCTGCACAAAGACTGCGATCCGGCTTACTGTCAATGGCTTGGCCAAAAGAATGTTAAAATCGCTGCGGATTTACCAATTTTCATTTCATTCATTTAATTTTTATGTTTTTGTAACGCTCTGCTTTGCACAAAATGTTCAATAAAAATATATAAGAAAAAAAAAAAGTTGGAGTACAGGCGAATTTCCACTCCTCTGCTGAAATTTCTGTTTCCAGATCTTCCTGCCAACCAAGGAACTTATGTTGTGAGCTTTCAGATGCGAAGGATGTAAACATATTACAGAATTCAGATAGGATGCCTTATTTTAAACTGTTCTTTGTTATCAATATTTTGACAAGTGACGGTTGGGGTTTAGTAATTATATTGTTTTAATTTGCTTTTACAAAGCTTCTAAGTTGTAGGAATCTAAAAAAAAATGAAAAAGTTTTCTGTTCAGATTAAATCTATGTGCCAGGTATTCAAAAGACATCATAATGTCAGAATTTGATGGATACAGATCTTGGATCTTTTTGAGTCCTTTAGAGGACCAGATTTTAAATGTAGCATCAGCTTTCCTGGTGTGAAGAACTGGTTGCCCCATATTGGACTGTATAGTGACAAAAAATCCGGTTCTTTTTTTTTTGCCAACATTCTTTTTATTGATTTTAGTTTGTTTTTCAGTTACACACAAACAAACAAACAACCGGACAATGAACTTACATGATGAAAGTTTCACTTGGGGAATTTACACCTTACACATTTACACTTTTAAATAAAATGTTGATTGAAAATTAACATTTTTTTTTTAATATAACCATTAGGGCTGCAGCAAACGATTATCTTGATAATCGATTTATCTGTTAAACATCCCTTGACTAACCAAGTAATCACGAGACTGCGAAAGGTGTGCAAATATGGCATTTTGACGAAATTTGAACTGCATAAAGCTGAAAAATATGCCATTATAGAGCCTATGAACTGAGTAGATTTACAAATAAACAGTTTTCTCATGGGATGTTAAGTTTGTGCATTACCCCAATAATCATACAATGTCACTGCAGAGGGCTACTTTTAAAATTACTCAATATTCTCAATTACATCTGTAAGATCTGTTTTTGCAGTGTATTCAACAAATGGATCCCAAATTTGATGAAATAAATGCATTTTATGTTTAATTGTATAGGTAATTTTCTCTAAAGGCAATGTTGTAGAAAGTTCTGATAGCCATCTTCCTATACTTGGTCTATTAATATCCTTCCAGTTAAGTGCCACTAATCTCTTTGCCAGTAAAATACCTAAATCTAATAATATCTTTTGGCTTTTTCTAATTTTTAATGTGCTTGGAAATAGGCCTAAAATAAACAGTCGTGGAACTAATGGTATGTGAATATGTAAAATATTTTGAAGGTGATGTTTCACTTCTTGCCAGAATAATTGGATTTCTGTACACTGCCATATACAATGATAAAGAGTACCTTTTTCCTTGTTACATTTCGTGCATGTATCTGGTATGGCGTTATTATACTTGTTGAGTTTTTCTGGTGTAACATAAGTTCGCATCAGCCAGTTATATTGTAGTAATTTCAGACGTGTATTAGTAGTTTTTGATTGTGCTGTAGTACATGCTTCTTGCCACTCTTCCCATGAAATATCCTCACCCAGGTCCTCTCTCCATGCTTCCATCCGTAATGCAGATGTCTCACTACACTTATCTACAAGGAAAATGTATATTTTTGATATTTGTCCACATTCTTGGCACTTTATGTCATCTATTAACAAATCCGGTTCTTTTAGATATTTTCTTACATCATAACAGGTTTTAATCAGATGTTTAGCTACTAGATTGCAGGCCTGTCTTTGTATATTTATCCCTGTGTCTGAGTACAGGTACATGAGAAGAGGGAGTCTTAGACTCAGAGTTTCAATTTCTGTCCATTATAGAGTATCTTTAGTTGTTGGGGATTCCTTGGTCTTGGGAGTAATATAAATAGAGCTCCAGTCATAGAAGGTGGAAGAGTCTCATTCTGAAATGTTCCTAGAAACATTTCCAGCAGTGGTGTTAATAATTTGGGTATACATTTTTAATGCAAATCTATTGGTAAACCATCTGGTCCAGGTTTCATACAGTCAATTCAAGATCAAGATCCATTTAATGTCATTTTCCTAAGTATTTGCATACATAGTAAAAATGAAAAAACACCTCTCCAGAACAAGCACTTAAAACTAAAAAATAACAACAACAACAACAAAACATTCAGATACATAAATAAAAACAGTGACAATTAAAATCATGCATGCGTGTCTAAAAATAGCAGCACGTTAAAATGTAACAGAGCAGAAGGATAAAAAGTGCCTGTACTGTACATGATGGAGATCATTTCAGAATGCAGCAGGTTATTGTAGTCATTGCAAAAAATGTAGTTGCACTTCCAATTTCTTCTTTGGTAGTTTTTTAATCTAGTTGCCATCTGGATTCTTCTGAGATAGATGGTATAGTTAACCCAACTAAGAATCTGTTCATGTTTTTTAGGTCTGTCTTAATTTCTGTATCATGCAATTTTTCATAGAATGTTTCAAAGGCACTGTTATTTCCAAAGACTCTGTAATAGTAACACTGGTCAGACAGTACTTTGTTATATTTGCATGCATCCATGGTGCCATCTATAAATGTATTCTACCCAGTATCTATAGCACTTATGCAGCCCCATGTCATCATATTCATCACACGTTTCCTCTGGCTCCAATATGTGTGTCTCCTTTCATTAGTCCAGCATCCTACCAACCGTGTTCCAGATCACAAACTTTCTCTTTTTTACTTTAAGTACCACAGCTGCCCTCAAAAAGTATGTACTGTTGCACGCTTACAAATGGGACAAACGACTTTATCGTAGTAATACTTAAACTTTGACCATCACAGTCTATAATAAAATTAGCTGTCATCATCTGCGTGCTCTCGGCGGTATCAGAGCCCATGAAAAGAGATACACAAAATATATATGTTTGCATGTGAATAAGCATATATAAATATGTGTTCTATGTATCCCGTCCTGGATGTCATGTGTTTCAATGTAAAACATTTTTGCCACATGCAAAAGTGGGCAATAAAGTTGTTATGAATTTGCGTATATTATGTTTCAGTGTTTACAACAATAAGTGCATAGGTGGTTAAGAATGTTAAATATCAAACTAAATTTAATTTCATTTATCTGTAATGAATTTCCTGAGGCATCACATATATCATACATTTAATCCCAACATTTCTTCCCCTTCCTTTTCTCTGAATCTATTACTAAACATCAGGATGTGATTGCTCTTGACTTTTAAACAAATCAAAGCGATAAACAGCAGCTTTAATTGTTAGCTAAAATATGTCAACTAATGCTGGCGAAGTTCACTTATTTAAAAAAACAAAACAAAACACATTGATGTAATTCGCCACAAGTACATGTGGATGTGCGATATAAATATTGTAAATCAGTTCATTTGTTGATTTCTCATGACCAAAATCGCAGTTCTGTCTGTCTTTTATATTTACACATTCAAATCACTTTGAACTGACGGAACTGCCTGACTATGTAAAGCTCATTCCAGACAAGGCAGACCTGCGCAGATTGGATCACCGGAGATCGCCGCACAATGCAGCCGGTTTACGCATAATGAGACGTTTTTTGTGACGTTTCTGTCCGACTCGCTCTGACGTCTGGCCAACGTAACCAACGCTAATATCGTGAGATCAAGATGGCTGTAGATTAGAGCATAGACCGGATATGGTTTAGAGCATAGAGACCCAGATGACGCAGCTGCTCTCCAGCGACTGCACAGCCTCAATGCATGACGGGAAACGTTTGGCTCCAGCCTGCTCTAACAGCTGATTGGTTTCAATGTTGACTGAGCAATATGACGTTTGAGATAAACTTGACTTAGTTATTTCAGTTACATATGTTGATTTTGAAGGTTTATTCTACTTGTATGATTGATGGTTATCAGCCAGATAGTCTGAACACATTTTAATATCATAAACTGCAGACAATATGTAATTTTGTCTATGAATACTGGGCTGACTTAATTCTTTAAGTATTTAGCAACACTAACATTTCTGCTAATGAATGTAAGGATTGTTAAAATAACATCTGTACGACGTTTCAGTCTGTTAGCACTTTCAAAAAAACAAGCTGACAAAGTTCTTCACAGGTATTAAAAAATATGCAATGCAATAAAGACACAGATTGATTGAACTAGACTTTATATATATTTAAAACTGATATAATACATGTTTTGCTAGATTGCTTTAATAATTCAGAAGTAATACTAATATTTTCAATATTCAGTAAGATTTCCAAATTAATGTATTATGATTGGTTTTTTCTAAATTGACCTTGTGTTTTAAAATTCACATCTTCCAGCTTCCCCCTTTTTCTTTGCCATTATTTCAGAATCAGCTGAGCTGCAGTATAATAGATTCAAATTCTGGTCAACACAATCACAAAGCCAAAACCAGTCAACTCATTTGAATTTACTGTTCAGAAGTATTAATTATTTATTCCCTCTCTGCAATCACACCTCAGTTTAATATTTAAATAATGTTTAACTCACTACACCCTCAAAAAATGAAAATAAACCACATTTTTCTCTAATTCCACAACTTTGGATGAAGTTATCATATTATCATACTAACTTAAACCAACATCAGAGCCAAATCTGTTATCTGTTACCATCCCTAAATATATAAACTTACCGAGGAATAATCCACTGATAGACTTTAATAAACATGTTCATTGAATTTGGATGTGCTGATAATAATAAATCATATTTTTAAAAATGTCTTACCTTGTAAAAGTGCATCAAAAAGTCTCCTCTGTTACAACTCCACTGCGCTGCTTGTACTTGCTGCTAACTTCCAGGAACTATCGAGACGCTCCATGATCCACCATTGCTGCAAAAAACAGTCCTTTGGAGTTTAGGCGACTCTCTTTTAAGGGCTCTGCAATTGACAGAGTATGTACTGGGACCATAGGCTGAATACGACTGAGACACACTAAACCTTATTCTGCTCAGTTTGTGTGAAGAAATTCAATGGAAAAAGAATGTGTCACACTTGGTCTGCTCTAACTTACGGTCAGCTTGAACTTACACTTGCACTACGTTATTATTTTTAAAATAAAGTGTTTACTTTAGAAGCACTGCAGACGTGATCAATATGGATGATAAACAGTTTGAAACATAAAAGTTTGCTTTAAGAAATTCAAAGGAGACGATATGTTTCATTTGGATCTATCTATCTATCTATCTATCTATCTATCTATCTATCTATCTATCTATCTATCTATCTATCTATCTATCTATCTATCTATCTATCTATCTATCTATCTAAACAGAGACAGACTGAAACATGAGCTACATGTCATTTCATTTATTCCTGCTTTATTATTGTTGGTCTCAACCCACAGATGTACAGCGCCATCAACTGGCGGGAGTGCAGTTCTTGCACAACATTATTTTCACTTTGCATTGGTACTAATAAAGTGCACTGCATTGTGCTAAGCCATCTCCTGTCAGCGGTAATGACTTCAGACTGCTGCCTGTCTACCTGCCTGCCTGTCTGTCTGCCTGCCTGCTGACAGCAGGCTGGAGACAGGCTCGTCAGGAAGATAAGGACTTGCTGTGGCTCTTTAAAAGGCGTGGTGACGGCGGAATAGACTACAGAATGGTATGTAGCTGACAAGCCAATATACAACATCCTGGAGAGGAGGTTTGATCAGAGTTTGGATTTGGAGCCAGGGAGAATAGAACAATCCGCTAGACAGGTAGGTATGCTTGTTTCCCGAATCTAACACTGGCCTTGTATTTTAACAGCCGCCAGAGGGCTCTGTAGATGTCTGTGGTCTCATGCTGTCTTTTAATCATAAACCACCCAGTTTGAAAATGGCCACAGATGAGCTCACGTCCAAGCTCAGTCGTCGGCTGCAGATAGAAGACGGAACCGAGGAGCCTGTTGCTGTTGACGTCCCCGAACAGCAGAACGGGTCGGAGGACAAAGCGAGTACGGCCAACGCAGATTCGGAGCTGGGGGCCAAGCTGCTGCGGCGAGGAGAGCTGAACGAGGGGCATGGAGAGCACGTCCAGCCCAGCATGAAGGTCTTCAACCCCTACACCGAGTTCAAAGAGTTCTCCCGGAAGCAGATCAAAGACATGGAGAGGATGTTCAAAACGTGAGTGTGACAGTCTGGACACAGTCCTGGACGACTGAAGGCCTCATCTTTATCTTTTATATCTCAGCCAGAGGTTCTCCATTTGAGTCAGTCAGGGAAGTAGACACAGAACAGGCTTGTTCATACCAGGAAGTCGACTTATTTTAGTCCAATTATTAGTCTTACAGGAATTGGAGATTTGGGTGTTACACTTTAAGGAATAAGTGGTTAATAAATAAAACAAAAAAATAAGAGAGTAATCACTGTTGCAGTTGTAGTCAATGTAAATGCAATGTATTCATGTATTTCCGGAGCATGACTGATTGCAAAGTGGGGATATTATGCAAGTCAGTGATAAGGAAGTCAGATAACTCTCACTCAGTACAGAAAATTGCTTTGTGTTCTCAACTGTCTGTACTGGACCTAATTATGAGTTTAAAAATGTCCAGGACCTAAGCTGGAGTTTAAAAAGAACTGTTATATATCTGTTTGAAATATAATTGCACACGCACATTACTTTTAACACAAGAAGTGAGTCTTCACAATACAAAGACAATCACAGTTTGGATTTGCCAAGTAGTGAAAACAGTTGTATAGTCTCCAGGAAATGAATCTTAAGTCAGAGTATGTCTCTTGAAATGATGGAACGAGGACTCAGCATAAGCTGTTTTTGTTTTGTCCTGTGCCGTAGTGATCATGGGATCTTGTGACGTGAGCAATATTGTGGAGGCAACTTCGAAGTAGATGGTGAAAAATGTCTGTCAGCAGGACATAGTCAAATGGCATGGATGTTATCATTTGTGTGAGGGTTAAACTATACTTTATTGCAATAAAGCCATCAGTCAATCCCTGTACTGCACTTCTTCTTTCACATATGCACTGAGGGTTGTGAAGATAAGAACTACTGCTTCATGATTTGAGATTTAGGAGGAGGGAGAGCCCTTGTCCAATGATGTTGGGGGTAGCAGATTACTAATCATTCCATCATAGAAAATCAAGGATTATAGGAGTCTGTGGAAATTCTAAACTGCCATGATATCCATGGTCTTTACAAGTGTATTTCAAATGTTGTTCGCAATTCAATTTAATTCAATTAAATATACTTTATTGTCCCACTTGGGGAAATTTATCTTGGACTCAAAAGCTGTGCCATCAATGCCATCTCAACAACTACAAAATTGTATTGCACATATCCCAAACATGACATATAACACATACATACACCAAAGTAAAAACACTATAAAAAATGACTGCACAATCTTCGGCCTAAGCAGCATTGTTCAGGAATTTGATGGAGGTTGGAACAAATGAATTCTTACTGTATGGGCTGTAAGCAGGTATGATTTAAGAGCGAAAATGTAATTAGTTACAAGCAAGTGGGAGAAAATTACTTAAGGATAATCATGAATGTAAACCATTGATAAAAATATACGGTGTGAACATAAATGGAAATAACCTGCTTTTTAGCTTCACTAGGTTGTCGAAAGTGCCTTACAATATGTATGTCATTCACTTATTTGCACACATGGTCACACATCAATGGCAGTAGAGTTGCGATGTGAGGTGTTTGCTTATTATCAAGCACAACACTTTGAGGGGCACATGGTGGGACCACCAACCCTGCAATTAGTCAGTCAGTCTACTCAACCACCTCTGCAACCAGTGGCTCAAAAAACATATATACTTGATCTTTGATATTACTCCAGGAAGTTCCATTACATCAGATTTTATTATCAAAAAATGATTGAAAGTTTGAGGCATAGTCTACATTTTGTACTTATGATGTAGACCTGTTACGTAGATGACATTGCCTGTTTTACTGTGTGTTTGCAGTAAATCTAAGATATGCATAGTGGTTATGTGTTCTGTTTGCGATTGTTCGGTGTGGTGAGAGTTTTTGGAGAGGAACTGTCCGAGTCTGTTTGTCCATGCTTTGAGTGACCTGTAGCACTCTCAGGAAGCGAAGTTGCTGCTGGGCCTTCTTGACCACTGCTGTGGTGTTGACAGACCAGGAAAGATCATCACAGATTTGCATGCCCAGAAATCTGAACGAGTGGACCCTCTCCACTTGGCACTTCCCTTCCTAAAGTCCATAATTTTTTCCTTTGTTTTTGTGGTGTGAGGTGTGAGGTTCTTCACTGAACACCATGCTGACAGTCTCTTGACCTCATCTCTATAAGCAGACCCATCTCCTCCTGAGATGAGCCTGGTGGTGTCATCAGCAAGCTTTATAATGAAGTTTAAGAGATGGTCGGAGTGCAGTTGTGTGTCTACAGCGAGTACAACAGTGGACTCAGTACACATCCTTGTGGAGAACCAATGCTGAGTATGAGGGTGGAGACGAGGTGGGCCCGAGTCTGTTAGACCATGGGCAGTCCATCAGAAAGTCTTTAATCCAGCCGCAGATGGGGATGGAGAGGCCTAAATGAGAAAATTTCTCAACTAGTATGTCTGGGATTGTATTGAAGGCTGAGCTAAAGTCTATGAATAACATCCTTTCATAGCTTTCCTGGTGTTCCAGGAGGCTCAGCGTGGTGTGAAGAGCTGTGTGATAGCATCTGCAGTGGATCAGTTTTCCCAAACTGATGTGGGCTGAAGGTGGGGGGCAGGCTAGTCATGATGTGCTGTACGACCATTTTCTCAAAGCACGTCACGATCACAGGCGAAACTGCAACTGGTCTGTATTCATTTAGAAAGGTCTTAAAGACCTTTGTTTTGATTTTGTTGCTTTTTACGTAAAAAAAAAATGTGCAGATACTATAAGCTGAAGAGCTTTCACCTTCAGTGAGGGAATATCCTCAGATTGACTCTGACATTTTGTTTTTACATGTTCATGACTGAGGGCTTTCTCTGTGCAATGCTCCAGCCCACATTCTTCAGGTTCCTTTCATGACCAGTCTTGCCCTGGCATTTTAAATGAATTGTTTAATTATTACACACTTTGCACATCCATCTTCAGAGGGTCAGAGGCATTTACAATGTGAGACTGAGACAGTTATTCGTGTAATTACCAGACTAATCACGCTCTGTCACAAAGCTCTGCTGTCATTTCATCTAGTAAAACAGTGAAAAAACTGACACAACATTTTCTGCATATAAACCCAGCCCCCATGTTGTAGCTTTGAGCACTAATCTGATGTTCAGCCAACAATAAAATATATGTGATCTGTGCAAATAAAGCAGGATCAGCATTTGGTCGAGTAATAGTTAAAGTTTTAGAAACTTTACCTGAAGTCAATTGCATCACATTTTTGTGATTGGAAGGAAGAAAGAAAGAAAGTATTTACAGATAATTGGAAATACTCCTATATGGGTCAAGCTGCTTTGAAACGTTCCTGATTGACACAGGCTGATCGCTTTGCCTCCAGTATTGCTGCTTTTTTTTTTAGTGTCATCAACCACAGCCTCATTCAAAGTACTGCAAGCTGGACACTGACTACATTGGGCTATTAAAATGTTCACATTTCAACTCTGAGAGAGAACATTAACACTATACTGTAACATAATCTAGAACTATACCTACCAGTTATTTTTTTATTGAATAATCTAAGGATTGTTTTTCTCAATTAGTTGATAAATACAGTGATTGAAGTATCAGTTATTCTAGAGATTTTTTTTTATTACTTGACTTCAGATGAAAATATAATTACCTAACATATATTATGTTGTATTATATTAGATAAAAGAATTAATATTTCAATATTTCAGTCATCATCTAATATCTATGTCACTACTGTGTCATGATGTTGGTTGTGACATGAATTGCTTTCATGACTGTAGTAGTATACAGTTAAGGTAATTATGGACATATTGACATGACTGAAATGATTTAAAGACTGTAGCAGCAATCCTGGTCATACATGACTGATTAAATAAACAGAAAATATAGTACAACAGTACAAACAAGAAAAGCACTCAGAGAATGCAGTACTCTGCCAAGCCTGCTCAGTCCTTGTATGATTTCCGATGGATGAAATCTTTAAAAAAAATTTGTGGTCTGCAGCAGTCAATTTGTAGTAGGATCGCAATCATATTAGGTGTAAAGATAAGCTGTTTTTCACTTTGTGCCAGGATTCGTCAGTTCACCAGTCCTCTGCCTACTTATGTGTTCATTTCTTCACACAAGTACAGTAATAATTTTGTTTTTGTTAAGTTTGCTATTGTAAAATGACATTAAATGAGTATTATTTATCAGCAACCTCTCTTTTCGAAACAGCATCTGTAACTTTGGATAATCCAGAGAGCAAATTCTTTACTTAGACTATACAGCTCTCCTCTGGTCATTAAATTTATAAAGCATTTTATCCATTTGAAGTATCACCAGACACATGAACCTGATATCTTAAATAGACAGCCTGAATAAATTAAACCACAACATTCTGCAACACAGAGTGGCACAGCATACACATGATGAAAGATGTGGATTTTTTGTTTTTCTCAACTGTAACAAAAGAATTTTCTCTTCAATTCTGTGAAGGTATGATGCTGGGAAAGACAACTACATTGACTTAATGGAGCTGAAACTGATGATGGAGAAACTTGAAGCGCCACAGACACATCTTGGCTTGAAGAATATGATCAAGGAGGTGGATGAAGACCTGGACAACAAGCTCAGCTTTAGAGAGGTGAAACAAGTAAACCTAGTCAGAATTAGTCAGATGATCAGATGGTCCTTTATCTATATCCATGCCTCTCTGTTCTTTCTGTCCTTCACAGTTCCTGCTGATCTTCAGGAAAGCAGCAGCAGGAGAGCTTGCAGAGGACAGTGGTCTTAGTGTCCTTGCACGTCTCTCAGAAATTGATGTCTCCTCAGAAGGGGTTAAAGGAGCCAAGACGTTTTTTGAAGCTAAGGTAAGTTGAGTCCAATTTTTTTTTTATACAACTCCATCCATTAATTATCTGTACACTGCTTAATTCTCTGTAGGGTTGCGGGGGTGCTGGAGTCTATCCCAGCTGACTTACGATGACGGCAGGGTTCACCTGGACAGGTCACCAGTCTATCACAGGGCTACATAGAGACAAACAAGCACACTCACATTCACACCTACGGAGAATGTAGAATCACCAGTTAACCTTAGCATGTTTTTGGACTGTGGGAGAAAGTCAGAGAGCCAGGGTAGAACACAGGTAGATCACTGTCACCAGTTCAGCTTGTCCCTCCTTAGATCACTGTCTACTGCTACTCACCACTGCCGTTGCAGAGAATTCTTTCCCTTCCCCTTCAAGGCCTTACATCTACTAGGACTGCATGATATGTTGTCTAGCATCAACTACTGCAATACACAATAGTCAGGCAAATTAACTGTAGGGCATCATGCTAAACCTTTTAAAGTGCTTAATGGAAAAAGACAATGCACACTGACTAATCTACAAATAATTTGATAGAACATCACTTACTCTAATTGAAGTGGTCTTGAATGAACTGATTTTAAGTATTTGTGTGCTGAGTTTACTGACATGCAAGCTCCACATGTATTCAGAAAAATGAGTGAGAAACAGGAAAGAAACACTGAAAAGGGAAGATTTGGTTGTAGAAAAGAAGTGCAACGTCAGCTGTAGGGCTGCACACTTTCTGTAATACTAATCATGATCATTACTTTGGCTTCGCAAAATGAAACAACCAAGATCCACTAATATTGATGAAAATATTTTCACTAAAATCTCTGAATAATTAGGATGAATGAAGATGTCTTTATCAGTGTCACACCACATGTGAAAAGTCTCAGATGCCTTTATTCCAAACAAGTCTCCACAGTAAAGTCATGGTTCTCCTTTAATTTGATACATTTTTTCTTTTTGGATGCAGATGTACTCTCCTACAATATCGCCCCAACCATTATAAAATGATTTATTCGTTCCAAATAGTTAATAAAGTTATCTGGTGAGGATTGCTGCATTGTAATATCATAGTGTATATTGCAGAAAGACAAAATATTGCTTCATCAACCCCACTTTCTCTGAGAATTTTTATCAACAAGACTAAATTAACTTTTAATAATTTTCATGCATAGTCTTATTTACTGACTTAAATGCATGTGTGGAATCACAGACTGTGTTTCCGGTAAATAAAAATGGTCTCAGCTCTTTTTCAGAAGTTGATTTTTCTTAGTAATGTTAAATTTCTGTCCACAATCCAAATTAACTTTAGCTGTTCTTGAGTTACAACTTTCTTGAATCCCTGCTGGGATACAGGCAAAATACCAAGCAGTTTTGAACTACGCTACCAGTCAAAAGTTTAGACACACTTTCTCATTCAGTTGAATGAGAAAGTGTGTCCATACTTTTACTCCTTTGTGCTGGTTTGTCCGAGATCAACCCAAGTTGTCACCATATCTCTGGAAGGCCAGCAAGCTTTGGGAGATTTTTGGGTTTGCCTGGATTTCTGCTCTCCTCCGCTGTCCAGTCAAAAGTTTGAACATACTTTCTCATTCAGCTGAATGAGAAAGTGTGTCTCTACTTTTGACTGGTAGTGTATGTAAAACTTTTGGCAGTCTGTGTCACCTTACCACTGTCAACATATGGCATGCCTTATTTTAATGCCTTGGCAAAAGGTTAATATCTTATATAACAGTTTTTAAACATAAATTGTTGATTTAAATAAGGAAATATCTCATAACATTATGCACCTACCTGCAGTACTTTTTGTGTAACACACATTGTACTTCCAGGATGCAGGTTCTTTTCAAAACCTGCTACAACTATTTATTTTTATTTTTGATTCCCAGTTTTTGGCTAAAGATCTCCACTGTGGCATCACCTCACAGCTGTGTGTCTTCTTCTTAAACAGGTTCAGGCTATCAATGAGTCCAACCGGTTTGAGGCAGAGATCCGCCAGGAGCAGGAGGAGAAGAAGAAGCAGGTTGAAGAGCAGAAACAAAGAAGAGCTGCTTTCAAAGAACTGCAATCAGCTTTCAAGTAACTGCTACTCATGACCCTTCACTGTGTGCTGTACTAATGCTGTCTACGAATCAGTGTGTATGTCAGATCTACTCTAAGTGCTGTCCAAGGAGGTCAGACAACAGAGCAGTCTGAGCTACATGAATGAATGATTCTTATAACATCTGTCATCCATCCCTGCCAGCATTTCATACATTATCTCCTAGAACTCAGCAATGAAGTCAAGCCAATTTATTTAAATAGTCTACGTCACAAATTTGCCTCAGAGGCATTGCAGTCTTTGCAGCTTATTACTCCTCTACCTTTACATGCTCAAATCAGATATGGAAAAATTCCACAAAGAAAAGTGCTTTTATAGGAAAAAATGGACCAAACTTCAGGAAGAGAAACAGAGGAGGGATCCTTCTTCCAGGATCAATGGACTTGCAGTATATGGCAAGTGTACAGGCTAGAACAAAATCAGAAAGCTACTGGACCATAGACAATCAAGATTATAAGGTTAAAAAGATAGTAAGTAAAACGGTTTCATTCCTGATAGAAGGGTACCCAAAACTATGCAAGTAAGGCTTACACTTTGTTGCGTTTTTTTGTTTGTTTTTTAAAGAAATCTTCCTACTGTATGCACTCTGACCTGGATTAATGCGAAGGTTGTCTAATGTTCCATTATAGCAGTTACACCAGTTCCACATATTGTGTATCAAAGCTTACACTGCTGTGTACAGTGTGTCAGTCCACTGTAGTCAGCCACAGGTCGTAAAGCTGGGGATGTTCCTACTGTGGTTCCTCTCATATCAAATACTATGTTCATGTCTTCTCAAAAGACATGAAGTACTTCTGCTTACCATGGTTATGAAATCGTCATGTATTGAAACCAGCGTTGAATGACTGAGCTTACGTCCTGTGGTGGTCTTTACTTGTTTTGAAATCAAGCTTGCTGAGCTTGTATATTGTAATCAGATAAATGTTTTAGCTAAGATTTACGCAACTGCACTTACTTGTTGATTTGATACAAGTTTCTTAGTCAAGGTAGAGTTATTGTTGGGTTTCAGTATTAACTTTATTTGATGTCAGTTATATTCCTCTCTTTGAAATTTACAGTGTTAATGTGATGATCGTTTGGTGGATTGTTAAAATTATAACTATTACAAAATAACTTCGGTGAATCGCATCCTCTGGAATGTGGCAATCTATAAAGTTCATGCCTCTTTCTCCACCCACCCTCCCCTACCTGCTGCAGCTCTAGCCCACGAGCTCACCTACGAAATACTTAAATACTGTAAAGCTCCTCTGGGCTTTAGACGCTCAGGTACACTGTCATTTCTTTTCTGTATGAAAAATACCTTTTTAAGATGAGGAGGTTCTTTAAACTTTCCGTAAATTGTGACCCTTCCATTGAATTCTTCCAGCCATTCATTCCCAAATGTCCCTTTAATGCCATTAATATAGTGCCAATTTCTTACTACTTTTTTACTGATGTCATTATGGTCAGTGTAGTGGAACTCTTCTTTGGTCTACAGCAAAAAATATATATAAATGAAAATAATATTGACAATGATAATGATGTAATTTGTACACCGTTAATTAGAAAACTATTGACTGGTGTCAGCTTTTGATTGCCATTGTTTTGATGCTTTAACATTCCATCGTACTATTTTCATTAATATTCACGGCTAGTCCATCAGTGGCATGGATGTACTTTTTGACGGAGTTCTCATGAGATGTAACCTCTCAGTCCAAGAATCCCTATGAAAGATAAGGACTCAACTTTCAATTGACACTCCCTGATTGTTTTTAGTTTTTCTTTTTTTTTTTTTGTAGTGCCCCGTTGCATCTATACATTTCAAAACTCTGTGAACTGTATTAATTCTAAGAATTTCCATATTTAAACTGGGAGGAAATGTGAGGCATCTGGGCTGAAAACGAACAAGGGCTTAAGTTTTTCTCCTGTGGTTTGATTTAATTTTCTTCTTCCTTCTTTGGTTTGTGTTCAACTGAATTGTATGTGATAAATGAGAAACTCACTGATCTAACTTTATAATGATTTTCAATAAAAAGCATCATTTTGTCACAAAAAAATCAAGGTTCTTGTCATCGTCCACTTTTCATTATTTTATTATTCTGTCTATTTGTATTCTGAATAGGAATCTATACCCTGCAAAAACAGTATATTAGGGAATATAGTTTTGTCCCCGTTTTTCAGTGGATTTTTAATTTCACAAGGAAAACCCGGTAAGATAATTTGCTTATTTCGTTCTGATCTGAAATAATGATTGTTTCACTAAAGATTGTATATAAACTGTCTCACTCAGACTTAAGAAGCATCCATTTTGGACACTTTCAGCAGTGCACAAAGAGATGAGATACAAACAATAGCTGACTACCTGGGTGTGGTACCATATTTAGTCACAGTCTGGCATTTCAGGAATTTATTTAAGTAGCTTTCTCATTTACCCATACTCGATGCATCATTTGTATTTGCATTAGTGTGGAGAGGATCAACTGGTTTTAAATGTTCTGAAAAAACTTTTTAAGGATGATGGCAAACCTGAGCAATTAGCATAGCATCACAGATTGGGCTTTCTATAGGTTAAACTGAGTCAGCCTTAGACTGTAAGAGGAGGCTTTTTGGAGTTGGGGCTGTAGGCAATTCAGTGACTGATTTATTGTCAAACATATTTAAGTGTGAAGTGGAAGAACCAGGAAGTGTTAAGGAGATTGTCATGACACATTTGGTTCTAGAGTGGAAAGCTGTAAATATGGCTTCTTTGGGAACAAAGGGATTTAAGTATCAGAACAGGAATAAGAAGTAAGCTGGTGGGGAGGGTGGCTATACTCATCACTATATGGAGTATTTTGAGACATTTCATATATATATTGTACTCAAAGTAACTTCAAAGTGGTAATTATTAGAAAAACGATGTTTTCTGTGCTGGACTATGCACCCGGTGTATTAAGACCCCCATGTCTTTTAAATAGTGAAAATGGCACTTCTGTGACATAGTTCCTTCTGCAATGCCTTTAGCTAACTTCTTCGCAACATTATCCAGCTGAAGAGAACACTTACTTGACTGCTGGCTGAGGTTATAGATATGGAATTAGGTTTGTGCCAATAGTGTCAAACATAACTTCTTAAATATAAAAAAAGTGATCTTCAAAAAACTATTTATACCTTGCAAACAAATTATGTGGTATTTTCCTTTTTTGATGACCCGTCCTTTGTTTACATTTTTTTCTGCTTCTTTGTCATTGATCAGATTCAGACAAAGTGTTGGTGTAAGGATTTTACTGCCAGCTCTCTCATTTTTCCCCTTTTTTCAGAGTGCACGAAAAATTATTGTAAGTGCAGCAAGTAGAAGAAACATTACACATAGAAACTGATGATTTCTTGCTAAGTAGCTTAAATGTTAACATACTGTGTGTCTGTGTGTCTGTTACTGATGTTACTGATTAACTGTAATCGATTCATCGCCATTAATAATTTTATTGATTTAAAATATATTTACTAGGGCTGGGACTTTAACGCGTTAATTTCAATTCACTAATTACAGCGAAAAATAACGCGTTAAGATAATAACGCAATTAATTGCACGCTCCTCAGTTCCCTCATTTCTGGCACACCGGTAACGCTGATGAACACTCCAGCCCAGTAGGTGGCGGTAATGAACCTGAAGTCTGTTTGTAGCCGTGAAGAAGAAGCACAGGAAGCAGTGAAGTCAGGCACTGGTGAACAGTGAAGGAAGACAAGATTGAGCTTGTTGGACAGGAAGTTTTCTTTTAAAAATCTTCCCGATGGCAGCTTGGATAAAATCCTGGTTGTGTGCAAATTGTACAACAAAGAATTTTCTGATCACTGCAGCACTTCAAGCCGACGGTATCACCTCAATATAAAACATGTTGCTGTTAGCACCAGAGCTAACGTTAGCTACGAATCATGCTAACGGCTAACGGTGTAGCCATCCCATAATAGACCACTTTTCTAGACAGTGCTTGAGTTTACAGAAAGTCTTAAAATGTTGAATAAAATCGCTATAATTGCACTTAGATTTGCAGTAATCTGTGACTGTAGCAGACAGATGAAAAATGCAGATAAATAGAAATGAAACATTTTTGCGGTTTTAAGTTTTTACTCTGTCGAGGCTCTACCTCCTTGGAGGAGGAATAACCTAAACAACAAAAATATCTCTTTTAATAACTTCATTATAAACTTTTTGTTTATAAAAAAATTACAGAAATAAAAATTGATATTCCTATTAAAAGAACCATCAAAATTACACCATTTATCAGACCCAGAAAAGATGAAAACAGAATGAATCTCTGGATTTTTTACTTTCTGAAGCACCTTGAACTGCTTATGCTGATTTTATGTGCCATACAGTGGAAAAAAACAACTAAATTCAGGCTTTAAGTCATCAAAATCACTTTTTTCTATATGTCCCATTTTCCTTTTTTAAAATAAATTTTAAATTATAAACACGTATATGTCTATTCATTGATTCAACTGTCAACCACAATTTTATTTGAATTGAAAAACCTCACTTATTGTGTCGAATATTGCTATTTGACAAAACTGCAATTAATTGAGATTAATTAATTACAAAGCCGGTAATAAATTAGATACATTTTTTTTAATTGCGTCCCTCCACTAATATTTACCAATAAGGCAGAATAAGGCTAAAAATATGATAGAAATGCATTTCAGAAAGCAGGCTGCAGATTTGCTGTCATACCTTGTTGCATTACCAGGAGACTCCTACGGTTTCATAAGATAGAGTTACAGGTGGATGTTGCATCTCAGGCTGAGAGAGGACCATGACCTGGAAAAAAAAATATTGGTTAGGCCGTACAATATTGACATTAGCTAGTTAGCAACACTAACAAACTCAAACTGAAAATGGGTTGAATTTGAATGTCTGCGAAGAGGTGAAAGATGAAGTGTGCATGTATGGACTGGGAGGACTGTCCTCTTTAATCTTAATTTTAAACTCTATTGAGTAAGCTAGAAAATGAATTGCCACAAGGTTGAAAACAGGCTAATTTCTGAACTAAGAAAAAAGCTGATGTTTTAGAGATTGTCATCAAACAATATGAAAAATAGCCCAGAAAATAACCATAGTCTTTCTTTATTTAAAAGTGACCCATCACTGACTCTAAGAGACTGTTGTATTGTGTAGAGGCCCAAAAAATGCATATACATGAGATTACCTCAGATAATTAAAAAAAAAAAAGAGAGAGAGATACATGACAGATGATAAAAGGTGTTCAAGTATGTGGATATGAATGTATACAAATGCAAACTCAGTCAAATGTGTTTTACATCCTACAAACCTGAGAACACACATGCTCACATGTGCTGTATCACCAAAATGTCAAACTCTGTGTGTAATTGTATTTTACATTTAATCTTACAATATTTGTATTACTTTTAAATTGACGTGTAACATATTTGATTCTATGTGTCGTTAAAAACAAATGGTTACATGGTCTACATTGAAAATGATACTTTTTTGCCATTTTTTACACACTTAACCAGCATTTTTTTCTTCATTATTTGGAGGCACGTCAGGAGCTCAACCCTCTGTCTTTTCCCACACCTTTCCTGTCTCTCCTCAACTGCACTATACTAAAGAAAAACAAACAAAAAACAAACAAACAAAAAATGATTGTTGCTGTGTGTTTGAGATTTTGGGATTATTATCATGATTTTTATCATGAAAATTTTCTCCTGCAAAACTTTTTGAGGCTGGCAGTCTTCTTTTTATTCAGTGTTCTGGTATGCACATGTGCCATCGAATGAAGATTCACAATCAGATTTCTTATTTATTTGCACTGTTCCCTATCATGTTTAGCCGTGTTGCCTTCGACACAACCCAGACCAATTATCAAAAAGGGGATGTATTCACAGATAGCTTTGGAACCTTTGTTTTTGCAATTAGCCTTAATTAGGTAATGTCTAATTACTTTACTGTAGTGGTAAAACTAAGTTTTGTTGCGCAGAGGTTATATTTTGGTACCTGCATTTTCAGTGCAGTCTGTCTAACCTGTTTGTTTTTAATTACACAAAAAAAGCAATATATATATCAACCTAAAAATGGTAGATCTATTGTTCTCATTTTGAATCATTTGCCATTTTCGTTATATTGCACTATGGTGCACCCAGTTTTGTACATGTACTAAATACTGACTTGTAAAAGAAATTACACTTTTTTCATGTACGCTTCTTTGTGTAACTGGTTTTTAATAATATATAAATATGTAACTGGTTTTTAATAATATATAAATACCATGGTATTCTACACATGAAACATTCAGTAGCAGCATAATCTGTTCAGCAGATTTCACTGATAATGAGTGTTGTATAAGTAAGAGAAACAGGCAAAAATTCTGTCTTTGTTGTATTGCAGTGCTTAATTCTACATGCTAAACAATGTTTGTGAACAGCAGGGGCCGACTGCTAAATGAGGGCCGCACTCAGGGCTCTCAAGTAACACTATTCTCAGTAGTATCACTGTCAGCTCCACATGATGACTAAAGTTCTCAGACAACAACCTCTCAATGAAGGACCAGTACAGCACAGGTAGGGCTAAAGCCTGTATACGTGTTCCTTTAGATTTGATAGATCTATATGGACTTTGTAAAGCTACATGCAGCTGGCACTGTTTATATTTGTTGCAGCCCCTGTTGAGTGGCATTTTTAAATTTAAAAAACCTCTTAAGACACATCATTATAGAATAATGAGAGATTCGTAGTGTCTGCATCATGTTTGGAAGACTAAATTTTGCATTTTATACATTATATGTTTCATAATACTATTCAGTATTCTTGCAAGTCAGAATTTAGCAAATAAATTAAGCTGCACACAAGGGAACAACTTTAGTGCTGGATGGGAATTCATGCAATTCATAATACGTACATATTTGTGTTTTTTTTTGCATTGGTCTATATCATTTATCTTGCAACAAGCCTTTTGTCAAGTTAAACATTTTCTATTGCTTTAATCCTACACCACTTCTTTTCTTATGCTGCTGTCTGTTGTAGTTCAGTGAACTAGGTGGTAGTTTTGGCATTAAATCTCCATCATTTTTGATATTGCTTATTTGCAGTGATAAGTCCTACATGTAAACACCCCCTCAGGGACAGCATAAATTATACATCTCTACTTTGGCTATCTGTTTCCACACTACTGTCTGCGCTGCTCTCTGATTTCAATTTCTCCTCTCATGACACTGCTTACTCCCCATCCAGCAGCTACATACTATGCAGCAGGAGCTGGAGTTCCTCTGTAGGTCCATAGGTACTACCCTGCATCATGCCTTTCCATTCATTGATAACCATCTCTTCTGCCCCTTGCTTCTGTCTCCAATCACTGCCAAACCATTCCACACCCAGTTCAGCCTTCTTATTCCAAACGAACACTCCTTGACCTAAGTCCACCATGTCCCATGTCCAGTGCTTTATTCCCTATCCACAGAAATCACACACATGTAGAGGTCAACTTGCCCTCTAGAGACCGGATGATAAACATCACTCATTCACAGAGCAGCAATCTTTTAAGACGTTAAATCATCTTGTACAATCCTTTGTGCTCTACATGACTCCACTGATGCACTACTGTCATGGCTTGTAATCCTGAAGATCATATATCTCAATTCCAGATATGCCTCAGACACGTTTCTGTTAAGATTTGTTTTCCTAGACCTAAGAGTGAGATGAGAAGATCAGTATCACTCTCATGTTATCAACAAGACTGGAAACACCTGGCTCTTTTAAAAGGGACAAAATGCTTGTCTTGTTGATTTAATCTGCACATGAGCACACATGCTCAAATTTGTGGATTTCAGGTGTGTTACATGCTGGAACTACTTGACACACAATAGTGTATCCATTCTATCGCTCATGATTCACCATCATTACTTTAGTTTCTTTATAAACTGCACAGGCAGCCATTTAATTTCACAGGTATCTTGTGCAAAACATGACAAACAGCCCAAAACAATCTTTTCATTTTCCCTGCTACACAGCCTGGTGAATTTGCTCTTTAATTTTTGGTAGGAGTCAGTGCTGTTCTGATTTGTTTGACATGTTCTTTGATAGATAATGGAGTCAAGCCTGGAGCCTCCACAGGTCACTCAAACCCCACCAAGGTGTCCAGGACTCACAATGAACTTCACAAGGAACTGCTACTTGCTCACAAAAAGTAAGAACTATACAGAAACAAAATGATGAAATCTAAAATATGAACGTGAATATGAACAGGTAAGTTGCACTATAATTTAGTTATAAAGAAATACTCTTTGCATGATGAAAACATTAAGGGCTGTTAAACTATCTGAAATTACCTTTTTAGATTTATTTTCTTTTCATCAAAATGCATCTATTGCCTTTCACTACACTCATTCTACTCTAAAGCAGCTTTCATTAAGAATACATGAGTCTCTTTTTTCCCCTCACAAACTTGCAATCATACACCTTGTCTCCATGCTGCTGCAGTCCTTTGGCTACTGAAAGCATGAACTGTAAAGTGATATGTGTGTTAAGAGGACTGACCAAGCTCAACCACTGGCTTGTCTGGATAACACCAGCTGCACCAGTGAAAGCACTGGATCTTTGTGTTGTTCTCCAGCATGTTATTCTGCTCTAGTTTACAACATTAAAATCTAGCATAGTTTTTACCTGAACACAATTTGTCTAATTTAAACAGAAGACCCCAAAAGACTCTGTGGTGTACAGTGTGATTGCTGTGAGCAATCCTATTTGTTCTGTGCCAGATTTGTGTAATAGTGTTCCCCTCTGTAGCAGTCTGTTTGCGATGTTCACTCTTGTCTGTTGCAGCAAGTGATGACTGGATGTTGTGAGTAAATCATCTCTCTTCTGAAAGAGATGGGCAGCAGTGGTCAGGTGCAATGAAGCTGGTCTTTTATTGCACCCTACCAAAAGAAGGTCCAGCTGTGTCTGACTAATACAGTAGAAAGAAGAGCCATTTAGAGGCTTTCTTTAGTGTCTGCTCAATATGAGTGTCACCAGTGAGGTGAAAGCCTCGGCACTTGGTTGTCGTCACTACAGAGATATGCCATGATTTTATGGGGAACCAAGGCACAGACGATGAATCATTAGGAGACGAGACAATCACTGAAGAATGTGTTTTTTTGCAAGTGAAAAAAAATACGATGAACTATTATGTACAGTGATTGAAACCGGACAAATCAAACTAACCAGGGAAGTGAACTAGGGAGGGTGAACAGGCACACTTCTAAACAAAAGGGTAGGTTGACTATAGGACTCTCAGGAAACTAGCGATAAACACTGAACACTTAAGCCGCGTGTCCACTAGATGCGTTTTTCCCGCATGTAAACGCGCAGCATCTGAAAATCGCACACATGGTGGGCGGTCACTAGCGGGTCACAACATTGTCACATGACAGCGCTCGAGCAACAGCGGGCCACTACGTGGTCACGTGACCGCGCTTTCAGGTTGACAGTCCGTCAGACGTGCCAGAAAAACAAAGCGGCACGGCCGCAAGCTTTCCCTTCTATTTTGAAAACGCTTCAGCGAAAAGTTGAGGAAAGTTTCACAATGTATGGGATCTCCTGCACACTGCATCGAATTTGCGTAAAGTAGAAGTCAAGTCTGCTTTATGCAAATGACCTCTGGGTAAACACACCAGATCGCAGCTGGAAACGCACTGCAACCGGACCAGCGTGCAACATGCAATATGTTTCGAGCTGCAATCTAGTGTGTTTACCCGGAGCTCATTTGCATAAAGCAGGCTTGACTTTGATGTGGCATGCGAAGATTCCACGCATCGTGAAACTTTCCTCAAATGTCTAAATAATGTCAAATGTCTAGAAGCGGTCCAGTTCTTTCTCTGCTTAACCCAGGTAAGATACTTCTGATTTTGTTGGGTGTCCAGGAGTGGCTTGACAGTAGGAGTATGACTTGTAGCCCATTTCCTGGACATGTCGGTGCATGGTGGGTCTGGATTTTCTGGCTCCAGCCTCAGTCCACTGCTTATATCTCTCACATTCTTGAATCTGCTTTTCCTGATCATTCTCTCAAGTCTGCAGTCATCACTTTTGCTTGTGCAACTTTTCCTACCACACCTTTACCTTCGATTTAACGTTCCATCAATATGCTTTGATGCAGGACTCTGTGAACAGACACCTTTTTTAGCAATGTACTCTTGCGTGTCAATGATCATCTTCTGGACAACTGTCAAGTCAGCAGTCTTCTCCATGATTGTGGTTGCGTATATTCAACTACTATCAACAATCATAATTTAAAGGTTCTTTGCAGGTGTTTTTGAGTTAATTAGCTGATTAGAACTATTCTTAGGAGTGTGTGGAAATGGCTAGGGGTCCTTGATTGACATCTCTGTGGCCTTCCCTGTGGAATATTATAATATTTTGAAATAGATTTTGGCAAGGATTCATGAGTAACACGCCACTATAATCAAAGTTAAAACAAATAAAGGCTTGAAATTAGTGGTGTGATGGGATTTTAAAAAACTGTCAAATTAATTAGAGGCTTTGTAATTAATTAATCGTGATTAATCACATTTTTGTCAAAGCGATATTTGACACAATAAGGAAAGTTTTTTCAATTCAAATAAATTTTGGTTGACAGTTGAATTAATGAATAGACATATACATGTTAATAATGTAAAATTTATCACATATTGGAATGGGACACAGAAAAAGGTGATTTTGATGATTTAAAGCCTAGATTTAGTTAGGTTTTCCCACTGTATGGCACATAAGATAAGCATGTAGCAAGTAGTTCAAGGGCTTTCATAAGGTTGAAAATCCATGGTTTCATTCTGTTTTCACAGTTTCTGGGTATAATAAATGGTGTAATTTTGATGGTTCTTTTTTTTTAGGAAAATATACATTTTTATTTTAAAAAATATATATATTTATTTATAAACTAAAAGTCCATCCATCCATCCATTATCTATACACCGCTTAATCCTTACTAGGGTCGCGGGGGGGGCTGGAGCCTATCCCAGCTGACTCGGGCGAAGGCAGGGGACACCCTAGACAGGTCGCCAGTCTGTCGCAGGGCTACATATACAGACACACAAGCACTCACACATTCACACCTACGGGCAATTTAGAATAATCGATTAACCTTAGCATGTTTTTGGACTGTGGGAGGAAGCCGGAGTACCCGGAGAAAACCCACGCATGCACAGGGAGAACATGCAAACTCCATGCAGAAAGATCCCAGGTCTGAGCTGGGACGTGAACCAGGGACCTTCTCGCTGCAAGGCGAAAGCGCTAACCACTACGCCACTGTACAGCCCTAAACTAAAAGTTTATAATTAAATTATTAAAAGACAGACAGACAAACAAACCAACGCCGATTGTCACATAACTTCACCGAGGCTTCGCCTCCTTGTCAGCATAATAACTTAAAAAACCAAAATGCTTGTTTCACTTATATTTGTCTGTGCATTTTTCATCTGTCTACTACATTCACAGATCACTGCAAACTGAAAGTGCAACTACAGCAATTATATTCAACATTTCAAGACTTTTTTGTAAACTCAAGCACTTTCAGTATCTTGAAAAATGGTCTCTTATGGGACGCCTACACTGTTTGCCAGTACCAGGACTGTCGTAGCTAACATTAGCTCTGGTGCAACATCAGCAACATGTTTTCCATTGATGTGATACCGTCGGCTTTAAATGCTGCGGTGATAAGAAAACTCTTTGTTGCACAATTTGCACGCAACCACGATTTTATCCAAGCCACCATCAGGAAGATTTTTAAAAGAAAATTTTCTTCCCACAAGCTCTCAAGGTCTCATCTTCCATCACTGTTCACCAAACTTTCCTGTGTGCTGACGTCACTCAGTGCGTCCTGTGCATCTTCTTCACGGTTGGCAAACAGACTTTAGGTTCATTACTGGCACCTACTGGGCTGGAGTGTTCATCAGTGTTACCAGTGTGCCACCAATTAGGGAACTGAGAAAGGTCCGATTAAATGTGTTATTTTTTTTAACGTGTTATTTTTTCTGTAATTAATTAATCAAAATTAACGCGTTAAAGTCCCAGCCCTACTTGAAATAGTTTAGTTTATGTGTACTGAGTCTAGAATATATATAATTTTCACTTTGTGTAATGTTTGATAAAAAATATTTGACAGTTTCCACCATATTCTAGTTATATGAGAGGCACCTGTATAACATGGTATTGAGAGAGGTAATAACAACTGACAGAGTTAATGATGGAAAATGACACTTACAAAACTCCAGACTAATGATGATCCGATGTATCTCTTGGGGGGTGAGCATGAGACAGTGCAGGGGAACTGGTCCAGGCACTATGGCACAGCAAAGAAAAGTTAGCAACTGGCAAGGAGCAAGCGAAAGAAAAGGAGAAAACTGACCTGTGCAGAACTGACTGTTGTCTAGATCGTGATCAGGTGCTGAGTGATGGTCTGAGCCAGAGTTATATGGAGCCATCATTAATTATTAAACAGTACTGTGTAGAAATCTGTTTTCACTTTGACATGGAATATTCATTATTTGTAAATCCTTGTCAAAAGAGTCCTCATCAAAAGAGTGACATTGACCATGATTCAGTGTTGAAAAGCAATAAAAGTGAAATACTTCCAAGTGGCGTGACTCCTTTTTAGAGGCACCGTAAGTAGGTAATAGGGACTAACTTCAGGATAGATGGAAGACAGTTTGACCATTAAAACGTGAGCTCTACGAATCACGCTATGAATCAAACAATGGCAAGTACATAGAAGGGTTGAATTGGTAAGTTTTAAGGTTACTGCTATTTGTGGAAATGTGTGGTGATCTATCTATCTATCTATCTATCTATCTATCTATCTATCTATCTATCTATCTATCTATCTATCTATCTATCTATCTGTCTGTCTGTCTGTCTGTCTGTCTGTCTGTCTGTCTGTCTGTCTGTCTGTCTGTCTATCTATCTATCTATCTATCTATCTATCTATCTATCTATCTATCTATCTATCTATCTATCTATCTATCTATCTATCTATCTATCTATCTATCTATCTATCTATCTATCTATCCATCTCTGAGCCTGTGCATTAGGACACACTTTACACTGACACCAAACCATAGAGGGCTGAGATGAGCCTTTTATGGGATGAATTTAAAGAGAGGACCAGGTCAACAATGTTTGTGTCTGTTGGTAAGAGAGAGCTGAACAATTGACTACACTCATAAAGACTATTACGAGATACCTGAAAATGTTTGTCTTACAACAACAGAATGTTTGGCTTTATTGCTCAGATGATATTAAGGCATTAACCTTAAACAAGTCTTTGAGGTAGAATGTCTTTCCTGTATTTGTATCTACTGGTTGTAGAAGAAAGACCAAAACATAAGGCAATTCATGTAGGCAAGCTACAAGAATAAAATTTTTTATTTTTTTTGGAAGAGCCAGACTGCCATTACCTTTGATTTTTTTGAAGGTGCTCCTTGTTAAGTAGAGGTTTCAGGACAAAATAATTTCAGGTAGTTGGCTGAAAAAAGATCTAGGGAAAAGGATTAGTAAAATTTATGTAGGATGGTCATTTTGCCTGAGTTGATATGCCCCACAGAGACATGGACAATGGCGGCCATTGTGCCAGTATTTGTTTTTTCTGGTTTGTCAAAGCAATAACATTTTCTGTGAATGTCCACTGTGTGGATTTTAGTGCCATCTAGCAGTGAGGATAAGCAGTCTAAACTTAAGGCAGCATAAATAAGCATACCTAAGGGATGGTTCAGGTGATCATGAATAATAACAATAACAATAATAATAATAATAATAATAATAATAATAATAATAATAATAATAATAATAATAATAATAATAATAATAATAATAATACTTTTTATTTGTAATGCGCTTTTCATTTAGGCAAAATCTCAAAGTGCTAATGAGCAGTATTAAATGTAAGCTTTATTAAAGAGGATCGTTTTAAGCCTAATCTTAAAAGTAGAGAGCATGTCTGCCTCCTGAACCCAAACTGGGAGCTGATTCCACAACAGAGGAACTGATAACTGAAGGCTCTACCTCCCATTCTACTTCTGGAAACTTTGGGAACCACAAGTAAACCTGCAGTCTGAGAGTGACGGACTCTGGATAATTTCCACATCTAATCCCATAGGTTCCACATAGGAATACACATGGGTTTCACACATATGCACCATGAAAGTGTTCCAAAAACATATTTTCTGCATGAAAATTAGGTTTCACATGTGATTTTAACATACATGTTTTTTAACATTAAATCCCACATGTACAACATCACATGTACATGTAGTCGCATGTATGTTTTTTGCACATGTGAAATTCACATGCTTTTTCTTTCACGTGAAGGAGGGTACATGCTTGTCACTGCACAAATATGTTGGGCTCACTGATACACTTCCACCATTTATCATTCTGTTCCAGACATGTTAGGGCTAGTAAGCTTGTCACATTTTTAATATTGCATAAATATTCATCTACAAGGTTGATATGACTAAGTCACATCCTATTGCTGTACTGTGAATATCTCTGGTTACTTCAGAGTCAAATTTAACAAATGATACATCGTTTGAAACCATACAGCTTTGTATTTTGAAATATGAAAATGATTTGAGCAATTTCAGCACAATGGGGCTTTTATTGCCTTCTTTGTTGTTTATATGTATATACACATTGAGTTACTTAGTGCTACTCTCGATTTGCAGTCTAAAAGTTAAACAAAATATTTCAAAGCATTTAGTCATTTTTAGTAAAAAAGGGGTAAATGTGAGGGGGTTAAGTCACCTTGGATAAAAGAACCATGGTGATGATGCTGGAGAAAAAATGGAATATGACTTTGTTGAGCGTGTTCGCTTTGAGATAGAAGACAAGCAACTTCTCTCAGCTAAAGTTGTTTTTTCTGCGATGGAAAATTAAGCTTGATGTCAAGGTCCATTACTGATCAGAGGACCACAGTCAGCAAAGTGGTAATCTGTAGATGAATTCCCAGAAATGGATAAAGTGCAGAGTATTTTATGAAATGTGTTACAATCTTATTGGTCAAAAACGTACGAGGATGAGCCATGGTTTAGACTTAACCCTCTCCACGTTGGTAGACAGGCATGTCCTCAGCCTCTTGGCCCATGATTCCTCCAATCAGTCGATGTCATGCACTGGAAAACAGACCCTCCCTATATGATTCACATATCTTTTTCTGTATTTTCCCTTCACCAGTAACTGCTGACTTCCGCCACAGTCATGTAATATTATCACAGCTTCTAGTTGACGCACCAACTCTTTCTTAGACACAACAGCTTTTGTTCTCACAAAAAGTTCTCATGACTTGGAGTGGCCCTCAGTACCAAGTAAGTATGTGTGTGCATGTATGTATGTGTCTCAGAAATGAGTGTAAGCAGGTGCATTTCCTTCTCTTTGGTCTGGTTCAATCTTTGGTTATTCTATCCTTCAAGGCCTGGGATAGATGCATGAATCACTTTTATTCATCCACAGATCAGTGCAATTCTTTTATTTAGCACATACAAGCAATGCGTGTGTTTCATAAACATAATAGAAATAATAAAACTTTTTATTTAATATTACTGTGCAGATGCAGACATGAAAATGAATGCAACAAGCATATAAAACAGTCACTTGATCAAAAGACCAAGTGAAGGCTAAAGTCAGACAAAGTTCTGCTTGCTGAAGAGATTTCTCCCAGCAAATGTAATATGTTTCAGTACATAGTCAATCATGCACATTACAATCATCTGTGTTGAATGTATTGGCATTTATACAAGTTCTGTTCTGCTTTGTCTAGTTGACTGTGCCTGATGGAAATCTGACTGTAACTGTTGCTCAGTAGAAATAGGACGAAGATGCAGAGACAAAGAGGCACTATATTGGCATTGTACTGTTCCAAAAAAAAGTGATTCAATTAGTGGGTGTGGGGAAAATAACTTCATTTGTATTTCAAATTTAGGAAAGATAGACCCTGTCATACTGTCTATAAAAGTCTTTTGGCTTTTCCATCCCATCTAATACCAGCTCTTCTTCATTTATGAATAAAGGGGTCTGGCACTAAGCAGCAGGTCAGAACTTCAGCAGGTGCTGGAGAGGAGGAAAAGAGTCCAGAGTGACCGGGATGAGGAGGGACAGAGCAGGACTCCTCTGGAGGATGTGCTTCTCAGACGTCAGCAGAAACAACTTGAGGTGATAAAGTGTATATAAACGTTTCATTTGAGGTTCAGCAACAGGACAATACTTCATTTAATCTTATAATTCAAACTGACACTTGTAATTATAAAATTAGCTTCTTTAAGGAATGAAACAAAACATAAAAACAAACAGCTTTAGGTAGAAGTAAGGGTCTGAAGTTATGGAGGAACGGGATATAAAATGATATATGACATGTTATATTTTAGTCCTCTACCCATAACCAGAAGCATGGGTTGTGCTCAAAGCAAGCACATGAGTGTCAAGTAAAAGAAAAACTTCACTGTTTACTTTTACTTTATACACAAACATTGGTAGTCTCACTTGATCGCTGAAATTGCAACATGCTAAAGTCTTTTTTTTAAAACCCAAAGAATAGATGCGTTATCCACTATGCATTGCTGTCATGTAGACATGGATGGTTGTCTATTTACTTGTTTGTTTGTTTTTTAGGAATAATCCTCACTCTCGATGCAGTGTGGCTTCAGAAACAGTTTATTATATTAGTTGACATGATGCACCACAAACAATACGTAGTAAAAATATAGTTAACCACAGTCATACTAGACAAGTGTCTGCATGGAAAGCATTTGAAAACTACAGTAAATGTCCAAAGAGAGATCATTCTATGGACATTAAACATTTTAGAAAATCATACTCATCATAGAATAGAATAGAATAGAATAGAATAGAATAGAATAGAATAGAATAGAATAGAATAGAATAGAATAGAATAGAATAGAATAGAATTCATTTTATTACTCTGCCAAGGAATGCGGCAGAGTTATGTGACGACTAGCATACGTTTGCCCTTCTGTTTGTCTGTCTGTCTGTCTGTTTGCAACATTACTCCAAAACGAAATAACTTGGATGAAATTTTCAGGGAAGGTAGGCAGTGATGCAGCTTATAGTCTGGATCCATGGATTTGTTAAAGATTCCATAGTATTGCAAGATAATGGCACGCTGTCACTGTAACCATGACAACAAGTGAACAGCTTCCTGCTGACGGTTACGTGCAATCCTACTACAAATTGACTGCTGTGGACATTTAGGGACTTATCCATTGGAAATGATACAACGACTGATCAGCCTTGGCGGAGTACTGCGCTCTCTGAATGCTTTTCTTGTTCTCATTGCACTTATTGTGAAATGAAATTAATCATTGTTCATGTCTTGAAGTAATACTTTGTCATCTATACACAGGTCAATACGTGTTAATGCTACTGTTTTTCTCTTAGAGGGCGAGAGAACAAGATGAAGAAGTACGTGGGGAATCCCAGTTGATGGAGTTTCTTAGAGTGCGACAGAACCTAAGAAAGATCCACTCAGTGATCCAGGACAAGGCTGCAAACACTTGAAGTGATACAGAAGAATGCATCCAAGATTTAAAATGATCTCTGGTCTAAGTATTCAACATCTGCTGCCCTTCACAGGCAAGAGAAACAACAGAGTGCATGCAAAAACACAATTAGTATAAACGACTTCAGAACAAATCTTTTAACAGACCGACACAAATTCACAGGTGCTTATAGAAACAGCATTGTTTTATGGAAGGTTGATCAAATGTTCCAAGCCTGTGCATGGAGCATGCAGGCAACATGTGCGAGCAGTAACTGTCAAGAGTCAGGATGTCATGTGACACTGCACTATCAATAGCAGGACACATATGTCAAGCGCCATCTGTGATGAGCGCTGAATCTCTTTAACTGTGTCGAAATGTTGACCCTTCAACTTGTATTTCATTTTGGCAAAGAGAAAGAAATCCCAGGGCATCATATCTTGCAAGTGGGGTGGGTCAGTTGTTGTGGAAAAGAAACAACAAAAAAAACCAACTGGGCACTCAGCTCATTGGAGCACAGATCAGGTCATTTGCGGTCAATGATCTTTATCAGACACCTTGGATTGTCACAGCAGAACTCTGCCTTGACAGCCTGACCCTGTGTGATTAAGTCCTGACAATCACATGAATGTAAAAAAACAAAACAAAACATATGCTTCTGCTTTGTTCCTGACCACTGTGAAAACTGCTGTTTCTTCTCTCAGTTTTAACTATAGACCTATCATCATAATGGTCTTTTACAAGAAGGTTGGATACCAGCTGCTGAATGTGATGTTTTTCCCTCTGCTCCAGCTTAGGCTTCATGGAGATGGAGCAAATGCACACCTATCAGTGGTCACAACAATGTCTGCACAGGTCCCAATGATGACAGTATTGCATTATATTTTGATGACAGGTCCATGCACAATCCCGGGACATTTTGATTAACCCTTGTAGCTGTCGAGACATGCAATCTTCCTCTTTTTGTATAAATTACCCATTTTTAGTTTTGCTTGGTGTCTTGGTCATTTGATCTTATTTGGCTTGTCAGATTTGGCAAGAACATTATTGAGAATACATGTAAAATATTTCTTTACAATTCAGTCTACTAATGAAGCAACTAATATTGTACTATTTAATTCACAGAGACAATGAAAGAATCTGGCAATAATATCTGGAAACTTTGCAAACAGTTGCTGCAAAAATTTGAGTACTTCTGATAAATTACACATTTTGTTGTGAAGTGTGTAGTGAAAAACTGATAATGTACTTCAACTTGTCTTTCTATTTGAACATATTTGTAGTAGATTTGATGTCTACTTAGGATAGTTGTGCTGTTTAAGAAACCTGCCTTGTTTCACTTTTACTTTCATAAACGATTGTATGATATTTGTATCTAGAAGTTCCTGATATTTAGTGAAACACATTCTTCCTTCTATCCATGTAATGTTTCCTGTGCCAATAACTGCCACACAACCCTAAAGATGAATATTTTTTACTTTTGTGATTAACTCTGTGACTAACTTTGTGTTTTCATTAAATACTGCTCCTTTTCTTCTCCCATCATACCTTTGGTGATTGAGACAAAAGAGCTCCATTTTAAGTTTTTTTTAAAAGTCAGTCTTTCAACAGCATTTGTTCATGAAATGGACTGTGGTTTATCCAGATGTTGCTGTCCAGAATGTACAGTGGAGAATTTGTAGGAAGGTTTCCTTCTGATGATTTTAAACTAATTTAGACACACACTGCAAAGAAAAATTTTAAAAAAAAAATGCTTTGAGTCAATTTCACAAAATGCATTAATTTGATATACCTAAGAAACATTCTGTTTTATTTTATGTGCATAGGTTGAGACTTAACTTAGACATAAATTTAAGTTTAAGACAGAACTGTGTTGTTTTTTCTTTTTAAAGAATAATCCGCTACTTCAGAGAAATCTGAAAGGATGAATCAAGATATAAAACTGTAATCAAAATATTGTAATGATGTAATACATCATTGTGGAACATTTTTGCTAGAAAAGCTTGGTGTGTGCTCCATACAGTAAAGGTAAGTTACACAACATTACACAGTCAGTATTTTCCATTCATGATAATTCATTTCAACATTTTATGGTACTAAATCCAGCCAGAGGCTACAAATACTGTTTCAGTACTTTAGAAAGTTTTCCAAATTTGATTTTCCAGAGACTTTTCCTCATAAATATGCTAATACAAAGTGAACAGCAAAAATATTGTTGCAGGAAATAATTGCAGGGTTAGGAATTCCAGAGTAATTTTCATCAGACAATGAGTTGCATTCTCTTAATGCAATTTCCCATTTTTCAAACTAGTTGGGCATTTGTGTGGTTTGAAGCAACATTGTACTTATCACCCACCTAGTGGAGGTACACTTAAACAGAACTAATTGGTTGGTGAAAATAAGCTAACAAGAAAGACGGAGGAGATACAGTTGGAATGAATTTCTCGTCTCCACCTTATGTTGATGTATACAAGAAATAGACAGACAGGGTGTCTGCCTTCTGAACCCAAACTAGGAGCTGATTCCACAACAGATGAGCTGATAAATGAAGGCTCTGCCTCCCATTCTGCTTCTGGAAATTCTGGGAACCACAAGTACAGAGAGCAAAGGGCTCCGTTAGGATAATATGGTACAGTAAGGTCTTTAAGATAAGCTAGAGCTTGGTCATTAAGAGTAATGTAACTTGCGGGATTTTGAGGCAGCTGTGGCTCAGGCGGTAGAGTGGTTCGATACGGGGCCCCTCTGAATGCTAAAGTGTCCTTGAGCAAGACCCTAAACCCCAACTTGCTCCCAATGGCATGCAGGCACCTTGCATGGCAGCTCTGTGAATGTGTGTGTGTGAACAGGAAATATTCTTAAGGTGCTTTAAGTACCACTAAGATAGAAAGGTTCTATTTAAGTGCAGACCATTTATAATTTTAAATTCTTTCCTGAATTTTACAGGTAGCCACTGATGAGAAGCTAATATAGGAAAAGCATGATCTTTTACTGGTTCATTTCAGAACTCTGGCTGCAGCATTTTGTATCAGCTGGAGGTTTTTAAAGAGAATTATTGGGATATCCCAGTAATAAGGAATTAGTCCAGCCTAGAAATTACAAATGCATGGACCACTTCTTCAGCATCACTCTGAGACAGAATGTTCCTGAATTTTTACAATATTGCATAGGTGAAAGAAAGCTGTTCTAGAGACCTGTCTGTGTGTGAGTTTAACAACAAATCAAAAATAATGCCAAGGTTCCTCACAGTTGAACTGCTGACCATGGCAATGCCATCAAGAATAACTAACAGGTTAGATTGTTTTGAATCCACCAACTGAGACTCGCATGCAGTGTAAGAGACACAACAACAGGCGTATGGCAAAATAATACAATATTTACAAAAACAGGATAGAGTCAAGAACTACAACTGAAGTCTAAGGATGACAACAGGAAATGTCCCTAAGGACACGGAACAGAATACGTAATGGAACTGACTCAGATTAATGAGCCCGCTAGAGGGCAGGCGGAATTGCAGAAACCAGAGTGTACGCAAAATGTACAGAGAATTAGCTAACCCACATAAGGTAAGACTTAGGCAGGGAAGTGAAACTACAGTGAACAAGATCAAAAAAGGCTAAACAACAATTCGATGAGACTATAATTAACCAGACAAAATAGGAAAGCAATACTAAGACTGTCTCGGTTATTAAGCGGGGAAATTAGCTGACACAGAAAGCAGAGAAGGGGGTACGTGAAGGGAAGGGAGGGTGACGGGAGAAACCTGCCACTACCTGGAGCCAGAGGTGGAGGGAATGACATAGATGGTGTTTAGGGTCATATCCCATAAATAGTTTTGTTTGAATTCAGGGAATGAAAACTACAGGCCATCCAAGTCTTTTTGTCCTTTAGAGATACTTCAAGTTTGGTTAAGTTTCATCTGGTTGTTAAGATGACCGTTTTGCGCTTAGATAAAACAGGAGGCTTGAGGCGAGATAAGATGCAGACCAATCTGGCATTTATTCACCAGCATTCACATTAACAGAACACAAACAGCAGCGGTGGTTAACTGGTGTGTTGTGGTGATCCTTTCCTCTGTCCCTCCCTCTCACTCAACTGCCAGTCTTTTATAGGCATCCCCCTAATCAGCCCCTCAGGCCTACCAACATAAGGGTTAACTGAAAATAATCAAACACAAGAACTTCACAAAAATACAATATGTCTTTAATTTTAACTATGATAACAAACATTAAAACTGGATATCTATTTCCTGAAAATGACAACCAACATTCTCATCATGCAATATATTTATTCTATCACCTGAAGAGATTTCTTCCCCCCCCCACCTACACTTGGTTCTTCCCGGAACCTTGAAAAAGATGTTCCAGCCCATGGGAACTCTTTTGGCTGGAACAAATGCGGTGACAAAAGAGAGGTGGGTCATGCCACACTTTTCAATTTGTGCATTCTTTAAACAATGCCACATACCCACTTCAACAGGCATTCAGTTATAAATTAAGTCCAATCACTTAATCGTGGTACTAAAACTGTTATTTTCTGTCTTGTAGGCCTCACCACACTCATTAAACCCATAAGAAACAGTCACTGTCTTGTGTCTTATTGTATCATAAATGAGAACTAAGGTAATGAAGCTGACCTTCATTACACTGGCTTTATATATAAATATAGCTGTTTCATCTGCATAACAAAGGAAATTTATGCAGTGTTTCCTTAAAATATCCTCGCATATTCAAAGTCAGTAATGTCAAATCTCACATAGAATCCTGTGGAATTCTATAACTAACTCTGGTCAAGTCAAGTTTACTTTATTGTCTCCCGTGGGAGGAATTTGTCTTAGACAAAGGTAAAGTCAAGCTGCACTGCAACACATAAAAGGGGAAGGGCCTTAATGTCATGAAAAAACTGTAAAAAAATGTAAAAATATGATTGAAACCAGCCTAGTGCAGTTTAAATCAAAGGACCTGGTCCTTTACTATACAGTATATTATGGACACACAAAGCTGGCTCAACCCACTGACCAGTAACATATACAAAGAATGTCACACCTGAGATCTAACAAATTAAACCAAATTACTTAATTTAAAAAAAAAAAAAAAAGCCAAGTTCTAATAAAAAAACATTCTATGAGCTAAATCAGGTGACGGACTGAGGCTACAGGAGGACTGCTTTGTCAGGGAGAGACTCCTCTTCCTCCAGCCTCCTTTAAATAGGCCTTGGTCAGAACCTCCGCCAATCACTGGGAACAGGAGCACCTGAAAGCACAGGAGGAGAGAAGTAAGGAAAGAGGAGGGGAAAACACAAGAAGGGAGGCAGTGAATAAATTCTCCACTTTTTGTTAATGATTTCTTATTTTTCCACATAGAGCAAAAAGTGTCACAAACAGTACATCTTGATAAGCGTGACAATGCATGTGCCACAACATTGCATCCTCTGTTAAAAGGAGGTTTATACAAAAACTATGGGGTCAGTATAAACAGAGACAGGAACATTAGAAGACCAGCTTGCACCCTAAAATGGTAAGCCTGTGGTAGTGCTCATTGGAAAGGCAAGCTGGATACTTAGTCACCTGACACAGGACAGTCAACAGAAAACAGTGTTCCGATTTGGACGAGGACATTGGACCCACATGATCAATAATTAGCTATTCAAAAGGCTGTCCCATGGCTGGATGGCGTACCCCTGTGCAGATTTAACAGCTTGAGTTGATTAGGTTTACCTGCAAGCTAGTACACGTGGAATGTTTTTTTAAAGTTATTTTTATGGCCTTTTTTGGCTTTATTGACAGGACAGCAGTGAGAGAGCGACAGTGGGGAGAAGAATTGGGGAAGGACCTGCAACAAAGGGCCATGAACTGGATTCAAACATCTTATAGACACCCTAGCTACCTGCCATATCATAATGGGACGTCATTATTACACCATTTGTAAAAGTGACTCTCCCTCTAAGTGGTTACTGTGCATGTAGAGGATCATAAGCTGGTACACCTGGGCCCAGCGTGCTCTGCTTATTAAAACCTCTCTCATTCTGTTCCCCTCTCTCTGACAGGAACTGCTCTTCTCCATGGCAGACACAACAGCAGCATGGTTTTGTTCGGTTGAGATATAGACACACACACATGCTTGCTTCATATTGATTATATATATATATATATATATATATATATATATATATATATATATATATATATATATATATATATATATATATATATATATATATATATATATATATATATATATACATACATATATTAGTGGTGGGACGCAATTAAAAAAATTTAATCTAATTAATTACAGGCTTTGTAATTAATTAATCCCAATTAATTGCAGTTTTGTCAAATAGCAATATTTGACACAATAAGTGAAGTTTTTCAATTCAAATAAAATTGTTGTTGACAGTTGAATCAATGAAAAGACATATACGTGTTTATAATTTAAAATTTATTTTCAAAAAGGAAAGTGGGACATATAGAAAAAGTGATTTTGATGACTTAAAGCCTGAATTTAGTTGTTTTCTCCACTGTATGGCACATAAAATCAGCATAAGTAGTTCACGGAGCTTCAGAAAGTTGAAAATCCAGAGATTCATTCTGTTTTCATCTTTTCTGGGTCTGATAAATGGTGTAATTTTGATGGTTCTTTTTATAGGAATATCACTTTTTATTTACGTATTTTTTTGTAAACAAAAATTTTAAATTTTATAATGAAGTTATTAAAAGAGATATTTTTGTTGTTTAGGTTATTCCTCCTCCAAGGAGGCAGAGCCTCGATGGAGTAAAAACTTAAACCACAAAAATGTTTCATTTCTATTTATCTGCATTTTTCATCTGTCTGCTACATTCACAGATTACTGCAAATCTAAGTGCAATTATAGTAATTTTATTCAACATTTTAAGACTTTCACTTTTCTAGACAATGCTTGAGTTTACAGAAAGTCTTAAAATGTTGAATAAAATCGCTATAATTGCACTCAGATTAGGATCGCAATCATGTGATCGCAGTGGGTAACTGACACAGTGTTCATATCTTGGTTACAGCGACGCTGTGCCGGCTGCTATATCTCCCAATGGGAAATCTTTAACAAAGCTGTAGATCCAGACTATAAGCCGCATCACTGCCAAAATCTAATCACTTCATTTCTGACCTTCTCTGAAAATTTCATCCAAATCTGTTGCTCCGTTTTTCAGTAATGTTTCACACAGACAGACAGACAAATTCACAGACAAACATACGCTGATCGTCACATAACTCCGCTCGTTCCTTGGCGAAGTAAAAATGCAACTAAAACAACAATACTGAGTTGTCTATAATACCTTTCGTGTTTCTGCACTCTAAAAACTCCCTTTTTACAAATTTGTTGAAGAAAAAGTTATTTTCCTGAAACTGTAAAACATGCTTTCATGAACACCATTATCTATACACCGCTTAATCCTCACTAGGGTCGCGGGGGGTGGCTGGAGCCTATCCCAGCTGACTCGGGCGAAGGCAGGGGACACCCTAGACAGGTCGCCAGTCTGTCGCAGGGCTACATATATAGACAAACAATCACTCTCACATTCACACCTACGGGCAATTTAGAATAATCAATTAACCTCAGCATATTTTTGGACTGTGGGAGGAAGCTGGAGTACCCGGAGAAAACCCACGCATGCACAGGGAGAACATGCAAACTCCATGCAGAAAGATCCCGGGAAAGCCGGGACGCGAACCAGGGATCTTCTCGCTGCAAGGCGAAAGTGCTAACCACTACGCCACTGTGCAGCCCTTTCATGAACACATTCTGTGACATATTATGACAGACAAAATACACAATTATGGATTTTATTGAAAATAGTCTCTTTATTTGACACTGATTTATCATCTCTATCAGAAAAAAAGGTTTTTGTACTCGATGAGAAAGCCTGGCAAACTTGTCAAGACCTCAGTGGACGATTTAAGAAAGACTGACAGTGCCTTGTACTGCTTGAAGCAGACAAAAGCTGGAGACATAGCTTCAGGAATGGCCTTGGATGATCACGTCAACGCCAAGTGAAGACAAATGCTGTAATGTGGGAGTGCCAGTTGAATCCTTTATTCAACACCTTTCATGAACTCCAGGAATTCTGTTAGAGACAACAAACAAGTCAGTATGTAAACATCAATAAAGCAAATGTGAAGTTGAACTAGGGTAAGGAAAATCAATGGGCCATGTTTAACTTTAAGCCATTCTAACTGAAGTTCTGTTATTCAGTAAAACCCAGATCATACTTCACATGTAACAACTACAAAAAACTACAAGTTATTTCCTATATACTGAAATAATAAAATTAAGATATTTAGTACAATGAAACAACACATTTATGGTCTTGTATGTTGAACAGCATATTCTGGTAAAGGACTTTGCAATGTCCCATTGTTACAACTGGTTTTGGAATGAACCCTATAGTACCCCTATGCCTAAATTATTGTAGGACAAGGAGTCACAGAGAATGAGTGATAAACTATTCAGTCTGTTGATAAATATTATCCAAACCTGTAACATTCAGCTTTCTGCAAATTTAAGTTACAAATCCAAAATATTTGCATATGGAAATAGTTTGTGTGGCACAAAGTTGGTGTATCTTATTTCCTGTTTGGCTATAAACTGACTGGCTTACATACCATCATAATCAATTTTGCCATCATTGTTTTTGTCTCCATCCTTCATCAGCTCTTCAATGTCATCTTCAGTGATGGCCTCTCCAGTGGACTCCAGCATACTCTTGAGTTCTTCTAAGTCTATGTAACCATCTCCATTCCTCAATACAAGACAAAGAAATCAGTCTTATACTCATGTGGGACACCTTTTGAGTTGTACTGTGCTAACACTAAACTGATCTATATGTACTCTGGTAGACCACAAAATCTTTGTCCAACATGGTCTGCTGCATGGTTAAGTTGAATGACTTGATTGATGTCACAAAGAGAGTTCTATTTGACATTTCTGATATATAAAACATCATCTGTCAGTCTACAACTGGGACAGCAGGACAGTAATTTCTTATATTAACATGATGGTGTTTCGTTTGAAATATTTAGTAAGTGAGCAAAAACAGGAAGAAAAACCTACTTATCAAACATGCGGAAAAGTTCGGCCAACTCCTCCTCTGATTTTCCTTTGCTCTCCTCCTTCATGCAGCGAACCATCATAACCAAGAACTCATCAAAGTCTACTGTGCCACTGCCTGTGAACATACAACAGGATAATATACAGACATTTTACACCTTGGTATCACGTCTTCAACTTTTTAATCTCTAACGATCTAATTTCTCCCTTATATTATGCCATGAAACAAACATGCTTTTTATGGCTACAGAGAAGGGATCCAACAGTGTGAATGATGCTGACATACCATCCTCATCTACCTCATCAATCATCTCCTGTAACTCTTCAGGTGTGGGATTCTGCCCCAGCATTCTCATCACCTTCCCCAACTCTTTGGTGCTGATACAGCCATCCTCAGCATCCTGAATGAAGATGTCAAATGCAGCCTTGAACTCTGGAAGAGACACAGCAACTGTTACTGAGATAGATGTTAAAGTCACAAAAACAAACATTTCATGTCAAAAATATTTAACAAATAGGACATACAAATAATTTAAAGAGAAGAGCTTGTAAAATCACTCTGGGCCCACAAACGTCATAATGAATTGGTAGTGCACTGTTAAATAGATTAGTAATTCCTCAGAAAGAACTGTAGTTTTATTCTAATCACAGATAAAATATGACATTTAATTGAAAGCATAGCCTAATTAGATAACATTATTATTATTATTATTTTTTTTTTTTTAAATCTTGATTTATTTTTGGATATTTTATTCTGCATTTAGCCCTTAGGATATATCAAGTTATCCTCTCATATGAGTCAAAGCAAGTGATCATAGATAAAACTGAATATTTACCAGTGTTGCACAATATGTGATCAGCTTAGTAACCTGCTTACTTCAGTAGAAATAGATTCTATAAATACCTATGAATAGACACAGAAGCAGCTGCACTTGTTGCTTTGTGTAAAAGTAGAGAACAACCGATACTGCCTTGTGTTACATGGAATTGCTACTTATTATATCGAGTCATAATGTCTGTAACCTGAAAAGCTGTGGTGTAGGAGCTGGATGAGAGCAGTTTTTGAGCAAAAAAGGGCAGCAAATGGCCACAACAGTGATGTTTTAGGAGAAGGGCAAGGAGAAATATGAAGGCTAAGTCAGCTGATATTTCACAATGTGAATAGGGTTTGCAAATTTTAACACTGTTCACTACAAGAGCACCATATTCGGAACTTAAAAAGATCCATTTCCAACCATAATCTTCCGCTTATCCATTGTCAGGTCACACTGTGGCAGCAGGCAAAGTAGAGCATTCTCCATGTCCCTCTCACAGCAACATTTTCCAGTTTTTCCAGGGCTCTCCCAAGGCTTTCCCTGGCCAAATGAAATATGTAATCCCTTCAGCCAGTCCAGTTGGATGTTTCCAGAAAACCTCTGAAGGCATCCAAATCAGATTTAAACCACCTTAGCCATTTCCTTTAGCCAAGAAGGAGCAGCAACTGCTACTCATTTCGACCATTTTATCTGCACTCTTATTTTTTTGGTCACTACCCAGAGCTGATCACCATAAGTGAAGGTTAGAGCATAGATCAACTGGTAAATGACGAGTCACGCTCCATTTTACTGCCACTTGATAACAAGGTCCCAGGATACTTAAACTTCGTTGCTTGGGGAAGCAGCTCCATCCATATTCTGGCATAGCAGCACAACCTTAGACTTGAGGTGCTGACTCTCATCCCAGGTGTTTCATACTGGTCCATTAGCTTATAACAAGAACTGTGGTACCCTCCTGCAGTACCCTCCATATGGTTCTGTTTGAGACATAATCAGGGTCTTCTCCAAGTCAACGAAACACATATGGCCTGGATGGTTGAGGATTAAGCAGTATTTAGATAATGGATGGATGAATGGTACTTAATGCTGCAGAGCAGAGACATTTTATGGCTTTCAGTTGAAACTAAGTATAGCTGTTGAGCGCTGCACAGTGGCTTGGTGGTTAAGTGCCTTTCCCTTGCAGCCAGAAGATCCCCAGTTTGTGTCCCCACCTGCATGGAGTTTGCATGTTCTCCCTGTGCAGTGTGGTTTTCTCCGGGTACTCCAGCTTCCTCCCACAGTCCAAAAATATGCTGAGGTTAATTGGTGACTCTGAATTGTCCATAGGTGTGAATGCGAGTGTGATTGTTTGTCACTACGTGTAGCCCTGTGATAGATCCCCTGCCTTCGCTCTAAGTCAGCTGGGATAGACTCCAGCCCCTCTGCAACCCTAATGAGGATTAAGCGATGTATGGATAATGGATAGATGGATAGTTGTTGAGCTCCTATAAGGTTTGTGGAAAAGTTTCTGTTTTTTGGAAATATTTCTGCAGTCTTAGAGCAAGGCGATGAAAATATTCAACTGTATTGTCTCTCTTGGGTGGCTTCATGCCTTTAAAAGGCCTTTATGGATGTATAAATCGCTCACTGATTTAACCTTTAAAAGCAACATTGGTTGCCTTCATGATTTATTGATTTGGTCTATTTGTATGCAGTCAATAATACATCATGGTGAGTGTATGTGCAGATTTCATTTTATTATTTTTGTTTTTCAGAGCTTTAAAAAGATCAGTAAAACATAATTATTTGCTGTTACAGTACTATTCATACTTATACATGTGTGTTATGAGTTTTGTCTGGTGCATAAATATAAAAATGCTTGTATTAACAACAGCTGTATAGTTTCCTCACCATTTTTCTGCTCCTCTGTCAAGTTTTCAACCTGAAGGGAAACAAAAACAAAAAGCAATATGAATGCTACATATCATTGTCTCTGTCACAGTTGTTCACTTATTTTTGCGACTCGAGCTTCAGCCCTCCAGTCTGTGCTACACTCAGTAGCGAATTTGGACTGCAATGTGACACTGCTTTTGTCACTTACTATTCTTGTTTGTTGGGGGTGGGGGGTTGAGGGAACTGGCTGTCCTCTCTCTTCTTCTCCCTGAGCTGTCCAGCTGTTCTTTGTTCTATTGTCAGGCATATGAGCTAATCAAAGCAGCCTCTTTGTGATCTGTCTCGGCTAAACACACCTACATTTTTCAGTTAAATGCCTGTATTTATACTGTCAATTATGATTTTTTTCAAATTGTTTTTAGAGAGAAATAAATTGCAATGATTTACAGATGCAGGACTCCTGACAGAAGCAGCATTTTCATTTTTGATACCTTATTAATTTAGTTAACTGTTTCAGTGTATATTCTTAATGCTGTTTCAAAGATGTCTTCACACTAATGAAATAGAACTGTACTGCAGAAATAATTAAAAATGTCTTGGTATTGTTTTGTTTTTAAAAGCAGTTTCATTTCTTTTATTCTAAAAGTGGTAGAAACATTTTGTGAAACACTCCATGAATATATTTTGAAATTTTGGAAGCCCAAAATACCTCATAAAATACCAAGGACATGACCTCTGTGTCCTCAGTGGTAGTAATGACCCTGGCAGCAAGCAAAAATTGAAATCATTTTCTGTTTTAGAAGTTGATTAAATTGCTCTTAAAATTGTATATTTCAATACATTCTGGATCTGCTCAATACAATCATTATAATAGGTACTACAAAATATACTGTATTTACATCATCTAAGTCCAAAGGTTAGAAAGCAATACAGCAAAAACTATGGTTTTAAAAGATCACCAAGCTGACTTTGGAATTAAAAGAGCAGAGTTCCTGTTAACAGCTGTCACCTGTGACCTAATTGTTTTCACATACTGTACTTCTGCATGAAACAGATTACGTTTGTTCTGTGATTTTCTAATAATTACATGTTTTGGAAGGACATGCCTCAAAGTGAAATTTCATAAGATAGAAAAACAAAACAGCATATCATACTTGGCCTTATCAGTACTCACCGCTGCTTTATATACGTCATCCATGGCTGCTGCTCTGTTCCTGCCTCTGACACACCACTGCACTCAAATACAAGACTGCCTCCGTCTTTATTGTTGGAAGAGTGTGGCACTGTAAAACTTCCTGACCCATCCCACAAAATCCAAGGCTAATAGAGGGAGGAGTGACTGAAAGAGAGAGAGATTAAGAGAGAGATCTATAAATAGGAAACAATAGAGGAACACTGACAGCAGCACCTGGGCAGAGATGCTCTCTCTGGACTTATAAACTGACTCTGTATTCTTAGATTTGACTTCATAGTGATTGTAATGCCACCCCAGTTGTAATTTTTATTTCTTTTTATTTGGTTTTTCATTCTTGTTCTCATCTCTCTCTCTATTGCCTGACAAAACCCTTTCAAATAGCATTTACCAATTTGGTCAAAATTAAACCAGAATGTCATTTAATGACACTGTTTTATCTCGAAGGGCAGCACAGTATTGCAGTGGCTAACATTGTCACCTCACTTTGTCTTGTGCCTTTCAGTGCACCAAAGGGTGATTAACGTTTCCCTTACTGCATCTCAAAGCTCTGCCAGGACTGCCTTTTCTTCCTTGCTTGCTCTGAATATCTTCAGCTCTTTCCTGAGCTGAGCAACCTTGTCCTGCCATTGGTTTAGGTGAGATCTGCTGGTGCTCTTGGGAGACTGTTGATCCCTGATGCCAAACAACTCAAAAGTGATGCTGATTATGAAGGTGCTCATTGCCAGAACTCTCTTGTCCACAATGATGTTGCTTTAAGGGCTACATCCCCCTTCTATTCAAACTGATGCCACACTGACTTTTTGTTGGCAGGAGGCCACGAAACCCAGCAATGTTCAGACAGTCTATTAGGGGCTGCAGCCTGTGATGCTTGAAGGTTCTGGCCACTGTGGGGTGACTCTGGGTGCTGTGCTCAGTACTGGCCCTGTGCGATGCGTCACATGCTCCTTCCTCGAGCAATGCATTGAGGTTCAGCAGTTAAAATTGACAAAATGAAAGGGCTCAGTGGTTGTGATAGTGAGTTATATGCCATATCTACATTTTTAGGTCTCATCAAAACATCTGTGACAGCAATTTTTGAGGCTTAATATGCTAGCCAAAATTTTCATAAGTCTTCTATCTTTACTTCTATATTTCCCTGAGTAGGGACTGGAGCCAGGTGTCTCCATGATAACAGTTACACAAACGGGCTATTTTGAATGTGTGTCCTTGACTAGAAATAGTAGTCCTCTATCAGTGGGGAGGGGGGGAGGGGGACTGTGGTGATACATTTCTGTTGTAAGGCTAGCACTATGCAGGATGAACTTGACACTTGACTTAACTTGAATTACCAAACGGTCCCCAAACTTACTCATATTTCTTTTATTTGTTTTTTAGTATATACAGTGTCATGCAAAAGTATCTGCCCTTCTACAGAAATCTTTTGTTTTTGCATGTTTCTTACATTTAAATGTTCCACATCATCAAACTAATATTTATATTTATGTTTATTGAACATAAAGATAGAGATAACCCACAAAATGCCATTTTTAAGTTATGGTTTATTGAAGTAATAATCACCTTACGCTGCATGTCCCTGTACTCCTGTCCACTCTCCTCAGTCCTCTCAGTGTCCCACTTCTTCTTAGCTAACCTCTTTTTATGTATACAGTATATGTCTGCACTTCCTCATTCTACCAGCAAGTCTCCTTATCTACTTTCCTTCCAGATGACACATCAGTTACTCCCCTATTTGTCTCCCTGATCACATTAGCTGTAGTTATCCAGTCATCTAGAAGAACCTTCTGACCACCCAGAGGCTGTCTCAACTCCTCCCTGAAAACCACACAACACTCTTCCTTTTTCACCTTCTACCATTTCATCCTCTGCTCTGCCTTTGCCTCATCTTCCTCACCACCAGTCATCTTACACACCACCATCCTAAGCTGTCTGGCTACACTCTCATCCACTTTCTAGTCACCGATCTCCTTTAGATTTCACCGTCTAGACAAGATGTAATCTACCTGTGTGCTCCTACCTCTGCTCTTATAAGTCACCCGATGTTCCTGCCTCTTCTGGAAGAAAGTATTCACTACAACCATTTCCATCCTCTTTGCAAGGTCTACCTCCATCTGCCCTTCTGAGTTCCGATCCTGGATACCAAACCTGCCCATCACTTCCTCGTCACCTCTGTTGCCTGCACCAACATGTCTGTTGAAGTATCACCATTATCTCACTCCTGGTGATACTCTGCATTACTTCATCAAACTCCCTCCAGAATTTCTCCTTCTCTTCTTGCTCACATCCTACCTGATGAGCATAACAGGTTATTTATTGCGGTGCTGGAAATGCTGTACTTCTCTTTGTTTTTATAACAGTGACAATAAATAACCTTTGATAAACACTGACAACATCGATCATCACACCTTCAATTTTGAGCTTCAGACTCATCACTATAACACTCTTTTTTACCTCCAGAGCATTTCTATCAAACTCCTCCTTCACAATAACTCCTACTCCATTTCTCTTCCTACCCATGCCACGATAAAACAGCTTGAAACCTGCTCCTAAACTTCTAGCCTTGCTACCTTTCCACCTGTTCTCCTGAACACACAGTATATCTACCTTCCTCCTCTGCATCATGTCAACCAACTCTCTAGATTTTCCTGTCATAGTTCCAGCATTCAAAGTCCCTACTCTCAGTCCTAGACTCTCGACTTTTCGCTTCTCTCTGTGTCTACTTCTTCCTCCTTTCCTTCCTCGACCAGCAGTAGCCCAATTTCCAGCAACACCCTGTGAGTCAACAGCACCTATGGCGGTTGTTGTTTATCCTTATCCGGTCCTTGACCGAATATGGAAGATGTAGGATTGATTTGCATATTTGATTTGGCATAGATTTTATATCGGATGCCCTTCTTGACACCACCCTTTGCATTTATCCAAGCTTGGGACCAGCACATGGAGGACACTGGCTTGTGCCCGCTTGAGGTACAGGCAGCTTCTGGTAACTCTAAAATGTCTCTTAGCCATGAACAAACCTCACCAAATGTTATGCTGTTGGCTGCAAGGGTAAGCACAAGTATCTGAGGAACTCAGCCCCTGTTTTATTTTCGATGCTAATATCACCACCAACAGTAGGTAAATCCTTGGTGTTTGTGCATGTATGGTTAATGTTGCTAATGTTATCATTAACTTTGATTATATGCCATTAGGTTAGAACTCTGACATTCAGAGATGGGGGGAAATTTAGGACTGATTGGAAACCAATAAACATGGACTGTGTGGGTTACTGTGGTTTCATGCAATCCATTGTGTGTTAGTGTAACCTAAACTTGACTAATGTTTACATCTATTTGCATCTTTCCTGCTCTCTGTGTGCACATAAATGGCATTTTACAGCCAAATTTCCAATAAAGCTGTTGTCATTGAACAGAGTACATATAAAATGGTGACTGAAATGCAGCCCATTAAACCTATATATTAACAAGCAGTTAAATCAAAACTTTTTGCCAACCTGTGGCTCTGCACTGTATTGAAGAAAATAGTACATGGTGTGGTTGCATGTATTTTCTAATGAGCAGGAAAAGTCTGAAGACACCCCTAGTGTCACTATTTTATTCCATCACCCATTGTTATTTATAACTCCCTTACCTTTAGTTGTACCAGATCTGTTGACTCCATCACCTTTGTCATTGATTACTTTCTGACTTTTTGTTGTCTACTAGATCCCTTGATTAAAACATCCTTTGCTATATATAACTGTCTGAAAAAGCCTTTGTTTTCTTATCCTCTGTAATTGATTACCAACCACATGTAATCCAACCCCAATTATGATTTGTATTTACATACTGTTCCATCCCAACTGCCTGACCAACTGTATAAAATGTTGTACTTTGTTAATGTTCTGGGTCGGATTGCTTTCACAGACTTATGCCCTTTGTTAGCAAGCCACCACACACCAGAATACTAATACACAACACTACAGCAAACATTAAATGAGGACTTTAGGTTCAACAACTGCTAAACTACCAATTTTATGACTGCAACATTGTCTGACAAATTCACCATGCATGTAAGTTATAAACAATGGATGTGTTGTCAATATGCTGATGTTTCTATGTCAAATGATTGAAAGTCCCATTTTCCTGTTGTCAGCAGTCATACAATTCACTATTTTGCTCCACGTTATTCTGGAAAGAGCAGTGACAGTCATGACACCAGGGGTTATACAGTCATTTTAAAATGAATGATCTTTGCATTATTTTGAGATGGAAAATTGAAACACACTCTGGGAGACTTGTGATTTTTAGATCTTTAATGTGTGGTTTACTCCAGATTTTTCAGACAGTTTTGATCTTAAAACTGCATTGAGCAGATTTTATGCACTAGGAAGCAATAAAAACAAAACAAACAAAAAAAAAGGTACTGCATCACAGTGCCAATATACACTTGGCTTAGCATCTTGTTAGGTAAACAGCAGCTCTCTATCCAGCAGACAGAGCATTATGAGCAATGTGATGTGAAGTTTACTGTTTAAAGATAATGAAACAAATCATGATTTTATTGCATACTACCTCTATAATGAGTATTTGGTTGTTACAGTAGTCATTACATCATACACATTACTTAAAAAATACAAACTTCATGGTTTGTGAGTTTTTATTATACAATGAACACATGCTGTCCAGAATAAATTCACAAATGAATTATACCAAATTACTAGTTCACAGTTGTGTAAACTAAATTTTGGCTGATAAAAGCCAAGATTTCTTCCTTATTGCCATACCATGCACTGTAGAATACAATACAAAATGCATCAAATGACCTGAATTATCTGAAAGCCATTTTTCGGTTACCTCATTCAATATGACTCTCTGATAAGGACAAAAAATTGTACTACAATGTTAGCACCATGATGGGGTTTATTATAATGGCATTTTTTTTACAAGCACAGACTAAATACATTTTCTCCCTTAAACTTTTCTCATAATTAAACAACAATTTATAAATTTATCTATTTTGGAGGGAGGCATATGCCCAATTTGCTTTTAATATTGTTATTAATACGCACCACATACAGCCTCTGTAGGGTAAATAGCTTTCAGTGATTGAGGAGCTTCCATGGTCAACATGTTCATGAGATCTTCTAGCTGATCTAGTTGAACTGAGGAACACTACCTGTGATGATTCCAGGTGGTGTATGTGGGCCTGGGTTCTTGACAGGACTAAACTGACCTCCTCATCACTCTGGAGCAACGGATATCCTTATGATTATTGGGAAAAAAAGTCCCTCCAAGCTTTAGCCCTTCAGCAGTAGGTTGAATCTTACTTTCCATCCAGGAATTTGGATTCGAAGCGCAATAATGGGCTGCTCTTACTAGGGAAATGCACTTTAATGGCCGCCAAGACTCCGCTTTTCTCCGCTCATCCAGTCAAGTCCAATGAATGTCAGGCTCATGGTCATGAATATGAAACCCAGTGCGGTGAAACATGCAGCCTAAAAATCCAACAAAAATATGTCAGTTTAGCATCACGACCCTTTGCACTTCGAGCAGTAATATTTATTGCCTTTTTACTTTCTTTAGCTCTGTTATCAATAGCTGATTTCTAAGTGCGTTCCCCTTCAGTTAGGCAGATACATGAACCTACCTGGATCTTTGATCTGCAGTTCATGGGCTCCTGGTCCATAGGGATGATGCGAATGTAGAACAGTCCAGGAAGGATGAAGATTAAAGTGGGAGCTGTGGTTGCCCCTGTACACAAAGAAGAGACACACAACTATTCTAACTGTATAACAACATATTTTCTCAGAAGAAACTGCTAGGCAAAACAAATAAGCTGAAACAAATTAAAGATCTGTACTTTGCTGAAACTCCGGTACTGCAAACACACTTGTGCTTAAGCCTGTACACTTAAGGTTTTTGCTGCAACACTCTTACTTACGTTGTCTGAGAGTTTGTTACAGATGTATGCACAGTAAAAGAAAATGCTGCTTCTTCAGGTTTATGACACATGTACACAGAAATATTTAGTCTTCTTTATCGCATCTGATGGAACCTAAAGTATTCTAAGCAGCCCAGCTGTTTCCAAAAAAATATTGTGACCTTGTGTGTCACTTGTGTTTTAACTTCTTCTCTTTGTCTCTGTTTCCCTTCTCTTTTGATTGTCCTAATTTTACCTGTGTCTCATGACACATCTGTATCTTGTCTCCCCTATCAATTATGTGTATAAATTGTCTTGACTTTCCCTTTGTCTTGTCTGTTTGTTGTTTCATCTACCTAACGTTTACCTGTCTGATTCTCAATACAATCTATAGTTTAATTATGGTACAAATTTGAATTTCACTTAGCCTGGAGAGATAGTTCATTGACATATAAGAAAGCACTCCGTAAAACAAGAATTGCTTACTATTCATCTCAAATAGAGGAAAACAAGAACAACCCCCAGGTTTTATTTCAGCACTGTAGGCAGGCAGACAAAGAGTCACAGCTCTGTGGAGCTTTTTGTTCCTTTGGAACTTAGTAGTGATGACTTCATGACCTTTCTTCCAGGTAAAGGTCTGACTATCAGAAAAAAAATTATAAACATAACTTTAGGTGCAGTGGCTCTAGAAGTGTCCATAGGACCAGAGATATATTTGGACTTGTTCTCTCAGAGCTCACATCAATAGTAAATTCTTCTAAATCAGCAACATATCTGTTAGATCCTATCACAACTAAACTGTTCAAGGACATCTTTCCTTTAATTAACATTCCAGTATTAGAAATAATCAACATCTCTTTATTAACAGGTTACATACCACAGGCTGTTAAAGTTGTTATCATCAACCACTGCTTTGGATCCAGGTGTTTTAGCCAACTACCGACCCATATCCAACCTCCCTTTTATTTCTACAATTCATTAAAAAGCTGTTGCAAGTCAATTCGGTGACCATCTGCACTGAAATGGTTTGTTTGAAACCAGGATTTAGAATGCATTATAGTCCAGAAAAGTTATCAATGATCCTCTCATAGCTTCAGATAGTAGACTCTTCTCTATACTTGTTTGGATCTCAACACTTCTTTTGCATTCTCCAGTTTGAATGTAAGTAACTATAGAGTTATTTTTGATCACGATGTGTCTTTTAATTCATACATAAAGCATGTCTGCAATACTGTCATAATTAATAACATCTTGTCTCAGAGTGATGCTGAAAAACTAGTCAATGCATTATTAACCTCTAGGCTCAACAACTGTTATTTCTTATTGTCAGAAACTCCCAATAATTCTTTTAAAAACTTCTAGCTAATACAAAATGCTGCAGCCAGAGTTCTGACAGGAACCAGTAAAAGAGATCATATTGCTCCTGTATTAACTTCTCTTCATTGGCTCCCTGTGAAATCTAGGATAAAATTTGGAATCCTGCTTCTCACACATAAAACTCTTAATGACCAAGCTCCATCTTGTCTTAAAGACCTTATTGTACCATATTGTCCTAACAGAGCCCTTCACTCTCAGTCTGCAGGTTTACTTGTGGTTCCCAGAGGTAAAGAAGATGGCAATGTGCACAGATGCAACATCTCAATGCTCTCCCTTTCCAGTGCCCAATTTTAAGCTTAGTAGTGCGAATGCCACCTACAGCCTACACAATCTTCTGATCAAAGGTGTACAGTGTATTCAGGCCAATATGAGTGAATTTCTGCACTCACACAATATCCCTGAGGACTCTGTGGATTGTTATTGGTGCTAGCAAGGCACTGGAGACAAAGGCAACACAAGTAACAGAAGCAAGGGTGCCACCAGGCTAAGGAAACAGCCACAAAACCGATGCTACTAAGCATCTTTCTCACAAATGCCAGATCCATCACCAACAAAATGGATGTAAAGTTAAACTAAAAAGGATGTAAAGTAAAACTACAAATCTCCTCAGACAAACCCACCCAGAACTGTTGCATTCTACTTATAACAGAGACTTGGCTTAACCCACTCATCTGTGATTTTGCCACTGAAATAGCAAGGCACACAGAATTTTGCTGGGACAAAGATATTTGTTTAATTTTATCGTGACATATCAAATATTTTTTTTAAAAACTGACCATCAACCCACTTTTAGGATGATATTTCAGACATTGAAATCTGAAGCTATGTTTGAACAACAACATCTCAGGAGCTATTTAAGATAAAAGCCTGAAATTTTCACTGTTAATTTAGTGTCTGCAATATTGGAAAATTAGTATCAAATAAGCTCTGATTACTGGTGGTGAGCTGAAATATAGTAAAAAAGTTAAGCTGTAATGAGAATCGTTTAGCACACAATATCCAAAAACTTGATAATGCAGAAGGCAGCTAGTGATATTTTCTGAACAACATGCAGTAGAATGTCACAATAATACGAAACATTTATTTATTAATGTAGTTATTACAGTTGTTTTTGTGGTACAGGTTGTCATCAAATTTTACTGCGCAAAAAATATGTTGGCGGGGGTCAGCGGGTAGCTATTTTACTTTTATTATCTCTGAAAGTATTTGATAAATTAATCTGAATTTATACATATATCATTTTAAATATCTATAGTATGTGTTAAAAAAATCTTTCAGGCAAATCAGAGATGGTCAAGCAAAAGGCCTCTGATGTTTGAGATGGAATGACCCAAATGCTTTCTTTTGCTCAGGTTGTCTTAAAGTTTCTATGTATAATATCTCACCTGTAATGCCAAAAATGTCTCGAATGTTAGGAACGAGGATGACCAGCAGGTTGACAGCAAACAGCAGACAAACAGCAATGGCGATGTGCCGGAGCCAGTGGAAGGGCTTTCCTGGGAACAGCAGCTGCAAGAGGGCACGACGGATCTGACAGAAACACAGACACAGGGACATGTGATGCTGCTCAGGTATCACACCAGATCAGTTTATAAAAATCCCCCACCAAAATGCAGAAGACCTATGTATAAGGAATCACAGCAGAGGAACAGGGGAAATGTTTGATATGTATACACGGTTCATGTTTTCATGCACAACAATGTAAATCCAAAATAAGTAACTTATTTCAGTTGTTGAGTTTCTAAGAGTTTCTAACTTCACCATACCTCAGAGTTTAATGATCTGATGAGAAGTTTCTGTCTGAAGTCTAGGATTATAGTTTTTCACCTTTTCTTTTACATAGGACTATAACACTTAAAGACTGTTTCATTTTTTGCATTTATAATTCATTAGAAATAAAACATTTTGCTACACGTTCTTACAGGAAACAAGACCACAGGTACAGTCAGAGTAACGGCCACCAAGACAGCCAGCCGAACACAGAGGATCAGCGTGTCCAAGGGATCAACCTTATTGTAGGTGTGGAGGAGCTCAGCTTCAGTATTTTCTGCACACAGACACACACAGACACAGACACACACGCACGCACACACACACGCACGCACACACACACACGCACGCACGCACGCACGCACGCACGCACGCACACACACACAAGCAGACAGAGAGAGAGAGAGAGAGAGAGAGAGTTCTGTTACTTTAGAAGATGTTACATCGACTTAGGCTACATCCACACTGATATGTTTTCATTTTAAAACGTGTTTTGTCTGCTACATTTACAGAGCCAACAATGTTTTAGGAAATGGGCTTTTGGAGGTGATTGTGCAGATAGCATGTATGCCAATGTGTGTTATATGTTTACTTGTCCCCCACCCTCTCCCACCCCTCTACCTCTTCTGTCCCTCTCAACCCAGCCTGCCAGATGCAGATGGGTCCCCCATATGAGCTGGGTTCTGCTCAAGGTTTCTTCCCATTAAAAGGGAGTTTTATCTTGTCACTGTAACCTTAGGGCTTGCTCTAGGGGTTCAGGCATATGGGTTCTGAGCTCTATAGATAAAATTGAATTGAATTGAATTGAATTGAATTGAACTGAACTGAACTGAACTGAACTGAACTGAACTGAACTGAACTGAACTGAACTGAACTGAACTGAACTGAACTGAACTGAACTGAACTGAACTGAACTGAACTGAACTGAACTGAACTGAACTGAACTGAATTGAATTGAATTGAATTGAATTGAATTGAATTGAATTGAATTGAATTGAATTGAATTGAATTGAATTGAATTGAATTGAATTGAATTGCATGTTTGCTTCCTGATTGGACCGTAACAGTCACTATGTGTCATTCCCTGATTTTTCATGCACCTTTCACATGACAAGCCTTGACTACCAGTGGTTAATTCTACATAGACAGTGAATTACAGATGTTTTTGACTTTGCCACTTCTACGAGCAGCTGTTGTGCAGTTAATAACATTTCTGTTGTTACTTCTTACCATTGCCGTTCTACCTCCGCAATATTTTCTGCAATGAAACAACCAGCACCCATCTTCATGTTTATGCTGGCACAGAGCCCAGTGTATGTAAACAGACCCATGGGATGGTAGGATACATTTTCAGTTGTGTATGCACAAAGATTATTTCTGAGTCAGTTCTAAAATGCTAATCTGGACAGAAATGTTTTTCTTTTGCAATACTAATTCAAATTTCTATTCCCAAAAACCCTTACCTTAATCCTAAACCAATCTGTCTCCAATATGTGAATGTACAGAAAGATGTATGTGCCAACACCATAAAGAACACAAACACACACAAACACACACACATACAGCTGTAGAACATGGGACACCTCACTGTCATTAAACTTAACTGAGTGTTGCAGCTGACTTAAAGAGTTGTTGCTCTCACCGTAGAAGGTCAGATACCCAAATATGGCAGTGAAGAAGTACATGGTAAACATGCCCAAGATGGAAACGTTGCCAATATTCTGCATTCTTCTCTTGGTTGGGCTTTAGGAGAAGACCATAAAAGGTGTTTAAACAGCGAAAAATATGGCTTAGCTTTTAATACACACACCAACATTGCTATAATGCTAAATGTGAACATAGCTGCTTTAACAGTTTTATGTTTGGCAACATGGACAGCTTACAGACTAACCACCAAGTCACACATTTTAGATACTATGTATTTATGTCAGATGTCCAAATAAACTGGTTTAGACAAACTGAATAATGTGTTCATTTGTTTCGAACATGTCTGATTGTTTGACAGCTTGTGTTTCTGGACCTGCCTGCCTTCTTTTGCTTAACCAATAACTCAAAAATTAAACCCAGTATGTAATACAATTATAGCAAAAATATATATATATATATTTTTTGTATATGTACTATGGAAGTGGACTTTGAATGTAAAGCATGTAGCAACTTGATATTGTGTGCAGCTTACTTGCTTAGTTCAGTGTAAATAGGAAGCACTTCAGGATGACATACAAATGCAAATGCCAGGATGGGAATGGTATATGCCGTCTGCAAATCAAGCAACAGAGTAATTTCACTAGGTGGTTTTTCAGAAAATAAACATTGACTGGAAACATGTTCAGTCATGTCTACTGTATAATATGATGCACCCATAAATACTTCCTGACCATGGATGTATTCAGAGCACACTTTGGTCATGAAGGAACCATCATGAAACATTCAAATAAAGTTTTGAAGTTTGCTTGAAATTTCAGAAATTCATCTCTGACCTCTTGGTTGATGGTGAAAAATTTGGCGGTGCATGTGTCCTCTGGGATGGCTGTGGTCAGAGAGTAGTTGCCAAACACTTCCAGAGGGCAAGCAATGTTAAATCTCTTGTAGATAACCTGTTGTCAAAGAGAAAGACAGTCTGAATGTAGATCCCACCCTTGCTGCCTTCGGAAACAAAATGATGTACTTTTGTGTAATTTTTGGTACATTCACAAAACAAGTTTACTTGGGATCTTACCTCTCCCCTGTCATCTACATACACTCTTCCCAGGAAAGAAACAACACACTATAGTGTACATGAGAGTAAATCATAAATGCCAATCCAGCCAACACTGGAAGGATTAAACCTGGAAACACTAATAAGGGCAAACTAAAAGTGACACCGAGACTACACCATTTGTACAAATAAAAAACAATTCCATCAGAACAACTGAGACTTTAGTCAGGTAAGAATATTGCACATAAGGGCTTTCTTTTCACTTCAAATTGACCTAAGTTAATATACTGAAATGTTATCACATCATTTAGTCATGTCATCATACACATCAGTCACATATTAATATTATTTAGAGAGGTGACAGTATGTTTTTCAGCTCTATTGTCATCTCCACAACCACCTGAAAAAAAGCTTCTGCCTCTTTAGTTGGGATATTCATAGTTGAGAATTTCCCGACTAAAGAGGCAGATGTAGCTGTTTCTGTTTTCTCATTTTAAACAGTCATTCATTCCTGTAGCTCATGCAATACTTAAGCACAGCTAGATTGCCATAAATTTATGCATTTTACTAACTCACCGCAGAAAGGAAGAACACCATGCAGGAGAGAGAGAAGCCACTTGTATAGCCAAGATACCCTGCAGGATGCAAGAAGACAACCCTTAGACATATCACCTAAATATATACAGACATGACAGTAGACTCTAAGTGCTACTGTGTTGAAACAGATCTTGTGTAAATATACTTGGAGTTAGAAACACTGGGGATGAATTCTTAATTAAAGGTCTTGTACACAAACTGTGAAAATCATTACTCTGAGATGGTGCTGACTCATATGTAGTTGAGGGGAAGGAACATACCCAGGTGTTTCATCATGGCCAGTGGGAGGATGATGCAGGCAGTGACAATGATAATGAGGTAGTTTCCATTCATAAACCACTGTCTAGATGGAGAGCACAAAACATCACAGACACATAAGTCGCACACATAAATTGGATAGAATTGTGGGTTTTTTTCAGTTCTATTCTGAAATGACAGTTTCTGGTATGTTCATTGGCCAGAAGTTTAAATACAGCCTTATAATGCATTTTCTTTTTACCAAATTGTACAGTCATTTATTGCGCTGCCATGGAACGCAATGGAGTTATGTGACAATCACCGCTGGTTTGTCTCTCTGTCTGTTGGCAACATTGCTCAAAAACAGACTAACAGATTTGGTTGAAATTTTCAAGGAAAGTCAGAAATGACACATGGACCAAGTGATTAGATTTTGGCAGTGATGCGGCTTATAGTCTGGATCCATGGATTTGTTAAAGATTTCTTTATCGTTGTGAGATAGTGGCACAGCGTCACTGTAACTATGACAAGTGAACACTACGTCAGCTGCTCCTGACAATCGCATGATTGCGATCCTACTACAAATCGTCCTGCAGACTTATCGGGACTTAGCCGTCCGAAATGATACAAGGAGCAATTGATTAAATTGACTGTGGGGGTGTTTCCGAGTCCCATCAATTCCGCTGCCCGCTACATATTTAGGTCACGTGATTCGGTATCCATACATAATGTACATATGCATAACACACACCTGTGCTCTGCGCAAAGTTTTGTTTTTGGGTACATCTATATTTAATGGCCACATCCTATGTTGCTGTGATTTCTGATCATCTGACTAATGAGCAAATACTGCATTTCTAAAAAATAAAAAAGAAGCTGCATTTCTGACAATGCCATATGGGGGAATGAACAGCCTTAACACGGTCAGTAAATATTGACCTTCACTGGATATATCATCAAGCTGGATAAATCAACAAAATAACATTCATTTTGGAACAATGACATGTTGGTAAATATGCTAGTTTGCATTCCCTAGACTCAGGTAAGAAGAATGCTTGGGCCTGGGATCTTTTTGCATGGAGTTTGCATGTTCTCCCTGTGCAGCCTGAATTTTCGCCCAGTTTTCTGGCTTCTTCCCCTAGTCCGAAAACCAAAAGCATGCTGAGGTTAATTGGTGATTCTAAATTGTCTGTCGGTGTGAATGTGAGTGTGCCTGTTTGTCTCTATGTGTAGCCCTGTGATAGACTGGCTACCTGTCCAGGGTGTCCCCTGCCTTCACCCTAAGTCAGCTGGGATAAGCTCCTCCCTTACTAAAAAAAAAAATAAAATAAAATAAAATAAAAAAAACTGTCAAATCAAATTTAGCAAATGAAAACTTATCAATGTGTATAATGTGCTGTTCAACTAATGACTTGGAGTTTAGAGCCAAATGCAAGAAAGAAATGTCAGAGAGCATAAGAGACACTGTTTTTGTCTTAACTCTTATCGTTGACCTGTAATGGAATAGAAACTTTATATTTAATTTTCATGATTTCAACAACTATAGACATACATTAAATCTAGTTGTCATTCCCACAACTTTTCTCCTCACAGTGGCCAAGCTGCAGTCCACCTTAAGCAGGTGGAACTGCAGGGTTTCTCTCTATAGTACTATGAGGTCTTGACCCTACTGTGTAAAATGCATTGAGATGACTTGTGTTGTGATTTGGCAGTATATAAATAAATAAATAAAACTGAACTGAATTTCATAGTTGTTAGCAGTACTCACTCAGAACTGGATGTCTGGCCAAGAAAGGCTTGAATGACCAGTGGTAACTCATATTTTACTATGAACAGGTAGCTGGACATGGCTGCAGGGAAGGAAAACATAAACATCCTGAAGACACTGTGTTTATACATGTACAGTACATGGCTACGTGAACTGACATGTTCAACAATGATGTTGGAATATTTGGTTCCCTTGCAGCATTACCAAATACTTTCAGTGGTGGAAAAAAAAGTTTTTGGACACCCTATGCATTGTGAAATATTGCATTAAAAATCACTCTTCAGTCTTCAAATGCTATTTATTTTAGTACAATCACAGCCAAAATAAGAAAATCTCAGCAAATCCTAAAAAAGCAATGAAAAACTTAAAATTGATTGGTTCCAAAAAAATTCCTAAGAAATTTTGAGTACTGGGTCATTTCGGTAGCAGTGAACCACTAATGAAGGTTGTGCTTTTTATTAAAAGACACAATTTTTGTTGCTGTGCTTCATGTCTATATGAAGCCAACACTTTTGAAAATTATTCAAAGATAAAAATAGTGAAAACAAGAAACTTAACACAGGAAACATGCCTGAAGATACAAATTTTCAGCCAGCAAGGGTACAGCTGCAGCCGATAGCCAGGAAGTGCAGATGCAGTCCTTCAGCAGCTGGATACATTCCAGAAATACAGACGAACCAACAACTTGGAAGACAAACCAAGATCTGAGCGTCCAAGGGTTTCTTCAGCAAAAAATGATTGCGTCCTTATCTGTATGTGCAGGGAAAACCATCGATTGACATCATAGGAGCTTCAACAGCAGTGGTCAAATCAAACTGGTGTCCAGTGTTCCACCCGCACTGTACATGGTCGACTTTTAGATCATCAAGTCCTACAAGGTTGTCTCTCAGTGAGAGACAGAGGTTAGTCTGGCGTCGTTGGGCCCAAGCACACAAGAACTGGACAGCCAGAAATTGGCAGAAAATTCTGTGGTCAGATGAGTCCAGCATTTTCCAGCTTTATCTTCCTCCTGCAAATGTGAGGGTATGTAGAAGGCCAGGCGAAGCATTATCTCCAGCATGTACAGTACCTACTGTCTAGCATGGTGGAGGCAGTATCATGGTTTGGGGATGCATGAGTGCTGCTGGTGTTGGTCATCTCCCTGCCTGTGATGGCACATTGAACTCTGCCAAGTATTGTGCCATTCTCCAAACCCACATGTTCCCTTCTGCACCTGCACTGTTCTGTTGAGGTCAAAACTGCATGTTTCAACAAGATGATACCCCTTGCCATACTTCCAGGACCAATAGAACTTGGCTGCAGGAGCACAGTATCCAGGTCTTAGAGTGGCCAGCTCAATCCCTGGACATGAGCACCATTGAAAATCTGTGGTGGATTATCAAAAGGTCTGTTTCAAAGCGTAAACCAAAGAATTTAGAAGAACTAAAAGCAGTAATTCAAGAATGGAGCAAGATTACCCCTCAACAGTGTGAAAGGCTCGTGGGGAACATGCCAGCCAGGATTAGAGCTCTACTGCGAGCTAATGGCAGGACTACTAAATATTAATTTGATGATGTGATAGTTTATTTATTTATTTTTTTAGTTTTGAACATATTCACTATTATTTGTTGATACAAACAATGTTGAGAACTGACATGTTGAAACTGTCAAGAATTTATTTTTGTTAGTTTTTCTTGTAGACAATAAACAAAAAAATATAATTTGTATTTGTTTGTGTCTGTCTAATTCAGCCACACCTTTTGAAACACAGAAAAGATTTTTCCACAAATATTTCCGGACAATATTTGAAATTGTGTAACATTTTAAAGGTGCCAGAAAACTGTTTCCACCACTGTATATGAGATAAAGTTTTCAAATACCATACCTGCAATATACACTAGTGTCTTACCCCCAATGTTATGTAGTGTTATGACGACCGCTGCTAGAATCTTCCCTGGATGACCAAAAGCTCTGAAGCCAAGCTGCTCATAAGCACGGATACCTGAAAAGACAGCATCCAATTAAGACAGTGTCTGAATGTCACTAAATGCATTGACAGGATTGGATCAGAATTATTTGAGGAAGCATAAAAATGAAGAGACAGAGAGATGGGTTCTACATTTTACAAGGCCTTACCCACAACTCCAGCACTACGTAGTAGAAGATGGACCGAATAACAAGACAGGCCGGCAATACATGTCAGCAAGATCCTGGAGAACACAGGCACAAAATCATTTGTTAGTCATTTCTTACATGATGATTAATCTCTTTGTATATTGTGTACTGCAGAGCATTAGAAGCTCATTCAGAGATTCATATATCATTAAAATACCCAATGTTACTATCTAAACAGCATGGTTAGGATTTTGGTTGATTGGTTATGCAAGTAACAGTATATCAACACTGAAGGCTGCAGTGTCCAAGATAGGCAGATGCTGCTGTTCCAGTGAGAGGAGGAATTTGCAATAAATTTGATCATCTACGTACTTCTGTGATAACAAGCATGCCCAGTCACTCTGTACATCAGTGAAAATGTCCACAGTTATAGCCTGCTGGATTTCACACAGTGGAGGCAAATAATTTTGAAGCAAATTTGACTTGGTCAGGCTTTCCTTGGTCAAGTCAGCTCAGTAAAACCTAAAAGCCCAGTCGAGGATGAGGGGTATCATGACGGTGGTTATCAACTTTCTTTGTTACTCAGATTTTCTGCTTTATAATCTGTGAGTGTTCACATAAATGGAAACGTTTAACCTATCTGGTGAATCTTCTTCCGCAAAAAATGGACCAATCATGTGCTGCCCACTTCAGTCAACAGGTTGTTATAATGGAGAACTATGAGGAATATAAAAAAGTATGACAGCAAAAAGTGCTGCTAGTGCAAATGATGCAAGACAGGAATGCTGGCAGGAAACTGTAAAAAAAAAAAAAAAAAAAAAATAGTAGAAATTTTTTTTTTTGTTTTTTGCATGAATTAATTAGTAATTAAATTCTACATTATTATTGTGATGAAGGATGACTGGACCAGGCTGAATAGACAATCAAACAATTAATCAATTAGAGGTCACTATGCTCTCATTCAGTGTTTATGGAAGGGTCAGAAGAGAGTGCTTGTGAAGGCTGTATTTTATGTTTTTGCATATGTGAGGAGTGTTGACTGCATCCCCTTTCTTTCTTGCTAGTGGTGGGACTTCTGTTTAATAGAGCTGGTTCTTATAGCTCAGCTATAAGAACTGGCTCTAAAAAAGAGCTGGCTCTTTCATCTATTGAGTGGCTCCTCAGATATTCTGTTGTTTAAATAAATTCATTACCAAAAATAATGTAAATCTATGTGTAAAATGAATTACTAATATACAAAACACATTTTTGAGATATCAAATGTTTTTTATTTATATGGCTTGTTATACTCAACATGGGACAGAGGGCTACAAAGAATTTTTTTTTAAGGGTGACCGTGGCTCCCTTCGTCCTGTGTTGGCTGCAGACAATGCAATCTTGATATGTTGCAAATTAATTAAAAGTGTAGTTCTGAAGATCTGATGGAAAAAAACTCAAATGTAGAAAGGACCAGTGCTAATAACAAAACAAATAAACATACAAAACAGGCGGATTTAATCCTACTGTCAGTCTTTCTGTCCCAGGAAAAAGTGACAAAAACAATATTCTGAGTAAATCTCATCTTGAGACCCAGATTATAGTTGCCAGACACGAGAAAACAGCAGAAACACAAACTGACACCAGTAATAAGTAATATCCCAGCACAAATAACACAAGTTAACAAAGTTCAAGTAACACAGCATGAATCCTAAATCCTATCTGAACCTGCAATGGAGTGATAATAGTTAAAACAGTACTGTAAACATCATGCAGTGACAGGATGACATCATTGCATTGTGTAGAAAGAACAAAAACAGTAACTGAAGTGATTGCTTGCACTTCTTGGAGGGGGTCAGCCTATCTTAGAGGTAGTTGTCAATTTATATATAGCAAGCTACACCATAAATATATATAAAAAACAATATTTTGAGTAAATACATACATACATATATATATATATATATATATATATATATATATATATATATATATATATATATATATATATATATATATATATATATATATATATATATATATATATATATATATATATATATATATATATATATACATATATATATATATATATATATACATATATACACACAAACTACATTTGGCATATGCAGTAGCCAACTGTTGTGCAATATTTAATTTGTCTCCTCCTCTGTGTCTGTGTGCTTACTGTCTGTCATTTTCAGGCAACCACTGAGGGAAAGAACATGAATGTGTCTGTGTGTGTGTGTGTGTGTGTGTGTGTGTGCGTGCGTGTGCGTGCGTGCGTGCATGTGTGTGTGTGTGTGTGTGTGTGTAAATGCATGTATATCGAATTCGGTTGTACTATGTACCAAACTGTGTGTAGATTTTTGTACTCACAGGAAAAGAACGATGCCAGTGTTTGACATGGCATACGACAGTCCCAGGATGCCACTGCCCATGATGGCATTGCTCAGGTTGAAAACTGACATCCCAAAAGAGGTTTTACCCTCAAACTGGAAAAGATATGATTGAAATATTATTTTCACTTTTGTATCCAGTACATTGCAATAATTTTCATTATCTCATGTGACCATATCTCTAAAAAATTATAATTACTTATTGGAAATCCTAACAGTACTAGCTTTGAGTCTACTATTATAGCCTTGTGTGCATGAAGCTAAATTATAGTTTCATGCATACAAGGCATGCAAGACAGCATTTTTCAGTTTCATTGTCACCGCCCTGTGTGTATGTGTGATCTTTGAAAGTTAAACTGGTACACAGATTCTACATTATTTGATATGTATTCTTGACATGGCTCATACCAAAGGTAAGTGAAAATGAATAGAATTGAGTTAAACTAATATATCATTTATTAATTAGCAAATCTTATTATTGTTATCAAAAGACAATTGTCCTCTAGTGCAGCACAGGTTTTCCTACTTGGTTCCCATCCTGTCTCAGGGCTGTTTCTAGCCATTCAGGTGAACTGAGGATTCTGTTGTCAGACTCACAAACCGGACCTTTGGTGTTACATTTGTCAAAAAAAAAGATGGCCTCTGACACATACTAGCTGTGTATGAATGTTAAGTGGTTCTTTTATGGTACATGTTCTGTCTGAATGATATGTCTGTTCTGTCCTTTCATAGTTTGGGATGACAATAAAGTTGACTTGACACTTGAGATTTGTAGGACACTGGGCACTATTCTTAGAGATGTTGTTTTTGGTGATGAACTAAATAAACAACAACAAAAAAAAAACAACAGAATGGTAGCATATCTATGGCTGCTGGTAGACTTGAGACTTTTTTTTAACTCTGTGCATCAACCCTGGAAAGATATCTCACCATGTTGAATGTAACTTCCAACAACTTGCTGACAACTTGTTCAGATGCATACCATTTCTGAGCCACACTATTTATTTTGTGGTTAGTTATGGTTTATATTGCTCTCAGTCTCTCTCATTTGTTTGCATACTTTCTCTCTGTTCTGTGTCAGCAAAGCCTGCAGTTCAGCTGAACAGTTGCTTAGATTTTGTCATGTGACTGTTACAGCTGAGACAGTTATAGCTTCTCAACGGTGCTAAGGAACACACTCTTTTGTTGTTGTTGTTGTTGTTTACAGGACTTGGTGTAAAAGTTACATTTTTAGATGAATCAGCTTGAATAAAATAATTTTAGATTTGGTTAATTTTCCCAGCAGAACTGCACACATTCAGAACTGGCTTCCAGAAATGTTGCGGTTTTGGTGATTTATTAATTTTTTTCAGGATCACCAGCCTTTAAAACCCACTAGTGGATTTGGGGGTTAATTTAAAAACAGCAACAACAACAAAACACATATTTAAATTCTTGAAATATTTACTGTAACAGACCAGCAGGCCTCTTTTTCTCACTCACATCTGTGAACTGTGGTCTTTTTAAACCATTGTCCTTGTGCTGCAGGAACCTTTCTTCCTCTGATGGGGCTCTGCAATGTCACAAACATAAAAAAAACAAGCACTACTCATTTTCCACTTTAAATATAGGAACATACTTCAGTTGCCATGAATTTGTATATTATCATCAAACAGGACACATAGGAAACATACCCTTCCTCCACGGGCACACCGATGTCGTGGTGATTACCATTTGATAGCTTCTGCAGTTCCATACTTATGACACATTCAGTATCCTGACTTCTTCATATGGATGGAAATTGTCAAATGACTGAAAACGTATTGGAAAGTAAATCTGAAAAAGAAAAAAAATAAACACAGTGCTGTGTTAGTTGGTTAATGCTTATTTAGCTGTCAAAGAAGCAGATGGTTTTTTTTCTCAGGAGTTGATAAAGACTGAAAACCTAGTAAAAAAGACAATGGAATTTGAACCTAGTTTCATATTGATGACACATACACAAAAAATACTACACTATTGTCTCTTAGATGTTTAGGCAGTTATCTGCTAGTATGGTTTCAAAAGACATTTGCAGGTGATAATTTGTCCGTTTAAATTCTTGTCCCATTGCCCTATTAAAGAAAAACATACAGGTGCTGCAGTTTTAAGTGTTTAAAGTAAAGCCATGTGTAGACACAGTTTTCTCTGTCTTCATCTCTCCTGAAGATGCCTGATATTAACTGATCAAAATGCTTCTGATTAACAGCAAGATGCCAGAGCTATGACAGACAATGATAAATTTATTACTTATTACAATACAATACAATCAGAGAATCAAGATATTTAATTGGGACATCTCCAATCATCACCCCTGGGCAAATGAGTTCAATCTTTATTTAATTTGAACAACTCATTTATTTTTCATTATAGGTTATTCTGTGATATTCAGGAGATGATGAGTAATATGTTTCTTAGATGTAGAGAAAAATGGTCTGTTGATATTTGATATCAACCAAAATTATGAACTTATTGTCTTATGAAGAATAGATACAGTGTAGAACCTTATGTGAAGTATAATTTAAGCAAAACACAGAGATCCCTGTGTGCACAGTTATGCTCAGGAACATTACCATTAGCCTTAGAGACTGGGGGGGTTTAAAGCTACTCCAGAGAAGGCCAGACTTTGTTTATTGTATAATTTAGGTGAAGTTGAGAATGAGGTTAATTTTATGTTTTACTGTCCTGTATATGAAGATATCAGGGAGGTATTTTTCAGGAAGATGTGCTCTGTTTTTTTTGATTTCTTTTGGTTGGATGACTATGAAAAACTTGAGTTATGTTTTAGACGGGGAACCTTTTTCATGGCAGTTTTTCTTTGCCAGACCTAGGATAGAAGGCAACATACTTGGTTTTTAGACCTGAGCAGCAGAATAATGTGTGTTGTGAATGTATTGCTGCAATGCTAGTATACTGGGGTCCGTTTCACAAAGCAGGTTTAGTGAAAACTCTGAATCTGTTAATCCTGAAATGAGGGAAAGTCAGAGTTTTCTGTTTCACAAAGGGAGGTAACTCAAACCAGAGAAAGAGGGGTAACTCTACCCTGTTTCACAAAGAGGGGTAACTTAAGCTCTCAGTCAGTTACCGTACTAACAGACTCTATGACTCTAACCTGGTCGGAACCAGGTTTATCTAAGTAAACCTCGAGTTTCTCTCTGTCTCTGCCCTCTTTCAGCCACACACGCTATTTGATTTCCTCATTCATTCATTCAGTCAGCTGGCGAGTTTTGGCGAAGCCTAGTTCTGCCGTCTGTAAATGTCATGTCCTTTTATTAACGATCCAGTGGATGAAGGAGCAGCATTACTGCACAGAGAATTAAATATTCGTCGGGAGATTGTTATCAGACTGCGCATAGATGTTCTCCCATTTCCAGACAATTATCTTTTTGAGCAGTACCGTTTCACGTCACGGTCCATAATCTAGATACAACCTAATCCGTCCTTACATTTACAACATTACCAACCTCAGTCATGCTCTCACATCCCAGCAGATATTGTGTGTTGCACTGCGATTCTTTGCAAATGGAAGTTTTTTATATAATGTTGGAGATGCAGAGCACTTCAGTAAGGCAACTGTATGCAGGACGGTCAGAAAAATGTACCTGGCCCTGAAACAACTTTTACCCATCTTTGTGGTTTTCCCTGGACATAATCTTGTCAGAGCCATCAAGGAGATCCACAGGATTGCAGGTGAATGATGTAGAGATCTGGTAAATTAATTTTAAATCATATTCTGTTAATGACATCGTGCTGCAACCTCAGACTGGGATTAGTAATTTTAATTTCTTTTAGGATTTCCCAGTGTGATTGGCTGCATGGATGGCACACACATCCCCATCACAGCTCCCTCACATAATGAAGCCCATTATGTGAATAGGAGGTCCATTCACAGCATAAATGTGCAGGTAGGCTACAGGTAGATTGACTACGGTTTCAAAATGCTAAAGACTGCATCATAGTTCAACATCTGTCATTCTCTGCACTGTCAAGATCATATGTGATGCTGCATACATTATTTCGAATGTGGAGGCCAAGTGGCCTGGGTCTGTTCATGACTGGAGGATTTATCAAGAGTCTGAGCAACAGACTGCAACGTGGTAAGCAGCAAGATTTTCACAATACAATTCACTTGTCTCCCTCCTTTAATATACTCTAATGTATCCACTATACATTACAGGAGAGTTGAATGGCCTTCTGCTGGGTGACAGGGGTTACCATGCCAACCCAGGCTGATGACCCCATACCCTGACCCTGAACCAGGCCCCCAACAGAACTTCAAGCGGGCTCGCTGCAGGACGAGAGCCCACGTGGAGATGACCATAGGCCCGCTGAAAGCCCATTTCCAGTGCCTGAGAGGGCCTGTGATATTATTGTGGCATGTGTTGTTCTTCATAATATTACCACTATTAGAGGAGAGCAACACCCTGCCCTACAAATTGAAGACCCAGATGATGACCCCATCCACCTGCCAGCTATCCAGGATGGCAGAGCAGTCAGAGTCACCATATGCCATAATCACTTCAGAGTTTAAGTCACCATCATTACCACCACAGCAGTCAAATAAAGACATGATACACATTTCATTTGGTCTTCTTTATTTCCTACAAATAAAAGAGCTAGTTTATTTAATGTTCCAATAGTTAACATAATTCATCTGTGACCTGCATCCACCTCTAACTTGTGCTCCAGGATTTCAATTTCCAGATCTGCCCTCCTAATCTGGTGGTCCAAGTATTGCATTTCTTTATCTGTTTTCTAGATTTTTTTCAGCAAGTGCATTTTTGTAAATCTGTTTTACTGATAATTGGGAATACATAGAGGACATTAAATTATACAGTTGCAAATGAATTCCACGGAATGAACTTCATCAGTTCAAACTCTTACTTACTTAATGGATTTTTTTTTATATACATATATATATATATATATATATATATATATATATATATATATATATATATATATATATATATATATATATATATATATATATATATATATATATATATATATATATATATATATATATATATATATATTAGTGGTGGGACGTGATTAAAAAAAAAATTAATTACAGGTGTTGTAATTAATTAATTGCAATTCATTTCAATTTTGTCAAATAGCAATATTTGACACAATAAGTGAAGTTTTTCAATTCAAATAAAATTGTGGTTGACAGTTGAATCAATGAATAGACATATATGTGTTTATAATTTAAAATTTATTTAAAAAAAGGAAAATGGGACATATAGAAAAAAGTGATTTTGATGACTTAAAGCCTGAATTCAGTTGTTTTTTCCACTGTATGGCACATAAAATCAGCATAAGTAGTTCAGGAAGCTTCAGAAAGTTGAAAATCCAGAGATTCATTCTGTTTTCATCTTTTCTGGGTCTGCACAACTGACTTCCCTGCTTGACGTCCCTTTAGTTTGTCCCTAGTTCTGCTGCTATAGGCCTAGGCTGCTGGGGGACCTCTCTGGATGCACTGAGCCCTTCTCTAACTACCTTTGTATTTACTATATATACCATTGTTGCATTACATTCACTCTGTTTCTCCCTGTGTCCTTTCTCCGAGTGTCCCTGGTCCCAGAGCTGGATGCTTCAGATGTGTGGTTGTTCTCCCACCTCCAGCTGCCCATTTCCACCGATCTACTCTGCATTGCCCTTACTATACTTGATTTGCTCATCTACATATTTTTGAATTTACCACCAGCTATATATGTAGTATATTTAATGCCAGAGCTGTACACCATAGCAGTAAACTGCTCGAGGTTTTTTTCCCTGTTAAAAGGGTGTTTTCCTTGCCACTGTCGCCGTTTGGCTTGCTCTGGGGGTCAGGCATATGGGTTCTGTAAAGCGTCTCGAGACATTTTGACTGTAATTGGTGCTATATAAATAAAACTGAATTGAATTGAATTGAATTATCACTGACAGCACAGGCTTCCCAGCTCTACACACTAGCCCCTGCCTCTTCAGAATTTGATTGCTCTAGCAAGACTTCTTCATACTCACTGCCAGCTAAATAAGCATAGCCTAAGCACAAGTCCCTGATTGTTGCTCTGTTTTCTCATTAATTGATTCCTGTTTTCTGGAACAGTAATTCTAGCCTCAAGGTGTATTCATTAGAGTAGAGCTGTCATTGAATAGTCTGATTCTGGTTGTGTTCATTAGGTTGCAGGTGTGGTCAACTTCTAGTAGTTGTTTAGGCTTTGGCCCGCTAACCTGTTGCTAGCCCTGTTTCCAAAGACTTTGGTTTCCACTTTGGTTTCCAATTTGTGTTTGTACCTAATTTCCTTGAGTAGTTGTGACAAAGACAGCAGTCCCAGGTTTCTTTCAGCACTTTAGCAAGGCTCACAGAGAGTAACAGGTCTGTTGAGTTTGACAAGGACCACAATTTGGTCCTTGTCAAACTCACTCAAATCCTTAGGCTTCCCCATTTTTCCTGATTGTAACACATCAACTTTGAGGACAAAATGTTCACTTGCAACCCACTAAGAGATGCCATGATGAAGAGATAATCAGTGTTATTCACTTCACCTGGCAGTAATATTAATGTTATGACTGATCAGTGTATATTACTTTTTAATTTAACACACAGTTCATCTTCTCCAGTGTTTATGGTCCATTGCTGAAATGCAGAAATCAGGCTTTTCAAATGTGAATACTTTCTTTAGTCTTCTTAAATATAAATCGATTTTAGACAACTGGTCAAACACGATAAGCAAGATGAAATCTTGACTTAAGCTGATCTTGGAAAGTTGATATTTCTCTCGAGACTGCAAAGAAGTACTTAAGTATGCTAGAGCAATTTCAAAATTTCAGATGAATGACTGTAACAGAATGCATTTTATGTAGTCATTTTTGTGTTGACCTGATGAATATATTTCAGATATTCACTTTTTTACATTCAGTTTGGTGCTCAACAACTCCTGAGAAAAATATCTGGTCCTTTAGCAGCTAAATCTGCTGTGTTCAGCACCTAGTTTCTAATTGTGTATTCTTGCTGTTTGCCTTTTACTCAGTAGTCTTCAGAGCCCTTACTGAAAACATTTTCTTGATGGTACTGAAAACCAGACTGGAAACCAGACAGATGAGATTGCTGAAAGTGATCCAAAATGGCTACGCTGTGAGCTGTAAAAGTAATTGAGCTGGAAGAGACTGAGTGACACTTAAGGCCAATTCAAGCTTTATGCCTCCATGTGCCTACATGTGATGTTAATTTGTGTCATCCACTGAAGTCCACAAGGGTCTGTGCAGACCCCTCTGTGGTTGTCTATGTGCTGTCCAAATCTCTGGCCATGCAAACTGACAGCAAGCTCACCAACTGCATATGTGCCAGGAAAACAAGTGTTTGAGACAAATTGTAATTGAAGGAGTCGCAGTCACATAGTAAGGTTGCTTTGTACATACCATGTACACGGTTTGTAAACACAGTTGTAACTTATAAATTCTCAAATAATTGTGTGCTACGTCCTCCCACTGTGACACACAATGATACGCCTCAACTAATCACTTAAATGGTACTACAGTCTGATCTGTAACTAACTGCTTTGTCCTGTAAAAAGCATAATGCCCCAGGTTTTGTTCGATGTTCACTATGAGGGGAAGTGTGAATATATGTGTAGCAAACTGGCATGTAACTACTGAAGTGTGCAAAGATTGGCATGTGTGTTCACTGTCCACTTTCCAAGTTTGCATCGGTCAAGCAGAAACCATTCATTCGCTTTTTCATTGTCATTTGAATCATTGGTAATATAAAGATATTGTCTGTTGCATTTTAATTTACAACACTTCATTAAATTAGAAGTTAAAATTGAATCTTCTTTCAAAAAGATGCCCTTTTGAATGTGGTTTCTATTTGACTATCGCTTTTAACTATTTTTCTAAGGTCCTGCATTTAATAATCCTTAAGAATAAAAGTGTTATTTAGAGTACTTTATATTTCTGTATATTCCTTGTTGCAAAATAAAAATGAAACAGTTGACTTGCTGAGCAGAATCTCTAGGCAGAACAGTGATATATAGAATGTATTGGTTTTGTATTGGCAGGCCAAAATATTTCCTGAACCCCAGTGAAAGGCAACGTGGCTCAGATAAGAGGCTGGAGCGAAGCCAAGTCTAGACTGCTTTAGTTCTGGATATCTCTTACCTGTCGGCCTCAGTAATGACATACAGAGTGATAACAGCTGAAAATGACCTCTCTGCTCAAACATGACTGAGCTGGTTCCTCAGACATTGACATTTTGTACAGTAGTAGTCACGTGGATTCTATTTGTAAATACATTCCATACACAGAGATACAATTTCATGTTGTTTTAAATCATTCACTGTCGCTGTTGAAGGTATATATGTTGTCCACGTTTTTCAAGGTAAGTTAATATATTTATTATGGCATCATGTATTTAAGATTGTAATTAGTACTCATGTACCTTTGCAAAGTTGTTTCTATACTCTGGTTATTTGATTTTCATGTGACCAAAAGGATTACTTATACATTTCTAAATTTAATTCTGTTCTTTTATGTGAATATGTTTAACTACATAGCCACAATCCTGTATTGTAAATGCCCATTGTGAATACTAGGAAAATTATCAGTAATGGGAGAGGAATAAAAGTCCAACAGTTTCCTTTGATTGCTGCACCTGACGCTATTGGTCTTCTTGTGATGCAGAGACACCCACCCATCCCATTCACCAATTAGAGTCAAGAGTTTCTTTCCAGTGCCTTTTGGCCAAAAAGGTATTTACAAGTGCAAACAGAAACATGTGTCTCGGGCCGACCGTGTTGTAGTGTCCTTTCAATGGGTTGCTCATCAAATATCTAAGCACCATTTATGTTACAAAATCCAGGACAAACCATATATTACAATTATTAAAACTTGCAATACATATGTCTATGTAGTTCAACCAGCTTGGAAACCAGTTGGTGCAAAAAAGATAGCACTGTGTTTGACCCACTGTCAGATTTAGATTCCAAACTCGCTGATATGACACACAAACTTGAATAATTTCACTGAACTGAACAGATGATGAATAAAGAAAAAGAACCCATTGAAGAAATTTGACATTTTGGAGGACTGAGATATTCAAATGAATGTCAGTCTTGTGTCTGTGTGCTAAGTACAGAGCTGTCAGGATGTGCTTAGCTTAGCACAAAGGCTGGAAGCAAAATGAAACTGGCTGACTTAGCTTAAAGTTTAATAATACCGCTAACACCACATTACAACTTTTTGTTTAATTGGTACACAAACTGAACAGAAACTGTTGTGCCTCCTGATAGCATACTAGAACCTTGCGTGGCGCTCTGCCACCATTGGTTTATGAGTATGTGTGTGAATGGGTGAAAATAAAGGAAGGAGTCTCGGCCTGTGTGTTGTATGTTCCTTGCTTGACAGCTGTTCATCCAATCTACCTCACACAATATGTTTTCTGTGGTGGCGTCTCTAACCTTAACCCTAACTTTCATCATCTAAGGAGTCAACAATGTGTTCCCAACAGCTTACTGACTGTAACTAATTCTAAATTCAAATTTATGCTGCTCAATTTTACGCCTTGTAACTATCCCCAGTTCCATTATGTATTTTATCACCATTGGTTATTTAAAAGCAACAAATAAAAGTTGAAATTCTATTTCTATTTCATTATTAAGCACAAACTGGATTGGTTAGCATTAACATTTCTTCGTTTTTGAGTTGTTTTCTGTCATGCTGATACAACACAGTGATATCAGTGATGTCCCCAGTGGGCCTTTATTATCAGGGGCCGTTGACAGCACGTTCAGTTTTTAGTTTTTCATCAGGGGGCCTTCAGAGCCTGCTGCTCACTCTGTGATTCATTAAATCTTTCCCTCTATGCAACTGAGCTGTGCTTGTCACTTCAGCTTGAGTCAACAAGAGGAAACATGACACAAATTGAACTCAAACTGTATGCAAATGTTTGCCTAATATGAAAACATTTTGGACTCTCTTTATTTACTATTAGCTGTCACAGCATTTACTTTATTACTGTTTTTTTTTTCAAAATAAACAAACCAATGACGGTTGAGTTTCCATTTGTTTAGTTAGCAATGGCTTGCTCCTTTAGCATTAGTTCTGCTCCTCAGGCTCACGTTTGACATTTGTTGTCTAGTAGCAGCGACCACACACTCTGACACGTGCTCCTTTCAGGGAGTGAATCTACATAGCTCTATATAGCAGTTTCAAAACAGTAACATTATGACAGTCACCCGAGGCTCGTATTTACGTTAACTTCAGAAAATCTGTTTGGCTGTTATTGCTTTGGTGTTTCATTGTCAGAGCTGTCATTTTTTATATTCATATGTAGTGGGTAACAAATGCCCTAAGTGCCTTAAATCATTTCTCTGTTACATTTTTCTTCATTTTATTCTTATTCCAGATATATCAGAACAATGTTTACAACTTACCCACCAATTATGAGTAGTAAATCCCTAAAATAAAAAATATGGGAATGTAAATATAATCAGAGAAAACTTCAATGTCACACAAACTCTATTTCAGTCACCCAAAATCCACAGTAATAATAACAACAATAATTAATAACAAAGTTAAATAGTTTAATAAATAAGAAAATGGATTGATTTTATATTCTAATCTCAAAAAGAATCATGCATAACCTCAGTTCTAGTAAATTAAGTTACTTTCAATAAGTTTATGGAGAGAAAAAAGGCCACCAGAAACTGTCAAGAACTGTCAAAACTAATTTATATCTAGAGCATAACTGCACAACCTGTGCATAGAACAAATTTAATGGGTCTGATACACTTTTCAAATCCTCAGAGCTATGAGTGTCTTCTCCCATGCTCCTTCACTCTTCCTGAGCACACCTTCTCAAGCAGCCAAACCACGTGGCAGCAGAGTAGTTTCAACTCAGCCAGAAGAAAGGAAAGACTTACCTCCAGAAGAAGGCCCAGCTGACTGAAGCAGAGGGGAACTTGTGTTGTGAACTCCTGAGATCAGAGGTGTAGTTTGGGCTTGGAAGATGGTAAATGCTGGCCTGTTTTTGGAGCCCAGCAGAGAAGTACACAGTGTCTCAGGGAGAGGTTGGGGGGAGCAAATGTGGGAACAGGCAGTGAGGAGGGAGGGCTACTGAAAATGAGGGTTTCAGGTTTCAGGCTTCCTATGATGTCACATGTAGAGGCACTCCCCTTCCCTTCCAAAAAAATAAATGAAAATAATAATAATAAATAACTGTGACTGTCTCTAGGCTCTGGTGATGGATTGCTCTGTGGGGAATTTCACGACCAGCTCATACACACAGACTCTACTGAATTTGTTTCCATGTTTGAGCCGTCTTCCCACTCTGAGTTGTGTTAACAGTGGAAATATGGTGAAGTGATCAGCACAAGGTTGCGTAAGAGCCTGACTGCTGGTGGGCAGTTCTACACTACAAGCAAACTGGAAAAAGCTAGCTCTATTAGATCAATGTAGAAATGTTCCACAGAAAGGTAAATATATAATCCAGCACTGCTGAGGAGTGTCTTAGGTGAGCTGCTGAGTTCTGCAGCTGATTGGAGCTGTTTGAAACAACAGATGGTTCAGGACGCACACATTCCCACAGCTATTTTGGTGGGCTGTTTCCAGACAAGACCAAAGTTTCAACTAAATGAATGTTTGCTGATTTGCACAAAGTGAAATCTGTGTAAGGAGGCTTGTTGCTCTAACAATGTCCCCCATGGTGTTGTATCCACCGTTGTGATTGCACATATAAAATCTTTTACAAATCTCTTTAGTGTGGTCTGTCTGTATGCGACGTGTGGCAGTGTCAAAAGGGAGCATGTAAGTGCAGAGCATATAATCCTGGAGAAACAATATGTATAAGTATATATAATTTATAAGTATACATACACACACACACACACACACACACACACACACACACACATATATATATATATATATATATATATATATATATATATATATATATATATAAAATTTATTTTTATTTTTTTAAAAGGCAGAAAAAGCAGGAAATGGCAGAATTGTAAAACAACTTGAAACAATTTATTAAACAAATCATTACACTTGCAGGATGTTTAATAACCAGAAGCCCTATTACAAGAATAGACATTCAGTGGTGCTTATATACTTGCATTCCAGTAAAAGAAAAAACATAAACATTCTTGAGCACTTTAAGTTTACCATGGTCAAATGTAGATATGAACTAAAACTTCAAACAGCATGTAGCAAACCTATAATGACAGAACAGTAAAGGGTACTTCAGAGATTTAGAATGTTATTTCCGCACTGTAACTGTGAGGACTTAGAAGACAGACAAAGAAAAGACTGATCCAAGACAAAAAAAAAGCAGATCCCGATTTTTAGTATTTTTAGGTTTTAGTATCTGTCACTCTCAAACAGCACAGTAGCCTGTCTCAATCACCACAACTGAATTATTTGCCAGTATATGGAGTATTATTAGTCAGAGATCATCAGTATGTGGAAACCCTCAATCATTCATTCTTTTCTTCAACCACGTTATTGAACACTTCAACAATTCAAAATGTGATGAAATATAAGCTGTAGGGTAAAAAAAAACACAGCACACATTTCATGATCAAGAAGGAGTGGGAAGAAGAAGAAATAGTTACAGAAAGATGGTCTGCTTTGAACAACCCAATGTGTGCCTAGATGAACACATTAAAACACACACATCACTCATCAGGCTATTATTGTCCACGTATTTTTTCTGTATATATATTTTGTTAAGCTAAATCTTAATAGAGCAGCATTTTAACATTTGAATAGAATTCCACAATTTGACTCCACAAAATGAAGCACGCAGCTGGTTTCATGTAGTTTCTTCTGTAATTACCAATGTCTGTTATTGTTTGTGTTTGTGTTTGTTTTTATATGTGCGTGTGTGTATGTGTGTGTGTGTGTGTGTGTGTGCGTGTGTGTGCGTGTGTGCGTGTGTGCGTGTGTGCGTGTGTGCGTGTGTGTGTGTGTGTGTGTGTGTGTTTGTGAGAAAAGCAGGCAGGGGAAAGACATGCACTCAGCATGCACTTCCCTATGGAGAGACCTTGTCTTATTAAACCTCCGACATTTATTGTCTACCGTTCTCCTTGCTGTTGAAGATCAAAAAGCTCTGGGAGCTTTCTTGCCTGAAAAAAATAGGGATTAAACATCCAATACAATTGAAGTAAAGCAAATAAATAAATAAAAAACAGACATTAAATCAAGTTTTAGAAGCATGTATAATGTACATAAAGGGGACTACACTAAGAATGAAAGGGATATTATCCTCATCTGTCACAATGTGACGAGGTAATGTTGTAACTCAGTAGTCTGTGAACATGATTAAGAAATTTAGTCTGACAGTTTGAATGATCACCATATTAATTACCATTTAGTGTAAAACAGACCGAGTTGATCACTTTGCTGCAGCACACAGTTATTTTAATAACAATTTTTGGCTTAAGGTCTCTTTAGGCTTTGGGAGTTTGTCCAGTGCAAATAAAGTGCTGTGATGTTTGTTTGTTTGTTTGTTTGATTGATTGACACATTTGTTTGAAAAGCATGACACCAAAATATCATTCAACATTTCAAATAGCAAAACTGATGCAACATTGAACCTGTCAACCAAACTGGCAAAACAGTTTAATTAGCCTCCAAACCCGACCCGACCAACAAAAAAAAAGCGAGTATATAAATAAAACAATGAAAGCACTCAGAGAGCGCAGTACTCCGCCAAGGCTGCTCAGTCGCTGTATCATTTCATCATGGATGAAATCTTGAGAAAATTCATGGCAGAAATCATGGCAACATAGTTTCGGGCCGGCGAGTATATTGCCGAAGCAGGGCCGGAGATAAGCCGGAGCGGGACAAATAGCGGGCAGGGTCGGGATGGAGTGTTTTGCTGATGTAGATCTGCCAAACAGCAGCGGCTCAGGGGCAACAGATGGGAGACACCTCGGGGACCGGCAGGAATCTGAGGGAATAGGTGTCAACAGTCTGGCGGTGAGTGTATGACTGAACTTGATTGAGTGGGGTGATTACAGGCAGGTGAGCCCATCCCCATAGCTGTCTCCAATAGCTGTGATCAGCAGGTAGCAGGCAGAGCAGATCTGATAGAAGGATACCAAATCACATGACCTGAATATGTAGCAGGCAGCAGGAATTGATGGGACTGGGAAACATCCATCCATCCATCCATTATCTATACACCGCTTAATCCTCACTAGGGTCGCGGGGGGGCTGGAGCCTATCCCAGCTGACTCGGGCGAAGGCAGGGGACACCCTAGACAGGTCGCCAGTCTGTCGCAGGGCTACATACAAAGACAAACAATCACTCACACATTCCCACCTACCGGCAATTTAGAATGACCAATTAACCTCAGCATGTTTTTGGACTGTGGGAGGAAGCCGGAGTACCCGGAGAAAACCCACGCATGCACAGGGAGAACATGCAAACTCCATGCAGAAAGATCCCGGGAAACCCGGGACGCAAACCAGGGATCTTCTCGCTGCAAGGCAAAAGTGCTAACCACTACGCCACTGTGCAGCCCGGACTGGGAAACACTCCCACAATTTAGTCAAATGTTCCTTGTATTATTTCCAATAAGTCCCGATAAGTCCGCAGCAGTGGATTTGTAGGAGGATCGTAATCATGTGATCATCAGCAGGCAGCTGTAGCATTTATTTGTTGTCATAGTTACAGTGACTCAGTGATGCTATCTGGCAATGCTATAGAAATATTTAACAATCTGTGAATCCAGACTTTAAGCCGCATCACTGCCAAAATCTAATCAACTGGTCCTTGCGTCATTTCTGACCAGAAAATTTCATCCAAATCCATCCATTTTTTGAGTAATTGGTCTAATAGACAGACAGATAGACAAACAGACTGACAAACAAACCCCGATTGTCACATAACTCTGCTGCTAGGCAGAGTAATAAAATGACTGTAAATTATTTAGAAACTATGAAATAAAATGTACAATTGGATGGGAATATGAAAACATGAGTCAGATATCACATCTTTTTTGATTGCCCCTTAAAACAGTTTTACAGTGGTGGAGAAAAGTTCTCGGACATCCTTAAAATTTTACACTATCTCAAATATTGTCATGAAATATTTAAAAATTCTTTTTTGTGTTTCTAAAGGTGTGGCTGCATTAGACAGACACAAATAAATACAAATTATATATTTTTTGTTTATTGTTTACAAGAAAAATTAACAAAACTAAATTCTTGACAGTTTCAGTATGTCAGTTCTCAACATTGTCAGTATCAGAGTCAACAAATAACAGAGAATATGTTCAAAACTGAACAAAAAAACCATCACGTTATCAAATTAATATTTAGTAGTCCTGCCATTAGCACACAGTAGAACTCTAATCCTGGCTGGCATGTTCCCCACGAGCCTTTCACACTGTTGAGGGGTAATCTTGCTCCATTCTTGAATTACTGCTTTTAGTTCTTCTAAATTCTTTGGTTTACGCTTTGAAACAGACCTTTTGATAATCCACCACAGATTTTCAATGGTGCTCATGTCCAGGGATTGAGCTGGCCACTCTAAGACCTGGATACTGTGCTCCTGCAGCCAAGTTCTATTGGTCCTGGATGTGTGGCAAGGGACATTATCTTGTTGAAACATGCAGATTTGACCTTGGCAAAAGAGTGCAAGTGCAGAAGGGAACATGTGGGTTTGGAGAATGGCACAATACTTGGCAGAGTTCAATGGGCTATCACAGACCGTGAGATGACCAACACCAACAGCATTCATGCATCCCCAAACCATGATACTACCGCCACCATGCTTGACAGTAGGTACTGTACATGCTGGAGATAATGCTTCGCCTGGCCTTCTACATACTCTCACATTATCAGCAAGATAATGCTGGAAACTGAACTCATCTGACCATAGAATCTTCTTCCATTTCCTGGCTGTCCAGTTCTTGTGTGCTTGGGCCCAACAATGCCAGGCTAACCTCTGTCTGGTTTGACCACTGCTGCTGAAACTCGTGTGATGTCAATCAGTGGTTTCGCCAGCACATATGGATCAGGATGTGGCCATTTCTTGCTGAAGAAACTTTTGGATGTCTAGATCTTGGTTTGTCTTCCAAGCTGTTGGTTCGTCTGTATTTCTGCAGAGTGTATCCAGCTGCTGAAGGACTGCATCTGCACTTCCTGGCTATCTGGTGGCCGCTGTGCCCTTCCTGTCTGAGAATCTATATCTTCAGGCCTGTTTCCTTCGTTATGTTCCTTGCTTTAGCCATTGTTGTCTCTGAAGAACTTTCAAATGTGCTGGCTTTATGTAGACATGAAACACAGCAACAAAAATTGTGTCTTTTAATGAAAGGCACGGCCTTTATTAGTGGATCACTGGTACCGAAATGACCCAATACTTAAAATATCATGTATTTTTATGGAACCAATCAATTTTAAGATTTTAATTGCTTTTTTAAGAGTTACAAAATTGTTTAGTATTTTGGTTGTGACTATACTAAAATAAATATTTCATAAATGCACGGTGTCCAAAATTTTTTTCCACCACTGTTTAACTCTAAAACTTCCTGTACATTTCAGCAACACTCAAGTTCAGAAACAAACATTCTTAAGATTTTCTGTCAAGTTTGTACTTCTTACCAGTTATCAGTAGGTTTGGTCAGAGCAGATCTAACTTTTTCTAATTGCAAAAACTGCATTAGATCCCTAATCTAATGAATATGGGTGGGTGGTATGCCATTCATTTCAATTAAGTACTAGTCATCTAGCAATTAGGGATACAAAGGCAATAGTGTTTAATTTATGCTTTGGAAAGGATGTGTATTGTGGAAGATTTAGTGACATCTCATGGTGAAGTTGCAGAGTACAACCAGCATACCCCTCGCCTTACCCTCACTTTCCAGATGCATAGGGGAACCTATGGTTACCATTAAAACTGCAAAAGGCTCTCTTTAGAGTCAGAGTTTGTTTTCTTCACTCTGGCCTACTGTAGATAGAGATGGGGGCATGACATGGCAAACTCTGTGGAAGAGAACCTGTTACATAAAAATCATTCTGAGGTAGCAAAAACACAAAAAATTTCAATTCCATTCCAGCCAATAGATTCTCCAAATCCTTCAAATTTGACCTTTTTTTTAAAAGAAGGTTCTACCAGTGCACATATCCAAATCTAGTTGTAAAAATTATTTTAAAACTTTATTAACTGTTATGTTCACATAACCTGTCCTCCTTTGCAAAATTTAAAAAGCAATTCATTGGAAAAGAACTGTTTATTATTCATCTTTAATTGATTAAAAAGAAGAACAACCTCAGGTTTCTTTTCAGCACCGTAGACAGGCTGACAAAGAGTCACAGCTCTGTAGAGCCTTGCATTCCTTTCACTCTCATTTCATGACCTCCTTCACAAATAAAGGTCTGAATATTAGATTAAAAATCCTGAACATGTATTTAGGCGCAGCAGCTCTGGAAGCATCCATAGAACCAGACTTAGACTTGGACTGTTTCTCTGCTGTAAATCTCTGAGAGCTCATGTCAATAGTTAATTCTTCTAACATGTTTGTTTAGACCCCATCCCCACTAGATTGTTCAAGGACATCTTTCCTTAAATTAACACTGTAGTATTAAATATCATCTGCTTCTCTTTACTAATAGGTTACATAATGCAAGCATTTAAAGTTGCTATAATAAAATCACTACTAAAAAAAGTCTCCTCTGGATCCAGTTGTTTAGCCAATTATAGACCCATATCCAACTTCCCTTTTATTTGATTTATTTCCTTTTAATAATTGAAAAAGTTGTTAGAAGCCAATTATATGACCATCTCTACAGAAATGGTTTGTCTGAAACCAGGATTTAGAATACATCTTACAGTTTTTCTCAGTCCCTTTGGTACATTTCTCAGATCAGAATTGAAATTCTCTAAGCTACTTGTTCAATCTTCACATCGTGTCACTTGTGCACATCAAAAAAGCAGGTTCTAATTTTTTTTGAACAAGTTGCAAATGCTTTGGAACATCCATGCAAATGATTATGTACAAACCTCTGCTGTTTCCTACATTATCAATTGCTTATGTCATGTTGATCAAAATGTATTATGGGTCTCTGTTGATTAGTCTCACCCCCACAACATTTAGGCATTAGTTCATTGTATAAGTCTTTACATGCAAAGTGGTTGAACAGGTTGTCATAATATGTCAAGGATATTTCTATACATTTCCATTAGAGTTTTTTTTTCTAAATCTGTCCTGAATTGGTAAATTGCTCCCAGGTGAATCTTGACTTTCTCTAACGAAGGGAAATGTGTGCAGGGTTCAAAGGCGTTCAAAGGTGCATTTCATGAACCATCAATAGGCAAGTATATATATATATATATTTATATAAAAAACCAAAGCATAACACAATGCTACAATGTCTTAGAATGGAAGGACAAGGAATTGGACAAGGTCAATAGCCAGAGAGAAGAAGAAGAGGAAAAGGAGTGAGGCAGCCTGTCGGAGGAGTTGAGAGGCAAAACAGAGGAAGAGGCAGAAGAGGCCGAGGACATATACACGTTCCTGATGAGATGACAGCCACATTTGTAGACCCCATTCACAATCATGGGCTTACAATGGCCAAGGCTGGTTGAAGGGTGTAGCCAAATGTTGGGAGAACAAGTGTTCTCAGTCATTCAGATTTTTCATCGACAGAACAGGTCTGTAATCTGACAATAGGCACTGTGCAGTAATATTGCATACTTTCTGTAATGCTTCTGTAATGCTTCATACAATATTACAGTATTCCACTTGCATTTTACAATATACAGTAAGTATATTTTCAACAGTGACATTTTATCTTACTCAATTTTGTGTTTTGCACTACTAATTTTTTTCCACATAAGACTGCAAGACAACTTCACAGGGGTGGCAGAGGGCCCCTTTTCATACCTGAACAGGAGGAGGCTATTTGCACTATGGTTGTCGAAAACAATGCCATACGTGAGATAAAGAGTGCCATTATCCAGTCAACATCTCAACCACTGACATTGTGTGCTGAAAAGACACCCAATGAATATGAAGCAGTTGTACACTGTTCCATTTGAAAGAAATGGTGAAAGAGTGAAGGAGCTGCACTACCAGTATGCATAGGTATGAGCATGAAGTAACTGTACCTCAAAGTAAACACTACAACATTGTATAGCGATATACAGTACAGTAAGTGTAACTTTTACACATTTGCTATGGCTGTAGAAAAGAAGATGCAATATGTGCTCTATACATTTGATATAACTGTATCTTGTCCAAAATGAAATTGCATATAATTCACAAAACTCATTTGGTGCCTTCTACATATAGCGTATAATGAAACTGGAAGCAAGTGAACCACCGCACAACTTCATCTTCATGGATGAGGCTGGCTTCAACCTAACGAAATGCAAAGGCGGGGTTGAAATATCATCGGCCACAGAGCTACAGGTGATGTTCCAGGCCAGTGGGGCAGAAACATAACAATGGGTGCTGCTATCTCTGAGAATGGTGTGCTAATGCATATTCCCATTATAGGGCCATACAATACAGAGCGTCTCATCACCTTTGTAGACTGTCTACAGGGATCTCAGCCCTGAACAAGATAAGATAAGATAATCCTTTATTACTCCCCATGTCAGGGGAAATTTTCCATGTTACAGCAGCAGCAATATACAGTAAAGATAATAATTAAAATAACAATAATATATATACAATATATACAAGAATGAAGGATGAGAATGAATAAATAGAGTATTACTAACTAACAAGATATTTAGTTGCAGTTGTCTGACCAACCACAATCTGTAATAAAGTGATTTAGTGATTAATCACCCTATTGAGGAATTATGCATCAATAATAGCCTAATTGTACGTATCCATTATTCAAGATGATGAAGATACAGCAATAACTTTGGAGATCCCCTAGTGCTTCATCTATTGCCACACGCAGGACCAGTTAATCAAATGACTTTTCCACCACTCTCATTTCCTTATATTTGATCGGTGGGTATTTTAGTTAGCCACTAAGTATTAACTATGGTTAATATTATTTTCAAAACATGAGCATTTCAGCGCTGTCATAGCAAGCATGTTATGTTGATGTTAACATTTATCTAAAAGTACAGGTGTAACTAAGTACAGCCTTCCATAGCTTCTGCATGACATGAAAACACCAAATGCAGCATTATAAATGTCTCCAAGGAAAGCCTGTCTGAAAATGTGTGAATTTAATGATAGTCTCCTTCTACTTTTTCATCTTCAACTATTGGATGGCTTATTTTTTTTCCATTTGCTGTAAAGTCCATTTGAGAAAGAGACACCTTGCAGTTACAATCCGCATTAACTTGGTGACAGCATCAAGTCACATGTCAAGCATGTTGGCATCCCTGAGACAATCTCCACTGACTCCACTGACTGAATGTATAAATAGACACACTCAAAGGATTAGTAAGAGAGAGCAACGGCCGCTCACCTGAAGCAACATGAGACACATACACAAAATTTTAGTAAGTTTGTATATTCAAATTTTTGGATTGAGTCAAAGGCTTCTGATTTGGCTGACCCCATGAAGAAGTATCTGCTCACATATGTGTATAAATGTAGCACTGGTGTGAATAAAAAATATCAAAAAGTGAACTATTTCAGAACTAATCTACGGTAAATCACAAAATGACACCTGTTAAACATGACAGTAATGATATCTTTATTCTAGTTAGAAACAATTAAAGAAATAGTAATATATAATTTATAATAAATAATTTGAAGAATTTTTGGTGATTATAGATCATGTACATTCAACGACGCTGAACTATATGGATTGTGTTACAGACTGATCAAGAAGAGATCCAAATGCAGACTAAAACATTCAACTAAGAGTCAAAAACAAGCATATAGGCTTTGACCATTCACAAGGTCAGGCAAGAGGCAGAGAGCAAAGCCTGTAGACTGACTCAGGGAAAGTGTTGTCATTAGTTGACCCACAGGCTGAGTAGATTTTGGCTGATTCAGGAGCTGTTTCTGCTATAGTCAAGTCAGACTCAGGAGCAGACTCTGGAACAGTTACCATTGAAGTCCCTTTAAGCAAACACCTGGGGACAGTGGAAAGGAAAAAACAAAACAACTCCCCCTTCCCAGAAAAGCCAAAAACCCTTGAGCAGAACCAGGCTCGGAGAGGGGCAGCCATCTGCCACAAGCAGTTGGGGTGAGGGTGGGAATGAAGATAGCAGGACAGCTGATGGAGAACAGACAAGCAAAGATGTGTAACTCCAGATCCAGAGACACCTGCAGAGAGAACAAACAGGTAATCCTGAGCAGCTCTAACTATAAACTTTATCAAAGAGAAAAGTTTTGAACCTAATCATCAACTAGAGAGGGTGTCTGTCTCCTTAACCCAAACTGGGAACTAATTCTACAACAGGAGGAGCTGATAACTGAAGGCTCTGCCTCTCATTCTTCTTCTGGAAACTCTGTGAACCACAAGTAAAGCTGCAGTCTGAGAGTGAAGGGCTCTGTTAGGATGATGTGGTACAATAAGGCCTTTAAGATAAGATGGAGCTTGGTCATTAAGAGTTTTATATGTGAGAAGTGGAATTTTAAATTCTATCCTGGATTTTACAGGGAGCCAATAAAGAGAAGCTAATACACGAGAAATATGATCTCTCTTACTGGTTCCTGTCAGAACTCTGGCTGCAGCCTTTTGTATCAGCTTGAGGTTCTAAAGAGAATTTTTGGTACATCCAGATAATAAGGAATCACAATAGTCCAGCCTAGAAATTATAAATGCATGGACTAGTTTTTCAGCATCACTCTGATACAGAATGTTCCTGATTTGACAATATTATGTAGATAAAAGAAGACTGTCCTACAGATTTGCTTTATATGCATGTTGAAGGACATATCCTGATCAAAAATAACTCACAGGTTCTTTGCAGTAGAACTGGAGGCTTAGGCAATGTCATCCAGAGTAAGTATCTGGTTAGAAAGTATGTTTCTGAGGTGTTTCGGGCCAAATACAATAATCTCGGTTTTATCTGAATTTAAATAAAGAAAATTACAGGTCATCCAGGCCTTGATGTCCTTCATACATGCCTGAAGTTTGACTGATTGATTTCACCTGGTTTCATAAATAGCTATAGCTAGGTTAAATCTGCTTAACAGTATAAACGTATACAGTGTTTCCTACTAGTATTAAAACTATTCTATGTGCTCTTAGCGTTTGTTATATCTCATCACTATCTAATAGGTACTGAAGCCAAGAATAACAATCTGTTGGTTATACACGTGTTAGTTTTGCTTTGTTTTCCTGTCAGCCAATCAGCGCAGTGGTTGCGTTGCTCCTCTGAGAGGATCTACTTAGTGCTAACGTCACTAAGCTGCTTACGGCAGCAGGTGAATGGAGGGAGAAACTGAAAAGATTTGTTTACGTTGATGCTGGGCTAAATAATGTGCACAGACCACCATGACGACAGGTTTTTGTAGGAAGTAGATTATATTTACCCGACGGATTATTCAAGACTTTTTCAGTGTGGAAGTGAAATCTCCCGTTTGTGAGCCGGCATGGAATGTGGTGGCAAGGTAACTGCTGAGTGATCAGTAGGTAGTGATGCTGGAAATGATTAGTTGTGGAGAAGAGGCAGGAGACCCTGCTGATAACTGCACCTGACAGCATAGTAGATCAGGCTTTAGTGGTTGAATTAGCTCTGATAACATGGACCGGCATTCAGCACCTTGGACAGCAGTCGTTACACAGTTTTTCACTCTTGGAAAGTCTGGAGTATGTTCTGAAAGTATTCAGATTCATTCGTACTGCAAAAGTAATCCAAGAGCGTTTCTTTATTTTGCAATTCTGTTCAATTATGACAGCAAACACTTCCAGCGCCGTCAGATATAGGCAAATAGCCAAGAGTCCTTAAATGACCGCTGATGACTTATACTCAAAGAAAAAACAAAGCGAATTTCTAAAGATTGTAGAATCATGTTGTTCAAGATGTTTCGGGATTCTGTTTCTCACCATCTGCAATGCATTTCGTAGGTGTCGGACACCAAACGTTTTCAGTCTACGTGACGGTGCAGTGGTACAAAAACAAAAAAACAAAAAACAAAAAAAAAGTTTTATGCGTGTTACTTTATATTAAAATTTGGCAAATAAGAGACATTTGAAAGAGACAAATGTAGCAGAAGGCTGCCAGTCAGTGCTATGTGAGTAATACGGATGCATTTATGAGTGAATTTTAACTATTTTACAGTCTTGAAAATTTTTTTTAAAAATTACATGCACTCGTAAACACCGTGTGTATATCATGGCAGTGCTGAGTCTCCAATGACTCCTATAACTGATTTTTTTTTTTTTTTTATAATGGAATCATTGAAACACATGCATCTTTGTCACAAACTCAATCATGCATTTTAGTTCTTTCATAAATTTATTATAGCTCTTTTGGAAATATGACAGAATCTTCTGTGTCAAAGATATGCATACAGAAACTTGAATGATCAGTTTTGGTGATGGACAAAGCTGTGTTCATCAAATTTTCTTTGTGGCATGGTGTCTTAATTTATTGTGAATAATTACAACAGCTGATGACTAACAAGAATGAAAAAGCAAATGTTTTACTTAAACAAGCCAGTGCAGCCACTTGGAGCCATTTTTAAGGCATCTATATATCCACAAATCATCTGTGCAAACAATTGTTTGTAAATAAAAAGTGCATTGTACAACTATGTCACCTCCACGATCAGGAAGAAAACACAAACTATCATCTGCTGCTGAAAGACTATTGGTCATGATGGTTAAGAATAAACCAGGAATCACCAAGAAGCAGATCTGCAGTGAATTAGAAGCTGCTGGAACACGGGTATCAGTGTCCATAGTCTGGCATGAGATGAGAGGCTGCTGTGTTAGAAGGAAGCCCTTCCTCTAGAAGCAGCACATTAAGGCTCAACTGAAGTTTGCTGCTGATCACATGGATAAAGAAAAGGCCTTCTGGCGAATGTTTTGTGGTCAGATGAAACAAAAAATGTGCCATTTGGCCACAATGACCAAAAATATGTTTGGAATAGAAGGTGAGGCCTGATGCTCTGAGCCTGTTTTGGTGCTAGTGAAACTGGTGCTTTGCGCAATATAAATTGAATAATGAAGTTATTGGATGCAGTTTTGTGTTCCAGCAAGACAAGGACCCCGAATACACATCAAAAGTGCTAAACAAATGGTTAAATCAGGCTAGAATGAAGCTTTTGGACGAGTCTGCACAAAGTCCTGACTGAAACCCCATCAAGAACCTGTAGATTGTATTGAAGAAACAAACCCAAAAAAAAGTCAACTAATTTAGTTTAACTTTACCAATTCTGTCAAGAGAAGTGGCCAAAGATTGTATGTATATTTTTTTCAAAGTAGATTTTGTTGTGTTTCCAGAAGACCTATAATAAATCTGTGAAAATACATGATTGAGTTTTTTTTGTTGTTGTTTTTTTTGATGACAAAGACGCAGGGGTTTTGCTGATTTTATCATAGAAAATTCAGCGCTATAGGAGTCCTTGCAAGGCTGTCATGATATACATGGCTTTCACAAGTGTATGTAAACTTTTGTTCACGACTGTATGTACAGTTGTTTAGCCTAATTATTCTATAACAGTGCCTAATGATGTGTAAACTAAGCTTCGGCAAAATTTTTAATTTTTTTTTAAGATGTTAAAGGTGTGTGTGTGTGTGTGTGTGTGTATTATACACATTTTTAAAAAAGCATATATATATATATATATATATATATATATATATATATATATATATATATATATATATATATATATATATATATATATATATATATATATATATATATATGTATATATATATATTTAAAAATTCCTGCACGCTATCTTCTGTTTTAACATCTCTGACACTTATATGGACACCACTGCCTTTACTACCTCTGCAGCAACCACTGATACTGTTACTGGCAGCAGGCCTGCCACTGCACACATTGTGCTGCTTTCTCCCACCCCACCCTTTGTGTTTTTCCCTCTCTTGCTCTTTTTTAATGTGCCACTCTTTGCCTACCTAATTGCCCCTCAGGGATAAATAAAGTTTTTTCTGATTCTGATATATATATATATATATATATATATATCAGGTGCTGGTCACAGCTTTAAAAGTTATTGCTTCACAGCACAGAATTCTTTGCTTTTTACAGGATCTGGTGCAGTTTTTTGTTGAATTTTTGAATGAGACACGTTGAATGATATTATTTTGATCAAGAGTTTTAAACTTGGGTTTGGTTAAGTTGAGCACTATAATACATGAGTAATGTTAGACAGTTGAATATCTGATCCTTCTTTCTGTTTTTACAATTCCTAACAAATAAATGGTGTAATTTTGGAGAATTTTAAAGATAGCATGCCTCTCAAATCTACCAATTTTCTTAATCCGGGGGTTAAACACAGTCATGTCAATTTTCCAACTCTTATCCTAAAATTAATGTACCTACTTTTGTCTCTATCCTATGTAAACATAAGCATTTTGATGTGCTTTAATGTATGACGTGGAATAATAGAGACAGTGTCTCTACCAAGACAGGTGTCTGTGTTGGTATATTCAGCAGTATGTCAGAGGTACTACAGCTGACATAGAAACCTTTAGTGCCAAAACACTTAAAACCTCATCACTAACTATAGCTACACAGCTGACTGTGTTGCACTTTGAACCTCGTGACTCTTTCCCTGTCAATCAACGCTATGGCCAGTCCAGCCTGTGGAGTATTACGCATGGAGAAACACATACACACACAGTGTCTTCTATCACTTTAGAGGATGTTACAATGACATTCAGTGACTTGCCTTAACCCTAGTAATAACCACTACTTGCCTAAAATTATTTCTTACCCTAAGTCAACTCTTCATACTAAAAAGCAATCAATCAATCAGACTTTATTTGTATATCACTTTTCATATAAATGCAATAAAACAAAAGTGATTTGCAAAACAAAAGGAATGTATAAACAAAAGAAACAATACCAGTCCAATGAAGGACTCAATTAATGCTGTAATGAATAAATAAATAAATAAATAAATGCAAAAAGGAAACCACAGAGGTAGGATAACTCAAACAATTCAGACCAGCAAAATACAACAATAAGAAAGTGAAATGTGATAAAAGACAGAAAGAATAGAATAGACCAACATGTGAAACTAAACAGAGAAATAAATAAAGATGAATTAGAAGCTGCTGGAACACAGGTATCAGGGTTTTAGATGGAGCTGGGTGTTAAAACAACAGAATGACCCCAAAAGAACATCAAAAATGCTCAAGGAGTGGCTGCATTAGGCCAGAATTAAGGTTTCAACGGATCTCCCCAAACTCCTGACTTAAACTGCACAAAGAAACTAGAGTGTGATGAAGAAATAAATCCATGTCAAAACACCAACAAATTTAGTTTAATTGTAGCAATTCTATCAAGAGGAGTGGTCAAAGATAGAACTATCTTAAGATCTTGTAAGATCTTAACAACCAATCTCCATCATATCTTAAAGACCTGATAGTACCATATTATCCTCGCAGAACTCTTCGCTCTCAGACTGCAGGCTTACTTGTTGTTCCTAGAATCTCTAAAAGTAGAATGGGAGGCAGAGCCTTCAGTTATCAGGCGCCTCTCCTGTGGAACCAGCTCCCAGTTTGGGTTTGGGAGGCGGACACCCTCTCTATTTTTAAGACCAGGCTTAAAACCTTCCTTTTTGACAAAGCTTATAGTTAGGGCTGACTGGGGGACCCTGACGGGGTGAGCTGGTGTTTTCATTTACACAACTGACCTCCGCTCTTGACGTCCCTTTAGTTTGCCCCTAGTTCTGCTGCTATAGGCCTAGGCTGCTGGGGGACCTCTCTTGATGCACTGAGCCCTTCTCTAACTACCTATGTATTTACTATATATATCATTATTGCATTACACTCACTCTGTTTCTCCCTGTGTCCTTTCTCCGAGTGTCCCTGGTCCCAGAGCTGGATGCTTCAGATGTGTGGTTGTTCTCCCACCAACTGTAACCCTCTACCTGTAACCCTCTACCTCTGTCCCTCTTCCCCTCTACCTCTATCCCACTATCTGTACCTCTCTACCTCTTCTGCCCTCTCAACCCGCCCGGCCAGCAGGCAGATGGGTCCCCCCACATAAAGAGCCGGGTTCTACTTGAGGTTGTTTTCCTTGCCACTGTTGCCTTTTGGCTTGCTCTGGGGGTCAGGCATATGGGTTCTGTAAAGCATCTCGAGACAATTTGACTGTAATTGGCGCTATATAAATAAAATTGAATTGAATTGAATTGAACTAGGAGCTTGCGGACAGCCACCATAAGCACCTAAGTGACGTTAAAAAGAGCCAAAGGAATATTTCACTAAATATTAACATTGTTGTATGTATATTTTTCCAGAAGAACAAAAATACGTGATTGGTGTTCCTGGCAAAGACTCATGTATTTCAATGATTACATCATTAAAAAATTCTGAGTTACAGGAGTCATTGGAAACATAAGACTGCCGGTCTTTACAAGTGTATGTAAACTTTAGTGCATGACTGTGGGTCTTCAGTTTGCTTTTAAAATGCTGCTCTAAGGTCTTAAGAAAGGGTGTTCCACATAAATGGACCATAATAACAAGTTGCTGCCTTCCCATAGGTTTTTGTTCAGACTTTGTTTAAATTAAAGTTTAAATTAAATTAAATTAATTTAAATTTAAAGCCACTCCCCAAAGACCTGAGGGTTCAAGTGAGTTCATGGGATAAAAGCAAATCCAATAAATAGATAGAACCAAGACTATTAAGAGCTTTATGAACCAATAAAAGGATCTTAGAATCTAAAACACACCAGTAGCCAGACCAGAGACATTAAACATGGTGTAATCTCTACTCCCTTTCAGGTCTTAGTCTACACATGTGCAACTGAGTTTTGAAGATCCAGAGATATTTCCTCTTGAGGAGATCAGATTTCAAAGCATTACAATAAAGCATGAAGAAGAGTGTCAGTATCCGCTTGTGAAAGAAATGACCAGACTCTGGCAGAGATTTTTAGATGATAAAATGCGTTCTTAGTTATGTTTCTAATTTGAGGCTCAAAAGTGAGACTCAGTACAAATAACCAAAACATCAGCTTCCCTCTGTTTGAGCTGTAGAAATTTTTCTGACAAAAATAGCTGCTTATCTAAAATACAGTCTCAAAAAAAGGGCATTGATTGACCCTGGATCATCAGGCGGCATGGTGATGTAAAGCAACATGTCATCAGCATAGCTATGGAATATGATGCCTTCTGATGATATTTCCAAGTGGCAGTAGGTTAAAAAGTTCAACCTGAAGATGACAAAAGCTGAACCTTGAGGAACATGTTGTTATACAACTATCTATTGTAGCTGATAACATTAATACAACACTGAAAACTCTGTTGATGCAGAGTTCATTTGAAGTTAATAAAACAAAACATTTTTTACTTTTCAAATTCCTCCCAAGCAGAGATGTGAGCCACCAGACTCCAGTTTACATGTCAAGAGCTGAGACTGAGAAACATGTCTGTTTTATACCAAAAAAACTAAACAAGTAAACTCCAACATGACAAAAAGTGGTTTGTACCCTCTCCCAGCGAGCAGTGTTTGAACTGAAGAACCCACTTATGTTTTGTTTTTGTTTGTTGTTGTTTTATCCTTTTCTGTGTCATAACAACAGGTGACACCCCAGCTCATGATGGCTGTTGGGACAGCTGTAATTGGCTCTCTCCAGTTTGGTTACAACACCGGTGTCATCAATGCTCCTCAGAATGTAAGTACTTGGTTTGTATGAGAGAAAAGCAAGAAAGAAAAACCAAAAGTTAGGAGATAACACTTACTTAAAGAGTAAGTTTGAGCTATTCAGCGCTTCACCCAACTGTGAAATTTGGAGGTTAAACAATTTGGTTTAGTGTTTGTTTAGTGAATGAATCCAAATGTGACTGTAAAAGTGATCAGGGCAAAGGCAGAATTTTTGGAAAACCACGGAGGGCCAATACAGGCCATGGAAAAGTACCGCCCCCCCACCCCCACCCCCTTTATTTGCATATTTTTCGCACTTAAATGCTCCAGATCATCAAACTATTATTTAGACTTATTGTATATTATACAGAGATAACCCACAAAATGGAGTTTTGTAATGATGATTTATTAAAAATTATTGAAAACTTGTATCACCCCTGTGAAAGAGTAATTGCCCTGAGCAACAACTGCAGTTAAATATTTGCCATAGCTTCAGATCAATGTTTTACATCGCCATGGAGGAATTTTGACTCAGTCTTCTTTGCAGAATAGTTGTTGTTTTTAAAAGATATTAAAGATGTTTTTTGTGTGGTGACTAATTAGAGGAAAATTAACACTTTACATATTACTACTAACACATTTATGATTCATTTACAATGGAGATGAATAATCTACTATTAAAGTGACAGGAACCAGATTATGTTTTTAAAAGAAGAGTGAAAGGAGAATTCTTGCTTTTGGGATTTATAATGGTAACTGCTTGATGTCGCCAATTTGAGTCTATCCTGGGACCTTTGTGTTTGTGCATATTAAGCTAAATCTCTAAGACAGCTAATAAGCTTCTGAACCTGTCAGTTTTGTTTTACGGTGGTCTGATAGATTCGTGCAGTGAGAGTAGCAGGTTAATGAGATAATGCAGCTGTTTGTTATAAGGATTAAGGATTAAGCAGCTCTATCTTATCAGTTACATGTTGTGCTTCCAGGTATACAAGTGTGGTGACTGTGTGGCGAAAATCAAAAACAAGGTGACAGTGTAGAATAATCCACAGTGAACTGGTGTCCCTCTGCCACATTCACTATTTTCTAGGGATATATTAATATATCTGCTAAACATTGCTATCATCTCACACTGGCCTCACTGTCTCCCATCAGCCAATCAGCAAAAAGAGGATGATAATTAACTGTTGTGTCGCACCATTTTGTGCCAGTTGAATGTTTATCTAAATTTGCAAAGTAGGCTGAAAGAATTTTTTTCTCTAAAAGAATCTTTGTCAAGTAAAAGAAGATTATATTCAGAGTTCTTTCATGAATTTATCAAATTTATGCTCTTCACTTCTTGTAAGGATTTTTAGTTTCCGTGGAAATAAACATCAGAACAAAACAAACTGCAAAAACCTTGTTGCTGCTTTACATTGACATGGAGGATTAGTTTATTCCATAAGACTGTTTCTTTCGATAGCCTCCAGATAACATAATTCACTGACACAGACCATTATCAGCTGTAAGGAGCTTAACTGATTGTGGCACATCAGGCCAAACTCAGAAATTTACTGAACAACGGGATTTTTATTTTTATGTTTTTATTTTGCAATATATCAGTGATTAGTTCACTTGTCTATTACTCCTTCATCATTATTGTGTAACTGGTGTTTGTGGACATAAAGAGTGAAACAATTTGTCATAGTTTCCATTATGAAGTATTACTATTTATTTAGTTTTAGTTTTTTATGGTCATGAAAAATAGGTTGTCAGTGAATCACTATTTTCATCATAGTTTTTGTTGACAAATGAACACTGCAATGATGGGAAATGTGAGTGGATCACTAAAGTCCGTATTATAGTGGTATATAGTGACAGTCTAGCTGACTGACCATGACCAACAATATCAAGAGCCACATAAATTTGAAATAACATTTAATCTATCTGTATTAAACTTACACACAAGACCTACTGTGTGTTGTTTTGTGTTTTAGATCATTGAGGGATTCTACAATGAGACATGGAGCAATAGATTTTCAGAACCCATTTCTCAAACCACTTTAACAGCTCTGTGGTCGCTCTCCGTGGCCATCTTCTCTGTGGGAGGAATGTTCGGCTCGTTCTCGGTTGGCCTCTTCGTCAATCGGTTTGGCAGGTATGATTTTTGTGACACCAGAAGTTATCATGATACATTTTCTCATAAATTACAAATAGATCCTAAATGCTACAACTCATATGATCTCTAAAGGAGGAACTCCATGCTCATGGCCAATGTCTTGGCCTTCATTGCTGCCACATTTATGGGCTTCTCCAAGCTGGCTGCTTCCTTTGAGATGCTCATCGTTGGACGTTTCATTGTGGGTCTCTACTCTGGTCTCTCCACTGGCTTTGTGCCCATGTATGTTGAGGAAATCTCACCCACATCTGTCCGGGGAGCATTGGGCACTCTGCATCAGCTTGGTGTAGTGATTGGCATTCTAATGGCACAGGTGAGATCCTTAACCCCTGAATCCCCTCCAACATTTCACATATTTAGTTGCTTTAGGTAGAAATAAATAATATGACAGAATCAACTTTAAAAGTTTCACACTAAATAGATATTCTATTTTAGGGCTGCTCAAATGAAAATATTCAAGTTACCATTGCTGGCATTCATATAATGGACAAGTCTTAATGATAGCATCAGGGCTGAGGTTTGAAAACAATATTCTGACACACAGGGACAGGCAGGACTGGTCAAATTACCAAGGATTTTACAACTAAAACAACAAATCATACAAACATAGCAGAGCCAACTAGGCAGGAAACCAAGAAAAGCAAACTACAGATAATGAACTAAGGATTTGACAAAAACCAGACTGAACTCCAAACTAACAAACGGATAACAAATAAACAAACCAACTGCACGGACTAATACTCGAATTCAACAAAAAGTCTCAGCTCACAACCAAAAGTTCTAAGCAGTGAGGGAAGTAGGCAGGCAGATTCGGAGGACCGGCAATCCAGGAGCCGCACACCAACACAGCAGAAATGTGCAGTGGAAAGCAACGGCTTCTAGACTGTGCAGGCCAAGCTGGGATCCCAGTCCTTTCTGGATGTCCAGGGGAGCTGGCAGCGGCGGGTCAAGGAGGCAGAGCAGGCTGAGAACTGAGCGGATCAGCGGGAATGTGAAAGCTGAATTTACGATCCGGCCTGGAGTGCAGGGATGAGCTGGGCTTTTTTGGGAGCCAATGATAGATGAGACGCAGGTGCGCCATCTCCGCATGTGTGCTGCATGTGCTAGGATTAAAAGCGTGGCCAGGGGTAGAATGAAGAAAGGGAGGAAGAGAGAGAAACTCGAGGGGCGGATCGGGCAGATGAGGGAGCAAGAGGATGATGAGAGCGAGAGGATGAGAGACAGATCAGAGAGAGAAGAGAGAAGGAGAGAGGAGAGAAGGAAAGGGAGAAAGAGGAGGAGAGAGGCAGAGAGAGAAACAGACAGAAGGCAGGGTCAGACAGGGACACTGACAGACAGCCAAATTAAATTGTTTTTATGCAACATTAGGAACCCCATTTCTTCCTGCACAGATGAAAACCCGCAAGAGTAACAAAGACATCAGAGTGACAAACAATAGATCGGTGGAGGCTGATGCAGCAGCTATGTGCTCACTCACTTCTGTAATCAAAGCCACTACACACACACACAGAGGCAGAGAGGGAGAGAGCGAAGCAGAAGCAAAGGCTGTTGGCCTGACAGTCAGCCAGCGAGGTGATTTGACACAGACAAAGTTTACAGAACATGTTTCTGAAAGTAAAAGTAAAAGTCAATGACTTGCTGACCTGTTAGTACTCTGGTCATCTCAGCAGCTGCCATGAGAAACGCAAAGGTTGAGTCACCTGCTGCCATCCATTAGGCAGACTGTCATCTGGCAGTGCTCTATGCATGGGCTTTCGCTGCTACAGTGATGCTTTCACTGGCACTCGGACAATGTAGTTACATTTACAGAATGTAACATTAAAGAGTTTCATTATATGAACTTGGCCAATCAGAGATGGGGTGGCCACATGGGGTCCAATGATTTTTCAGGGGTGGCAACAGGCCCGCCCAGCCCCACCCTGATGGCACCTCTGAGGTAGGTAGGTTGGTGGTTCAGCGCTGGCTGTTCGGTCAACAAGCTGAAGGTTAGTGGAACAGTGGCTGTCTAGCCCCAGAGCAAGGACTAGGAGAAAGAAGAGGAGCCTCTACCTCATTGGGTACCTTGACCTAGAGGTTGGTGAGGGTGGGTGGGTGAAAGATTTTGAAACTGGTTACAAAATTGCAGGCGCAATCTAAGCTTAGCTTGGGAACAATCGGAGGATGCATGCATAGTCTTTTTAAGATCCATCACCAAAAACAGTTCAGCTACTCCAGGAACATTTTTTATTTCTAGTTCTGTTTTGGCCCCTAATTTCCTCCTGATATCTGTGGCCCCATTTGAACACATAAAAAGCTCTCTGCAGCAACTTTTGCCTCCATGAGATACTGTTGGATTGTTGCTAGTATCTGCTGACTCCACTTTAGTGGTCAGTTCATATTGTAAAGAGGATGATTAGATAAGATCCCAAATGCAGACCACTCTCACATAGCAGGTAGGTTGTGGTAGCAAAAGAACTTTAATCTAAAACTTGCTAGAAGATAACAAATGCAAGCAGATGAGCAAACAAAGGGGTGGCTGGAGGTCCAGGAAAAGACAAACTAAAAGTCCAAAAGATTACTAATCCAGGAAAACAGAAAACAAAATCCAAGAGATTACAAAAAATAAACAACAGAATATGACAGAAAGTTCCTCAGCAGCAAGATGCCCGGTAGAGTCCAGATACCCCCTAAGATGCGCAACTGAAGTCCAAATATCTCAGGGAATATATATCTCATCTGGCCTGGGTATACTTTGAGATCCTCCAGGAGAAACTTGAAAATGTTGCTGGGGAGAGGGATGTAGAGAATGTCCAAAATTTAGGAATTAGGAAAGTTTGTTGTCGTGAAGTGTTTTATGGGATTCTGGCATACGGTGGGCTTACCAACGCAGTGTGGGTCTTTGAAGGTAAGTCAACACAGACCATTGGCAGAGTACAACATTTTATACAGATGGTGAATGGGTAGGGAGGGGACAGTATGTAAGTACAATAGTAACCAGTGGTTAGTTTGTATATAGGTGCTAATTAATGACAAAAGGTAAAAGAACAAGGGCTATCAAAATGTTACAGAGTCATCTGGAAGACAAGAAAAGGTAAGACAACAAGGGAATGGCAGAAAGTTATCAATAATAAAAGCCGCCACTGTCGCTTTTTGGCTTGCTCTGGGGGTCAGGCATATAGGTTCTGTAAAGCGTCTCGAGTAAATTTGACTGTAATTGGCGCTATCCATCCATCCATTATCTATACACCGCTTAATCCTCACTAGGGTCGCGGGGGGGCTGGAGCCTATCCCAGCTGACTCGGGCGAAGGCAGGGGACACCCTAGACAGGTCGCCAGTCTGTCGCAGGGCTACACACAAAGACACATAACCACTCTCACATTCACACCTACGGGCAATTTAGAATAATCAATTAACCTTAGCATATTTTTGGACTGTGGGAGGAAGCCGGAGTACCAGGAGAAAACCCACGCATGCACAGGGAGAACATGCAAACTCCATGCAGAAAGATCCCGGGAAAGCCGGGACGTGAACCAGGGACCTTCTCGCTGCAAGGCGAAAGCGCTAACCACTACGCCACTGTACAGCCCTGTAATTGGCGCTACATAAATAAAATTGAATTGAATTGAATTGAATTGAATTGAATTGAATTGAATTGAATTGAATTGAATTGAATTGAATTGAATTGAATTGAATTGAATTGAAAAGTCAAAAAGAGATACTAAGGAGTGCCTACAGACATTAAATGATTAATGAATGATTAAACAAGTGAAAGAATACAAGCAACATGTGGCGTCATCATCCCGATAAAGTGACAGGTCACGTAAATGTTTCTCATAGCTTCATTTACATATGTCCACCACAGTGACTGAGATGAGGATGTCAAAAGTTAACACAGAAAGAGGAAGTGGTCCTAAACACCACCCCAAAACCAGCTTCTATACAGTATAAAAAGAAGCAAGAGTGCTCACGTTTTTCAAATCTGCAAACAAGCAGTAGAAGGTCGATAATTACCCAACAGTGCTCTCCTCGGGGCAAAGTCTAACCCTGGTAACTCCTCCGGTCCCTCCAGTGTGCCTCAGCTGAGGCCAGGTAGAGATGATGAAGACGCTTGCAGGTTCCCCAAGGTCCACTGCTGCTGCTACTGATGGTTGCAGGTGTTTGCATTGATGGGTACAAACCAGTCATCATCGTCCACGGACTGTTTGATGGACCAAAACAATTCCAAACATTGTCTCAGTACATCAAAAAGGAAAACTCTTACAATACTCTGCAGTTGTCAGCATTTATAATGTGGTTAGAAAAACATTACAATGTTCAGAATTTGCCAGTGATCCTAACCTGTCTTGTTGTATTTTACCACTTGCAGGAGTTATTAACTTAGAACCAGTGCTGGAAAGTAACCTAGAACATTTACTAAAATAGTGTTAATCTGTAATTTTCTACAAAGTAGTTGCATTTTTCTACAGTGTTTTCAATTTATGATACTTTTTTCTACGTTTCACTATATTTATGACAACTTTAGTTACTTTACCAATTGAAGTTTTTGCACTCACAAATGACTTTGTTAAACATAATGTTTGATTAATTGTTTTATTGCAAAATTTTAATATATTTTAATATTTAATATATTCTAATATTTATTGTTTTTATTTTTTATTTTTCTCACTCGTTGAGCTTGAGGAGAACAGCTGAAATGATGAGCTGATTAATTGATTACTTGATTGACAGTAATCAAGGCCTCACATAAAAACCAGGTGTTGATATGAGGTAGAATCTGACTGAGGATCAATACTGCTTACAGATGCTTTTATGCTTGTTAATGCAAAAGAACAATCATTTTAACTGACCTCCACCATGAAGATCACTTCACTCAGAGTAAAACGTTGTTAATTTTACTGATAGCTCCACTCATGGGTAGATGGCCACGATCATAGTACACAAACTAATAACTAATGACTTGCAAAAAGAAGCAGGTTTCTTAAAATTAAGATCTTTAGTGTAAATGAAACATTTCAAACATTTGTTTTTTGACTCTGAAACAAAAACACATGAAGAACTAGAAAAGCGCTCAGAGAGCGCAGCACTCCGCCAAGGCTGTTCAGTTGACGTATCATTTCCGACGGATGAAATCTTTAATAAAAAAATGACCTTGCGCTGAGCACAAGCATGTGTTATGCATGTGCATGTTATGCATGAATACCAAATTGCGTGTAAATTACTCTTATAAAAGTCTGTTGATCAGTTCATCACTTTTGGCAAACCTTTGTTTTGCTACCGTTAAAATAACCGTTCCTTCCATGCTTTTATTTTGAAGACGTATTTCTAATGTTGCGGGCTATTATTTTGTCACCATTCCAGCAGCACAGGAAGTGATTCTCAAAGAAGCGGTTTCTTGACATGACGAAGACGCTGCCGAGAAGTCAGAAAATTCAAATAAAGATGAAAGACAACGGTTACACGCTGTTGCTGTCTAGCAAAGGATGTGTCCAAACTTAGAAGCACCTAGCTGCAATGGGGACAAGCTCTTACTGTGAAGAAATGAGTGAAGTACAGAAAGGTGAATTTGTGTTCAAATAAGACTGACGGCTGAAGTTAACGTGTCTGGCTGGGGTTTGCTACACTGCGTGACCTAAGTATGTAGCGGACGGCAGGAATTGATGGGACTCAGAAACAGCCCACAGTTAAATCATTTGTTCCTTGTATGATTTCCAACTGATAAATCACAGTCAATTTGTAGTAGGATCAGGGGCGTACCTAGTCATTTGGGGGCCCAAGGCAAACCCAGTCATTGGGGCCCTCGACATTCTGGTACTGCACTGTCTAAAGTTTTATTCTCACCTCAACATGTCTTCAGTGTGGCAGCAGGAGCAGGTTCAGCCTGGAGTTCCCTGCACGCTGTGTTACTATAAAAGAAGACACCACAAAATATAACAAGGTCAATTATGAGAACAAAAATTTCAACAGTATAATTTTTTTTAAATCAAATTTACCTTTTGTCTTTCTTTCTTTCTCCCTTTTCTATTTTCTTTCAGTCCCTCATGTCTTTGTGATGTTTTCTTCTCTCCCTATTTCTTTCTCATTTTTCTTTGTAATGTTCTCGTCCTCTTTCTTTTTTGTGTTTTCTTTTCTCCCTCTTTCTTTCTCTCTCTTCCCTTTTCTTTGTGATGGTTTTTTCTTTCCTTTATTTCTATTTCTCCCTTATTCTCTTTGATGGTTTTGTCCCCCTTTTTCCTTTGTGATATTTTCTTCTCTTCCCCTTTCTTTGTGATGTTTCTTCTCTCCCTCTTTTTTCCTCTCCCTTTTTCTCTGATGATTTTCTCTCCCTGTTTTCTTTTTGATGTTTTCTTCTCTCCCTCTTTTTTATCATGTTTTATTCCCCCCCAATCCCTCCCTCCTCCTCCCGCGTGATCGGTATTTTACCTCGTGAATCCGCCTGTATTACTAACTATACGTACCGTTCCTAATATTTTCCTCGGGCCGCTGCTGCTGAATGAATGTAGAGGAAACCCTGAGCATTGATCAACATTCAATATAGTTTTAGTTTACCATCACGACCGATGTAGTACTCACAACTTGGTGAAAAGCATCCCTTGCGTCACTTTCCACTTTCTCTCCTCCTGGGCTGACACTGACAGCTGAGCTGCTACTGACAGCAGCATCTGGCTGTCTGTCGTCCTCCTGTATTTGGCACCACCGTGGAAAAGGTTGATACCTTTGGTAGGTAGTTTTGATAAAAACTGTTGGTTTTCCTCTCGCCTTCTCCTCTTCTCTGCTCCACTGGGATAACTCCGTTTCATCTTGTTCACCGCTCACCTCTCAAAACCGCGCCGACAAATTTGTTTTGCTGCCATCTTCCTGAATTAAACCTGCACATGCGCAGTAACGTGGAATAGTCCATTGTGTGAGAAATGAGGGGGGAGAACTATCATGACAGTGATAGACCAACCATTTTAATGTATTTTCAAGCGCACAAATTAAGACAAGAAAAAAGTATTTGTTTCAAATCAAAGAAGCGTTTATTATTCAGATTTTATGAGACGTTTGGGGGCCCCTGGAAATCTCGGGGCCCTAGGCAATTGCCTATGTTTGCCTAATGGTAGGTACGCCCCTGAGTAGGATCGCAATCATGTGATCGTCAGTGGGTAACTGACAGTGTTCACATCGTGGTTACAGCGAAGCTATGCCGGCTGATATATCTCCCAATGGAAAATCTTTAACAAAGCTGTAGATCCAGACTATAAGCCGCATCACTGCCAAAATCTAATCACTTGGTCCTTGTGTCATTTCTGACCTTCTCTGAAAATTTCATCCAAATCTATTGCTCCGTTTTTCAGTAATGTTTCACACAGACTCACAGATTCACAGACAAACATACGCCGATCCTCACATAACTCCGCCCGTTCCTTGGCGGAGTAAATAATCTGAATCACATCTAACATTGGGATGTCCTATTTTTTTTTATCACGGGCAAAGTGGAAGAAAATGAATAGATGCATGGATGGACAATGAACAGCAATCTAAGAACAATTCTCATTTGCTCATTTTGGAGTTACTTGGTTTCATCCTTGCTATTTCAAGTTGATGGCCAGCTGTAAATTATGTTGTCATAATCTGTGAATGCTGAAACTCATATTGGCAGAAACATAAAGTTACTACAGGGGTATTAAGGAGCCTACCTGTTAGTTTGGTTATCACTTGTGACAAATATAATGCCCTATGTGTTTGTGCTTTATGCACTGTATGCAGTATTTGTAAACAATGCATTGTTTATGTTGTGTAGATTTTTGGGATTGAATCTATTATGGGGAATGCCTCCCTGTGGCCCCTGCTGTTGGGTTTTACTCTGCTGCCAGCCGTGCTGCAGTGTGCCCTGCTGCCCTTCTGTCCTGAGAGCCCCCGATACCTCCTCATCAACTGCAACGAAGAGAGCAAAGCCCGTAGTGGTGAGATACACATAATGTCAAAAGGTGTTGGAATACAAAGACCAAATGCATATGTCCAGGCAGGCGGAAATGTTACATGATATTCACTTTAATATGATTCAAAAGCAACAGGTTTACAGGAATGGAGCTGATAAAAGGTGCAGGCATTCATGCACATACAGGTTCAGCAAACTGGAAAGCAATTAAATTTTCTTCAAAATTACACACACCCATGCAGACACACACAAACACACACAGACACACACATCATCAAAAACAAAATAATTCTGGCAGGGTTATAAGAAAACAGTTTATTGACTGTGCTGAAAATAATATATTATTATCAACTCAAGTAAGACCAGTCAATACATTCTCAATCCCAACTCGTCACATATGAACACTTTATCACAACGTGGTGTGTATTTCTGACACACTGGTTACTCCCTTAGTGTCATTTTTAAATGTGGGCTGGTCTGGTAGTATAAAGGCCAACAAAGTCCTCCTTCAAAGGTTAAAGAAATAGTAAGAAATAAGTTTGTTCCCCATGGTGGACCGTTGTTGTTCACTAAATTTTCAAGCGCTTGCTTTTCTATTCTGATTTCCAGCGGCATTTGGGAGACCAATCTACTTCAGGTTTAGGAAAATAGCACAGTTTGGGCAAAAACAAACCCTTTCACAATGTTTATGACGTTATACAACTTCTTCCTGTGCAACAACCTTCTCCTCCCTTGTCATTGTTACTACAATGACAACTCCACCAGCATTAAATAATTGGCTATTGTTTCATGGCATATAGTTAAAATGTTAATGAAGTTCATCATCTTTTGACCACACATATCCACAGATATTTTGACTATGTGGCAGCTTATAAACTATCATAGATGTTCGTAACATGGACTACTGTCTTCCAGTCTTAATGAAGCTACGGGGCACTGAAGAGGTGAGTGAGGACATGCAGGAGATGAGGGAGGAGAGCCAAAAGATGATGAGGGAGAAGAAGGTGACCATCCCTGATTTGTTTCGCTCCCCCACCTACCGCCATCCCATCTTCGTTGCCATAATGCTGCAGCTGTCACAGCAGCTCTCTGGTATCAATGCTGTAAGTCAACAGATCAAAGGGAAACTTTTGTGACTCGCGATGTTCTGACTCAGTCTCAGTGATGAGGATTGGCCCAATCAGCCAATCAGTATTGACTTTTTCAGCACAAACCTAAGCACGATTCTTGTTTACATCCGCTGTCTGACAGGTGTCATAAAAGGACAGCACACTTTGTGTAGCGATGATATTTTAAAATTTTCTTAAATTTATTTAAGAATTTCTTAAATAATGTGATACAATATAACATCAATAAATATATATTTTTTTTACACAAATAAAGTACAGTGGGCAGTTGTCCTGTGCCGGTTTGTGCCGCAACGGCGACTGTGTTACACATGCCATTGGAATATAGAAATCCAGTTGATCCTGATTTGAGCTCTGGCTGGAGTCCATGAACCATCACAGAGGTCTTTGTCAAACCCCAATGCTCTCCAACACGAAACAGCCCGTAGTCAGAATTACTGAATACTTAACGCAGTGCAGCCAATTTCCGATGTCAAGCATATACATTGGACATTTTTTGATTTTGATAAATTTGATGTACTTGAAGTGGGTATCAGAAAATGGTATTAGAGTGGAACACTTAGTAGATACTGAAGTAACTTTTCCCCGTATTTGTCATCCTCTGTAGGTGTTTTACTACTCGACTGGGATCTTTGAGCGAGCAGGCGTGTCCCAGCCTGTCTATGCAACCATAGGTGCAGGAGTGGTCAACACTGTCTTCACAGTAGTTTCTGTAAGTTGCAAAACAACCATTAGGAAAAAAATACTGATCACAACATTATAAGTGTTATTACATTATTTTGAAATGAAATATTTTCTCTGCTTCTGTGCAGTTGTTTGTGGTGGAGCGTGTGGGCAGGAGACCCCTTCACCTCATCGGTTTGATGGGAATGGCAGTTTCAGCGTTTTTTTTGACCATTGCCATGGCATTGTTGGTAAGTGTTTGCAATCACCTTCACTGAATCAGGCTTTTCAAATAAAGTGCATGAAAACCTCTGCAATGTACTGTGCTCTACAGGACCAGCTTAGATGGATGTCCTATGTCAGCATTGCAGCCATCTTCAGTTTTGTAGCCTTTTTTGAAATAGGCCCCGGCCCCATCCCCTGGTTCATAGTGGCTGAGCTCTTCAGTCAGGGACCTCGGCCTGCTGCCATTGCAGTTGCTGGTTTCTCAAATTGGTCCGCCAACTTTTTAGTGGGGATGTGCTTCCAGTATGTTGAGGTAAGACCACTTTGATATAAATCTGTTTTCATTGCTTTGGTCTCCATTTTCTAGAGATGTAAGTCTGTGAACACAAAAAGTCTGATTTGGGCAATGACTATACAGTAACTTCCGAGGTGAATGGTGGCAAGAGAAATTTAGCTCCCTATGACTTCTTCCTCTTCCCCAAAATAAAATTCAAGATGAAGAGTTGCCTTTTTCACACAGTTTAAGAAATGTGACACTTGACACTTGACATATACACCAATCAGCCACAACATTATGTCCACTGACTAGTGAAGTGAATAACATCGATCAGCTTGTTATAATGTAATGTTCTGCTGGGAAACCTTGAGTCCTGACATTCATGTGGATGTTTGACATGTACCACCCACCTAAACATAGCAGGTCAAGCAACCCCCCACCCCTCATGGCAATAGCCATCCTTGATGCCAGTTGCCACCCTCAGCAAGACAATGCACCCCGACACACCACAAAAACTGCTCAGGAGTAAGCTGTTCACTCAAGTTCCACACTCCCCAGATCCAAATCTTATTGAGCATCTATGGGATGCCTCATCGGTGTCTATCACTGTTAATAGTTCAGTGTTTGTGACATCTTGACTCATGACAGTTACCGCTTGCAAATGTCACACGCATGTTCCATTCTTAAACTGTGTGAAAAAGGTGACCGTTCATCACGTACACAGCACACTGTCTTGAAGGCTTTTATTCAAGCCTTATACATAGTGTAGCTTGTGCAAACAACGTGAAGAAACTGAACCTTTGTCTTTGATGCAGCAACTCTGTGGCCCTTACGTCTTCATCATCTTCATTGTCCTGCTGCTCGGCTTCTTCGTCTTTACCTACTTCAAGGTGCCTGAAACCAAGGGCCGCACCTTTGATGAAATTGCAGCAAGTTTCCGCCAGTCTGCTGGTGCAGGTGCTGACAAATACTCAGCCCCCGAAGAGTTTAGCACCCTCAGGGGTGATGACCCAGACCTTTGAAAGCTGCTACATTACATTATTATTAGTATTATTATTATGAGGTTTAGTCTTAATACAAACTGTAAAAAAATGAAGACACATAACCTGACAGAGGACATCAACACTTGTTTGTTTTCAGTGCTTACCACATTGATAATAATGGCATCCAATTGACTTTTAAAATAAAGCAAGTGACTAAATGGAGTGAGTGCTGTGCTGCAGCATAAAAAAACAGGATTGATTTAGTATGCATGTATTTGGCAGTAACTTTGTTATTCCAAACTAAAAAAAATAATAATAATTAAACCATTGGGTTATTTGTTTTTTTAGTGTGTGTGTGTGTGTGTATATATATATATATATATATATATATATATATATATATATATATATATATATATATATATATATATATATATATATACTATATTGCCAAAAGTATTCACTCACCCATCCAAATAATCAGAATCAGGTGTTCCAATCACTTCCATGGCCACAGGTGTATAAAATTAAGCACCTAGGCATGCAGACTGCTTTTACAAACATTTGTGAAAGAATGGGTCGCTGTCAGGAGCTCAGTGAATTCCAGCGTGGAACTGTGATAGGATGCCACCTCTGTGAAACAAATCCAGTCACGACATTTCCTCGCTCCTAAATATTCCACAGTCAACTGTCAGCTGCATTATAAGAAAGTGGAATTGTGTGGGAATGACAGCAACTCAGCCACCAAGTGGTAGGCCACGTAAACTGACGGAGCGGGGTCAGTGGATGCTGATACGCATAGTGCGAAGAGGTCGCCAACTTTCTGCAGAGTCAATCACTACAGACCTTCAAACTTCATGTGGCTTTCAGATTAGCTCAAGAACAGTGCTTCAGAGAGCTTCATGGAATGGGTTTCCATGGCCGAGAAGCTGCGTCCAAGCCATACATCACCAAGTGCAATGCAAAGTGTCAGATGCAGTGGTGTAAAGCATGCCACCACTGGACTCTAGAGCAGTGGAGACGCATTCTCTGGAGTGATGAATCGCGCTTCTCCATCTGGCAATCTGATGGGTTTGGCATTTGCCAGGAGAACGATACTTGTCGGACTGCATTGTGGCAAGTGTAAAGTTTGGTAGAGGGGGAATTATGGTGTGGAGTTGTTTTTCAGGAGTTGGGCTTGGCCCTTTAGTTCCAGTGAAAGGAACTCTGAATGCTTCAGCATACCAAGACATTTTGGACAATTCCATGCTCCCAACTTTGTGGGAACAGTTTGGAGCTGGCCCCTTCCTCTTCCAACATGGCTGTGCACCAGTGCACAAAGCAAGGTCCATAAAGACATGGATGACAGAGTGTGGTGTGGATGAACTTGACTGACCTGCACAGAGTCCTGACCTCAACCTGATAGAACACCTTTGGGATGAATTAGAGCGGAGACTGAGAGCCAGGCCTTCTCGTCCAACATCAGTGTGTGACCTCACAAATGTGCTTGTGGAAGAATGGTCGAAAATTCCCATAAACATACTCCTAAACCTTGTGGACAGCCTTTCCAGAAGAGTTGAAGCTGTTATAGCTGCAAAGGCTGGACCGACGTCATATTGAACCCTATGGATTAGGAATGGGATGTCACTTACGTTCATATGCGAGTCAAGGCAGGTGAGCGAATGCTTTTGGCAATATAGTATATATATATATATATATATATATATATATATATATATATATATATATATATATATATATATATATATATATATATATATATATATATATATATATATATATATATATATATATATATATATATATATATATATATATATGTATGAATACATTCACCCCAAACATGCATGTCAGTGTTATACTTGCTGCGTCAGTCAGTCCATAAACTGTATGTTGGCATAGTCATGAAAGTCCTGAAAATAAAACACATTTTCAAAGCTCTCAAATACAAAACCTCCTTAAAATCACAGCAGAAAGACTAAACACAAGCAAACCAAGTTGTCTCTGACATAATACCATGTCGGTGAAATTATAACGGTGGTCTGTTTAGACATTACTTTTTCCAGCTGGAGGGGAATTTTTCCTTGGCAATTCCACAAGAGACCACTGGGACAACTTGGCAGCAAGACTGAGTTGACTCTTTTAGTGCATCAAGACTAGACTTTTAAGGAGACTGTGACCATCCTTACATTGGTGAATGAAACAAACAGAAATTGCAGATTTTCATCATTTCTTTTTAATTAATTGTTATTTTTGTGTTCTGTTTTTTGCCAGTACGTGAAAATAGACATTCATCTTTGCCAGTTTCTGAAAATGTTATTAAAATTTGCACCTTATCTGATAAAGACTTACTTGAAAGTTTGACTTACTTTTTTCAAATGTTCACATGCCCAGAGTGAACCCAAAGTGAATTTTTACCTTCTTCAGATATGAATTTGTCTGCTGGTAAATGAAAGACTTTTGTACCTTGCGACCATTGTACAGAATTAACACTGGTTAATTTACTAAAGTAGCTGGCAACATACATGCCAGTCATGTGTATGCTGAGTGTATCTGCTGTGTTTACTTGACAACACAGACTATTTAGCTGGAACTCAGACAGGCACAATTTCACCTTCCTGTTAAACAGTTTGGGTGTATGACTTCTTGTTTCAATTATAACTTAAATAATTTAGTTAATTTTTGGCTTTCATTGCTATTACTTTTGTGTGTGTTTCTGTTATAGATGGGCTACAAATTAAAGGAATGCACAGGTCCTAGAGTGTTGTGTCTAAGCGTTTGAAAGCCATATACTCAAGCCAACATGTCTATGATCATGATTATTAGACCTTGTAGAGTCAGAATCCCCCTTACTTTTGTTATTTTCACAGTTGCATTGGTATTTTTATTGTAGTCCCACAATGAACACCCCATTTATTCAAATATATACTGTATTTATAGAAGGCTCAATATTTTATATTTTAAAATCAATGACGCATTCATTGCATGAATTGCCATAGTTGTTCAATTCCAGCCTCCATGTAATGGCTAAGAAGTATCAATTCCAGAAGACTTAGGTTTTTTTTGTTTGTTTTTTTTTACAAAATTAATGAACTGTTCTGTGATTTGTACTTGTTGAAACTGGTGGGTCCTACAGGTTTAATGCCCAGTGTATTAGAGAATAAAATGTATGACAAACCAAAGATTCATGTCATTTTTCCTAATACATGTAAATGCAGACATAAATCAACTTCCTACAGCAAGATCGTGGAAATTCACCAAACAGTACAGGGGTCAGCAGTTGGTTTCAATGGTGGGCCTTTGGTTTTTGCCTATGTTACTAAGGGCTCATTTTTCAGACCTAGTGTGGAAGTCCACGCCCAGATAAAGCTGTGATCCATCTCGATCTGATGTCAGTCTGAAAAGGGTTCTGTAAAGCGTCTTGAGACAATCTGACCTGTAATTGGTGTTATGTAAATAAAATTGAATTGAAACTCATGTTCACTACCAGAATGATGGAGTCAGTGTCCAGTGAGGTGGAGCTCAGGAGTGCTGATCCTGATACTGTTGAGTTGTTGATTGAATACATTTACACGGCACAAATCTCAGTTCACTGAGCTTTTTTCAAGTAGCGCAAATCAAAGTAACACTTTCAATACATCTGTTAAGATGTATTCAAGGGTTACTGGCAGTTAAATTGTGAGATTGGAATTGTTTTTGTGACCAACACATTTCAAGGCAAACAACAGGCATACAGAAACCAGCTGACCATATTTGAGCAGGCAGATTCCACTTACTGCCTTCATGCCATCAAAATTCTTCATTTAAGATCAGTTATTAACATAGAAAACATAAAAAGATGAGATGAGAATGTTAGTGTCAATAAAACCTCATTTGGGACCCCATTATACTACATTGCCAGATATTGTTTAAAACATGCACCACAGTCTTACAATAAAGCAAAGTATTAAAATAAGATATCAATGTTGATTGAAAAATAGACTAATGTGAGCGCTCTCTCCTACGTTTATTACAATTACATGCAAATGGGAAATTATGCAAATTAGGCAATGACATCATTTAGCAACTTCTAGCGACTTTTCGGACAGCCAGTAGCAACTTTCCTTAATGAGGAGTTGGCATCACTGGGCGGATTGGAGTGGCCAATAATGCGGACATTGCACCAAACTGGCGTGGTGAAGTGGGAGCTGAGCAGCAAGGCAAAGCTCTCGATTTGTCAGTCCATCTACTTTCTAACCCTCAAGGTCATGAGTTCTAGTGTCTGAATAATTGTGACCAAAGAAACAGATGCAGTTATAATCAGGCCTGATATCTAGGATTATACTATAGTGGCAATGAATAATCAGTCAGTTTGTCAACTATTATATTTATCACCAACTATTTGATCATTGATTAATGGGTTAGAGTAATTTTTTGAGCAAACTTCATAATTCTCTGATTTCAGCTTTTAAATGTGAATAATATTATATAGTTTCTTTCATTCTATATGACAGTAAACTGAATCTCTTTGGGTTGTGGAGAAAACAAGACATATGAGGACGTCATCTGGAGTTCTGAGAAACTCTGTTCGACCTATTTTACCATTTTGGGAGATTTTAGTAAACAAAGGACGAATGAATTTAGCCAGAAAATAGTCAACAGATTAATCCACAATGGAAATAATGAATCAAATCAGGTTATTTTGATGCATGATCAGCATTTCAGTCACAATGTAGGTGGTACAGTCACTTCTCAGTAAGTGGAAAATGACAAAATGAGTTGAAGTTATCCTTTAAAGCTATTTCAGCTGGTAAAAAACAAAACTGAATTGGTTCATGGAGAACACAGAGGAGGTAAAATTATGCAGACATGATGACAATTGCTTTTATGAGCTAAATACAACTTTTGGTACAAGGGCACATGCACCAGCCTGCCCCACAGTGTCTTGTGCCCCTTAAAGCCTCTGTGGCATAGCGCCCCCTGATGGCTGCAGGTGGCATATCTACTGAGGTACAGAGCTGTGGAAGATGAATGAGCCTGTGAGCCTGAGCTCAGGGCACAGAAACCTGCTGTTACAGATGCAAATCTATGTACAGACAACCGATTGTGAAGGCCACTACACATGTACCTAGTGATTTGTCTGTATTTCCAGCACTTGTAGCCAGATACTTAGACTTTTCATCTATTAACGTCTTTGACAAAGCTACGGAAGCCCGTTTCCGCTACTTGAAAAAAGTCACGTCATCATGACTTGCTATCTCATAATCATGAGACAGCATGTGACTTGTCAAATGGCAGAAAGTGGCTTTCATACAAATCTTACTGCAGGTACAAATTTTTATACAGATTATCAGATTTATTTATTTATTTAACACTTTTGGAAAACCTAATTACAGAAAGAAATTTTGAAAATACATTTGCAGATTTCATTTACAAAGCTCACTGCAGATACAGATTGAGAGTTAGGTAAAGTTGGCAAGATATTCACAGATTCGGACTTCCGGCCTCAATACCTAACTCAGATTGAGGTACAGACACACACCTCTCCATACACATTTACAAAAAGTTTTGCAACAGGAACACCCCCATAGTTATGCCAGCTTTTGACAGCAGCAAAAGTGTCTTTTTGACTTAAATTGCGTGCAGGCAGAAGCGATTTGAAGTTATCGTTTTCCTTCAACCTGGTTCATGTGGTCTGCGCGGAGCATGCGCACATGTAACCAGGCGGTGAGTCCTGAGTCAGGCTCACATGACCGTCTGAGTTTACTTCCTTGTCATTGTTGCGTTTTGATACGGAATATGAGCTAGTGGCTGCTGGTTTTACGGACATGGCGGAAGAGGAGAAGACCCCACTTCTCTGTGATGTGGCGGCGGATGGAAGTAGCTCAGAGGTGAACGCAACTTCAGGTCTGTCGCCGCACGATAAATTGATAAATTGATATTAAACTACCTGTTTTTACAGACAACAGACGTGCGCAGTAGGAAGCGTGTTAGTGTGACGCAGATAAGTTTTGTTTCTTCTACAATGTGTGTCGACGGTTGGCATATAATGTATGATGTAGGCACAAAGCCGAAGAACTTCGAAGTCTTTTATACTAATTTTGAAAGTTTTTCTCAAGTCGTTTATGACTAGCTAAAAGTGCAAATGATCGCCTACATATTCAACCGATGCGTATTGTAGCTAAAAATAAGTTAAACTGCGTGTTAAAAGTCTTGCCAAAATCCAGTTGTTACTGGTTGGAAAAGCTTTAAAGGATCATTTCAACTCATATAACGCATTTTTCCAACCTCCCAAAATTGGTTGCCGCTCCTTCATTGTGAGTGAAATGTTACTAAGGCATCAACATGACTAGATTTAATTCACAAGGGTTATATTTTAAAGATTATGGCCCACAGGATAATTGCAAAAGAGACCATGTCTTTATTTTATATACAAACCGTCTGTAAAACATGTTGATTGCAGTCTAGAGAAGGATATTATACAGACCAAACATATACCAAAACACACACAGCTAACGATCATTTTTAGTGTTTCTTTATCTGTTATTTGCTGGATTACTCCATTAGTTGTTAGTTCGATAAAGGGTCCGAAAATGTTTTTTGTTTTTTTCAAAGTGTTTTTTTTGTTGTTTTTTTTTTTTTTTTTTTTAGACAAGCATATGCTACTGGCAGGATTAACCAGGTAGCCCAAAACCGTGCGTGTTTTTTTTTTTTTTAAAACCAACATGACAAATCTTATGTTATGTCCATAGCCCAAAGATATTCAGTTTACTGTCATTATGTAAGAAACAGCAGAAAATAGTATCACTGCAAACAAAGTTATGTTTTATTATGCATTACACATTATGACTGTTTGATCTAGGTGAAAGCATCTGTATATGTTTAGAAGACAGGTAATGATCAGTTTTTGGCAGAACATAACTTGCTACCGTGACACCTTATATAACATTACTTACTGTGACGAGAAAACAAAAACTTACTGATAAACTGAAATCCATCAATCTAAACTGCAAGAACACATCCAGCAAAAGAAGATGCCTAAATGAAAAGTCCATGACATCATGTGTCACATGCTAACAGAGCAACTGATAATTCATAATGCAACAGAAAGATCTGATGTCAAACTGTCTCAGACAAGAAACCCTGTGTTAAAAGCTGTGAGTTTGTGATTGTATAATAAGACTTGATGGTACGACTGACAGCAGTGGTGGATGTGGACATGAAGAGACTCTAATAAAAGCCGTTTCAGACATGGAATATTAGACATTGCTGCCTTCATCGATCTGTTAATGTGACAGGATTCTATCCTTCAGACGTAAGTCAAATTTCCGTTAATGTTCCTCACAGCTTCATTCAGACGTATGCCCCAAAAATCCAAACTAATAGCCCCTTGTGAAACTGTCCAAATAATTAACAGTCCAGTTTATTTCTGATTTCGTAAACAAGCTGAGATGATCATGATGTAACCAAATATTTACCTACAGCTCTATGATTCAATTCACCTGTTTATGGCAAAGAAAAGTACATAGTGTGACCTGCCATTAAATCTTAATGGATCCATTCTCCATGTCAGGGATCATTTATAATGTAAGAATTTAATGAAATTACCTGTAACTTTCTCTCTTTAGAGATGCTCATGGATCTCACTTCTGTCTGAAAATCCAAATATTTAATAAACTCAGAGGAAATGGTGCTAAACAGCTGAAAGCAACAAACTAATTCGATAAGATGGGATGTGGTGGTTTGATGCTCTACTGTACTCTGACAGTTACCATGAAGATGATAAAACAACTTAGCCATGTTTTCACCCTGGTTTTCTTTCTTTTCAGCCATTGCCTCAGCTCCTCCACTTCAGGAAGAGCCCCCGCCCTACTCAGTGTTGTCAGCAGATTGTTCATGGGTGAACTGTGGAGTGTGCCGGTGTCAAATCAGCGTGAACAAACACAGCAACCAGCACCTTGTGAAGTGTTCATCCTGCCATGAAGCAACGGTGGGCACTAACAATTTGTGTCTCAGTTCCTGCATGAATTTCTTAAAATCTTTACACGTTTCTTCCAATGTGCGGCACAACCTTTGTTCAAACCCTAAATGCCTATGATATAGCTTGACACCAGAATTTGCCGTCTGATTTTTCTCAAGACTTCTCTCGAGCAAAAGTATTGAGGGCCACATTTACTAAACCAACACGCACTGCTAAATAATAGAAATAGAAAGTGTATAAACCTACTGTAAGGATTTTCTAAAGGCTCTCAGCAAAAAAATTGTATGGGAAATGTGTGGTCACAGTTATTTTTGCAGCTAGCTTTATGCATATGTATTAATAGGATTTTTTCCATCAGACTGCAAAGTTTGGGGAGAAGAGTACTAAGGAATGAATCATACCATGTGATTTCCTTAAGTTTGCTGCCGTCATCTTATTGCTCATTGGAAAAAAGCACGCCTTGACATGGGTGGCATTGTTGCTGCCAGCAAATGTGCCATCAAGAATGGAGAGCAGGTGGTAGAAGGGAGAGAATCTCTTCCCTTCTGCTAGTTTATTTGGAATCCCAGAGGAAGGTGTAAGCAGAACATATTGATTGCCAACCCGCAATATACTTAATTTGTTGGAGGTAATAAAAGATAGCATGGAACCTCCAACAAGGAGTCGCGCAATACCACCTTTACAAAAACATCTTGCAACTAGAGATGCAAATTTTGAACAGTTTTCTTACCTGATAATTAATAAGAACAATAATAATAATATGCCTTTATGTATGTCGTACCTTTTAAAAACAGAGTTTACGAAGTGCTTCAAAGATAAGCCAAAAATAGAACACTCAGGAATAGACAACAGAATGCCAGTTGGGTCAAAAAGAATTGAGTTAAACAAAATAAAAGATTGACGAGCTAAGTCAGTACAACAAACAACAATAGATACAAAGAAATAAGGGTAAAATTACAAAAACAAGGATAATCATAATGATAATATAAGTAATTAAACTTTTCTTTAGAAAAGACTAAAATACACATATAAAATAGACATCACATAAAATTAAGTCAGTAAAAGTAGGTTTTAAGAATTGATTTTAAAGAAGGCACTGAATTGTCAAGCCATACCTCTTGAAGTAGGTAATTCCAAAGTCGAGGGGCCTGATGGCAAAAGCATGGTCACCCTTAGATTTAAGAAGGGCCCCACCTGAGGATCTAAGCCTGTGAACAGGCTCATATGGGGTCAACATTGATTATAGAGTGGGGGCAAACCCTGACGATCTTTTAATGTGATCAATAGATTTTTAGATCAATTTTAAAATGAACAGAGAAGCTAGGATTGGGGTAATGTGATGTTGCTTGACTGCTGTATTCTGATCTAGTTGGAGACCTGAAAGTGAATTGTGATTGACATCTAAGAGGAGGAGTTGCAGTAGTCAAGTCATGACAAAATTATGTAAATTACTTTTTCCTAGATCTGAATGTGAGATAAATGGTTTGAGTCTGCAGACGGTCCTTCTGTGAATAAAGCCAGACTGGATGACTTTTTGGTTGTGTGATTCAAAGGTTAAATCGGAAACAGTAAGAACTCCAAGATTTCTGGTGGTGTGTTTTATGTTAGTTGACAAAGGACCAAGGTCATTATTGCTGAGAGTAATGTTTGTGGGACTGAACAAAATGGTTCCCAATTTTGAACTGTTTCAAAAAAATATTCTGCGCCATTTCAACAATTGACATCTCTGAGACAGTTTAAAGCAACACCTAGACTTGACCGGTCACCAGCTCTCAGTGGAAGGTATATATGTGTATTGTCTGTATAGAAATCAAATTATACATTGTGCTGATGGATAATTTGGAGAGGAAAAGAATATATTGAAAATAAAACTGAACCTAAATGAACCAGTCACCACCTTACTGATGATGGATGAGTGACCCATAAGTTCTTTTTACTTCAACATTCTGAACCACTAATCATTTAATCACTAACAGAAAAGGAATACAGTTGACATTTTCCCTTTTACACTGATATTTCTGTTTTTGGTAATGGGCATTTGATGTCACTGGACTTTAAGATGGCTGCGATATTGGGCTACTTGTCATTTCAGCCTGGTGAGCTCTGGTGGAGGCCATTAAGCACCACAGAAGTCTTCGTCAATAAATATCAATCACATCTTTAAATAATTAACACAACTCAAGCACAATGGACAGTTGTGTGCATTTATTGCTGTTTTGGTCAACAGATACCTGATTTGGATTGCAAAAGTGGTTGTATTACAAATGCTCCTGGGATTTGGAAATGCCAGTTTAATTGATCAATGGTTTCGCTTAGATACATAAGAACTGTCCGTTGTGGGTCACTGATTGACCATCACTCATTAACATCCCTATTGGCATCCCTTCACTTCTTGGATTCTTGTTCTTTTCAAGAAGGCAAACATCTCTTTAATAATCCTTTTAATAAACTAAATAAACTTTTCCAAAAGTAGTTTAATAGCAACACTTTGCATTTTTGGTGTACACAGCTGTTCATGTGCATCTCAACAAAGGAGTATAATCAAGGCTTTAGCAGAATAAATGTAGGCTGCTGGTAAGCATTCAGTGCTATGATAGACAACAAATGTGACGCCCTCTGTGAGTCTCCTTAGGTCATGTGATCATTTAATTTCTCTGGAACACACCTGTCCTACTCCCCCTAAGAGTTCCCTTGTACAAGCAGATTGGACATTGCAGTTTTGAAGTGTATTAATGAAATTGTTACAGTCCTGCATTGACACCTCCGATTCTATCACAAAAAAAATTTCCTTCGACTGTTTTTACTTGGTTGGTGCTGTCATGCAAGACATGCATAAGAATGTGCATATTGTTACGAAGCAGCAACACAAATGACCAATCCCATCCCAGTGCTTTTTTTCTATTTTGGCTTCACTCAAATTTTCCTTGCTTAATAAATCTGTCTCAAAATGTTGTTTGTAGCTGAGACCTTTTTGCAGATCTTCACATAGGTTTGTAGACAGACATATTAAGAAGAAAAAAAAGAATGGTGTATTAGAAACCTGTATGTGTGTGTGTTTTTTTTTACTTTTTTTACTGTTTTCACTGTAGCAAAGTTTTGAAACATGCTGTTTTGTCTCAGATCAAAAACTAACCCTGACCTAAACTGATACAACCAACGACAGTAAACAGTAGGAAAAATTGATGAGAAAATTATTTGTTTTGTCTGTGCTATTGTATTAAACCTTGCAGGAAGATACTACAGAACAATCTCTCTAATTTTTGTCCTCTCTGTTCAACAACTCCATCGCACTAACAGCCTGTTCGGAACCCTCCTGTGGGGAAGAAGTACATACGCTGTCCTTGCAACTGTCTCCTGATCTGCAAGGCAACATCCCAGCGAGTGGCCTGCCCCCGTCCCTCCTGGTGAGAGACAGTTTGACAATGTAGTGTTTAGTAAAGGGAGGGAAAAAGGATAGGAACTGAGGAACACACTGGGAACATATTGCGGAGGATAAGGTGATGAAGTGGGGAAAAAGAAGAGAAAATTTTGTGTATTTGACTTACAATGCACACACGTTTTAGAGTAAAGTTATTAATTGAGAAAAATACTGTTTTATTACAGGAGAATTGTTTCCACATATTTGAGAGAAAAGTCTTGCTCAATTTGTTCTCTACTTACCTTGTACAACCTTTCTTATTTGTCTTAATCAGTTTGAGCAAGAAAGGCTTTTGGTCAGCTCTCTTAAATATTATTTAATCAGATTTTGCTTGTTAATAACTGTCATTTCATTAAAGATAATGACTCCAAAACAGCAAGAGAGATCGCATGAACTGATAATCCAGGGAAACTTAATTTAGAGCCTAATTTGTCATCTGACAGTAGCAGAAGAAAAATGAAAGGGTTGCTAATTCCAATTAATTCTAGCTATGAGCTCTCAGAACCATATAGAAACAATCTCACATCCAGGCTGCTATTATTGTCAAAAAGGTACTGTAGCTGTACTTTTGGACTGTCAAGGATCTGAGGAAACATGAGTGAGCAAGTTCTTTTGAGCTGAATAGATATACTGTCTAGTTGCATAATTATCAGAGCAAAGTTGGTTTAGCTAAGAAAACTATTGCATTAAGGTTAAGATGACCTTCAAGAGATCACTGAATTGGGGCATTCCGAACACAGAATGTGAAAGACGGAAAAACTGTAGCAACAGCTGCATAGAATTGTCTTCAATATTATCTGTGGGATTTCCTGTGGTATTGTATTGAAAAAGGGGTGGTTTTCAGAATGTTGACTCACATTGTTGGCTAAAACCCCCGTTGTAACTTTGTTGGATTTCTCTCTTCTCAGTAAGCGAATTATCGAGCTTGGCGCAGGGGCATCTGGATCAATTCTTGTCAGCGCTCAACTGCAGCCATGTGGGACAAGAGTGAGCTGTGGACATTGCTGTCAGATATTCCTGGTACAACTCATCCATTTTCTCTTAAACATAATAATATTAGTCACATGAACTGTACTGTAGAGTAATGCTTACTAAGAACTACTAGCTCAAGGGATGGAAAATCCTTACTATTTTAAGTCAACCATTTAGACAATTAATTAGCTACTTAAAAACATTGGTTGGAAGCTTATGGGATATTAAGCAAGATGAAGGGACACTGGCTGCCTTTGGGTTTAACTAAACGCCCTTGTTACTCATTTGTACTTTTTAGTACAATTGACCTGGTATTGCTGAAGGTTCTATAGATGAGATTTTGAACATTAATATATTATTAATATAGTACCAAGCAAGTGTGTGGAATGTAAAGATATAATGGGGGTATGGTGTTCCTATCATAGAATGAAGTCACATTAGTGCATGTTTAGTCTGACTCATTAGATGTCTGCTGTGGTACTGTATGATCCTGTCATTGACCACACATTTTACATGGCTTTCTCTTTTATAACCACTCTCATATAAATAATGGAAGTTTTCAAAATCCTCGTCATTATGCTTTGCTGAGCTTTTAGATCATGCAGTAAAACAGCCCTTCTAGTTGTTTTCAGTGAATTAGCCATTTTAATGACAGCGTTCACCTCCCTGCATTTAAGTGTTCTGCCAAAACAATTCCCCTATCTGATTGTCCATCCATTATCAATACACTGCTTAATCCTCATTAGATCATAGGGAGCTGGAATCTATCCCAACTGACTTAGGGTGAAGGCAGGGGACACCCTGGACAGGTCACCATCTATCACAGGGTATTACAGAGACAAACAAGCACACTCACATTCACCCCTACGGACAATTTAGAATCACCAATTAACCTCAGTATGTTTCTGGATTGTGGGAGGAAGTCAGAGTAACACTGCACAGTGAGAACATGCAAACCCCGCACAGGAAATAAATAAAGAAAAAAAGAAAATAAACTCAGGCCAGGATGTGAACCAGGGATCTTCAGCTTTGAGGCAACAGTGCTAACCACTGACCGCCTGTGGCATGTGAGTATTTTTAGCCTCTATAGCGGGATGATAATGAGGTGCATCCAGACCATTGTGTGCTGCAGAATCAGCCTTCTTCACACTTATAAGATAAGCCCTTTATTTCTCCCCACACCAGGGGGAATTCACATTGTTACAGCAGCTTATGTAGCAATAGACGTAGTAATAGAAATAAAATAATAATAGAACAGTAGTAATAATATTTACAATATGTACATGGAGGAGAAATGAGGATGAAATAGTGCAGTAGTGACACACTGTAAAGAGACCACCGACACCATAAAAGCGAATGTGCCATTCCCCAAACCCAAAGAACTTAAAATCCAGTTATTTTATTTGTGTCATTCGCTTGGAGGACTTGTATATCTCATCTTGTTGTCCCAAATTCTATACACTTGTTTCATTTTAGCAGTGTGAGAGTCTCTGCTGCTGTTTTTCTTCTCTCCTAAGTTCTCGTCTGCTCTCTTACCATTTCATTTTGCTAATTTAAAATTAATTGAAATTGAAGTTAAAATTAAAGCTGACAGAACTTCAAAAGATTGATAGTCTGAGCTAATGGTTGTGGTTGGACTATGTTTTGTTTATAATGATTATGTTATTATTTTAAATGATGCCAATAATAATAATAATAATAATAATAATAATAATAATAATAATAATAATCATGATAATAAATAAAAACTCACCTGCATAAATAAAGGAAACTTTGGTAGGATGGAGCAGTAGCAGCAGTAAAGGACTGTAGGGAAAAACCCAGCAAAGCACTTAAAACATGCCATTAAATTCACAAACTATAGCCACTGACTTGTTGGATTCAAATCTGCCTTTCCAGGTATTTTATAGAAGCTGTTGAAAAAGTCACTGTGAAGACTTATAATCTCATAACCCACTTGGATCTTTGGGTTGTTTTTTTTTTTTTGTTTGTGTGTTTTTACCTGAGTTACACTAACAATTCTCTGTTTTTCAGTGGACTGACTCGACCAATAAGAAACGAGCAAGATGTCCCCATTGCCGAAAAGTGTAAGACCGCCTTTTCTACATCTCTAGGGCACCTCTTTTTGCAGTTGTTTCAAAATCATGGGTAACACCAGACATGTTCTGGACACTACTAATTTTTCAGGTTGAATATTAATAAACGATTAAATCTTCTTATATTTATCAGTTTCATAATCAGAAGTCATGAACTCTGAATTCATTGAACTCCCATTCCCAAACAAAGAAATGCATGTCAACGCTGATGCTAATTACACCAAAAACATTTGTTACCTATTGCTACAAATAGTAAGACAACAATCAGAATCAGAAAAAACTTTATTTATCCCCGAGGTGCAATTAGGTAGGCAAAAAGCGGCACATTAAAAAAGAGCAAGAGAAAGAAAAAACACAAAAAAGGTGGGTGAGCCAAAGCAGCAAATTATGTGCAGCAGCAGGTCTGCTGCCAGTAATATAACAGCTGTTGAGTGGTTGAATGTTTGCTGCAGAGGTAGTGACCATATAAGAATGTAATAAATCTAACAATGGCACAACAGACAGTGAATGAATATGTGCAGAAATGAGATGAATAGTGGCGTGTTATCGTCACTAGAAGCAGTTGGCAGAGCCGTGATCAAGTTAGAACCACTTTGGATTTGAGAAGCCACTTATAATTTCTGAATTCACCAGTTTAGCAGAAAGAAAGTAGTACTTGTGTAGACTTTGAGGTAGCTACAGGGTAAGTGTGCCACACCAGGAGAAGGACGGAGAGAGAGTGGCCGCAGGATGGCATGTCAGTGAACGTGAGTTGTTCAGGAGCACAGGGACAGGATGGCATCATTGCATTAAAAAAATAGCAGTTGCAAAAAAACTAAGAGTCAAAGCTCATGGTTAGAAACATACCGTATGTCTGGTAGGTCCCCAGATAGCCCAACTGGCTGAGCGGGCAACCCATAAACGGGCTGTAGTCCCCGACACGGGTCCCCAAATTCTAAATCATCTCCTTTGTCTGTTCACTGCGCTCTAATGTGTGTTTGATATGAGGCATGAATGGGATCTAAAACTGTCTCTTCTGTACATTTTGCTTTTAGGTCATTTGTTGGACGCAGGTACCCCTGGCGACGCTTTATTCACTTTTTCTTGCTTGGCATGTTCTTTGCTGCCATCACTGGAATACTGGCGGTGAGTCTAAAAATCATTATGGATTAAACTTTCTTTCCTTTTCCACCCTCCAGACATTATCATGCATATTTCCTACTAGCTTAAAATCTTCTGGATCTTGTTAGTTTTAGCAGCATGTGATGTCTTAACACATTCATGGCCTTTTTAAAAATACTTGTATGACCATGGATTTAAGACATTAACTGTATATGTAATATAATCTAATTTTGGCATTGCAAAAGTATGATGTTTTGTGTTAATTTCTGTTTCTAGACTGCAGCAGGCATGTACTTGCTCTACACTGCATCATAAATACATACATCGTGAATACTTAGTAATTCAAGTCTGTTAAGTTCTTTGTAGGGCAGTAGTGAGGTTGTAATCAAAAAAGTCCAACCTAGATTTTCCAAGGGCATGGATGGGGATTGCTGTAACTTAGAGTGTAAGGAAAAGTTTGGCAACTTTTTTGTGGAGCTAGGGAGGGGGAAAAGTGTGTCGTGTTACATATGTTGGTCAAAGAGAGCTTGTGATCTTTTACATGACAAAAACATGTTTGTAGTTCAATAATAATGTTGATATTTCTGTCTCTTATACAGGGTTGTACTTGGGAGGATGCAAGGGAACATGGGGCAATATATGCCATCTGGACGGTGCTTGTGATTCTGTGTGTAGCTAGTTTTGGCTGGTCCATTTACTGGCTCCGCGTTAAAATAAGTGAGCCTATTCAGAATTACACTTAAAACAGCAAAGAAGGCTGGCAGACAGTGAGGTCGCTACAAGGGATGTCCTGATCTGATCTGAGAGATAGGTATTGGGGTTAATCAAGGCATTATTAAATCACTATCGGCTTTATTGAACACAAATTAGAATTAGGCCTGATCATCTTATTATGTAAGCTGCTGTTGAGTGAGAGCACAATTTAAAAAATCCAACAGCCAAATATAGAGGCAGTAGTTAAAGAGCTGCAAAAATAAACCAGAAAGAATTACAGGAAGGATAATGAAGTCGTCTCACTGCATGAGCAGGCCATTGCTGTTGTAGAGAAGCACCATCTTCTGAAACTTTTGAAACCACGACATGTCCTACGCTTGATTTTAATCACTTTACTGTGCTTGAAATGTGTATTATTGAGGAAAATGATATCAGATTGGATTGGGACGCAGTATCTACAAATGCTCAATATTTAATGCATTGGATTGGATTGCTGGGAAAAATGATCGGGGTATCCCTAAATGCTACTAAAGAAATTGAAATAATCAGTACATAAGGGTCAAATGTTACTTGAGTGTTGTGCTAGTGCCTTAACAAATGGGCCAAAGCCCATCTTTTGAATTCAGTGTGATTTCATTTAAATAAAGCAGCAATAGCTGAAAATCTAGGAAAAGCGAAAATCCAAACAAAAAATGCTGAATTAATTCAGACACTACATCTTACTGCCAGTGTCAACTTTGTTGCTCTTTATTCTGTGTCACCTGATCTGAAAGCACCTCTGATGGGTGCAAAAATCCTACAAACTGAATACGCTTCCAATATTATTTTTGGAAGTTTATTGTGGATTTTTTTGCCTAATGACATCAAAAAATATAAAACATGCCTTAAAGCTACCTCAGCTTTAAGGCATGCAATATGGCAAAAAAAACAAATGCACTTCTACCAAACAACTGTAGTTTTGTTTGAAATTCCATTCAACTTTCACCTTTTCATGGCTGCTGAGCCCAGTTATAATGAATTAAAATCGTGCAGGATGTTAATTATATGCAGTCAATCGCCAGCTTTAAAAAAATTACCATGAAGATGATCATTTTACAGAGCTGGTTTAAATACTAATGAAATGTAGATACATTACGATAGAACCTAATTTTGCACCTTTCTTCTTTTCTGTAATATTGTAATTGTGCTTTAAATCAGGCTATTGACTATTTGGCATACAGTTTTATACATTTTAAAGATCTTAGCTTTTGTTGTTATTTCTTAAAGTTACATTTAAAGTTCTTTATTTCTGACTTGGTATTTCCAATCGTATATGTGTCAAATGACATGAATAAACCTTACTTTAACAGTTTCTGTCTGATGCCTGGATGTGTTATTTCTTTGTATTTAAGTACAGAATGATCCAATTTGTCTGCTTAGCTGTTTGTGGAAAAAGTTTGCATGTGCTTAATTGGACATTTGATTTTGGATATGGATCCTGGCAGATATCGAAGGCAGAGCCACACATTTTAGTAAGAGGGAGAGAGTCTTTATGCACCTGAATTATTCTCCCAATGTCCTTTTTAATGGTATTTTAAGTATTGACTAAGTTTTAAAGTTGATCCCACCAAAATCATTCAGGTTGACTTTTCCTGTCAGTTACACTTTAACCGTCATTTAATTTATGCCCTTAATGTCCAAAGTGTTAAAAGATAAATTTTCCTGAAATATTATCTGCAATAATGGGATATATCAGATGTAAATGTATGTAAATCTTGTCAGAAAAATCAAGAGACTTTGTTGTCCTCAACATGTATGAATGAATATTTCTGAGGAAATTTTAACTTTTGCATTACGAACCACTATTTACAGCAACAAATAAAGCAACACTAAGCAACAAGACAGGAGAAGCCAAGTTGTTGTCTGTAATTACCTGACTAAATACAGTTTGTGATTAGAATGATCAATGTAATAAAAAGAAAACTCTGAGAAACTTTATTTGTAGAATCATCTACAAATTTGTCTTTCCACATATTCTACATAAAGAAAACTTTCTGATGTTTCTTTGTAACATAAATTACTTTTCAACTAATCAAATAAAGTTTTAAAGAAACTGCCCACTTGTCTCTTAATTTTTTATTTGTTGTTTATACTTAGAATGAAAAATTTTTCCAGCACAATCCTCCATCTGATTATTGGATACAGGAGGTGATGTGCTGGATGGCAAAAACTACCTTCAATTAAATGAAAATCAGACAGAGGTGATTGTGTTTGGTCCCCTGTACAGAACAACAGTCATCAGCAGCCACATAGGACCACTGTCTACCCATTGACATCCCCACGCCAGGAATCTTCACTCAAAAATAAAGTTTGACCAGCAGATTAATTCTATAATGCAGTTTTTCTCTATTAATAAGACACTGTTCCTGAAAAATAGGACACATTTCCCAAAACACTGCACCCTATTTTCTTTATTAGGACACCATTCGCAAAGCACTGCACACGTGTCAAAAGCGCACTTTATTGTCAAAATTTGAACTTTGTTTTCAAAATTAAGACACGAAGCAAAAGTAGGACAATGCACTGCTAAATACAAAACACTCTTCTCTCACAGTGTTTTCACATGAAGTGTTAAAAAGAAGATGCAGTCCTCAAAAATGACAATTTTAACACAAATGCATCCTATAAATAAATCAGAGGGGGCCATTGCAGTGCCTGAATGTACATTATAAAATAAAAATAATGTTAGACAAAAAATACAGCACTGTATTGTACACAGTACAGTATGCAAATATTTACAGCACGTTTGCATCAATTCTTTCAGCCTGGTCAGGCCACAGGACCTCATCAACATCACAAGCTATGTTTTCTCTGGAAAGAAAGACCTAATGTGTCTGATCCAGCTCTGACATGCATCAGCAGAAACATCACCACATGCCAAGACCACTGATTGCAAGAGATTTTCCCAAAGTATGGCTGCCGCTCATATAACTTCCAGCTCTATGTAGAGAAGAATTCTTCTATAGGATTCAGAAAGGGAGACTATGGTTGCAGAAAAACCACAATAACTCGAGGGTTCATATTGAACTATTCCCGAATCGATAGTCCTCTATGAAAACTAACATTGTCCCAGATGCATTCATGTGTATCATCAGAATCCAATTGAAAAACTGTCTGGAACAAACGCATACAAAACAGAAAAAGTCAGTCGTGTACACTTTCTGTAATTTTACTAGCACTTGTGAGCCAGAATTATGCATTCGATTTTTTTTTACAGTATCTCAGAACATTTCTGACTGTATTGTTCCAGTATAGACATGTCACTGAAGTAACAAACAACATTTCACACCATGTAAAGTAAACCACAATAAACCTAAAATTTACTTGATGCACCATCTTTACCATCTGCTGACATAAACAACAGATTGCATTTTGAACAGCTAATTCTGTTTCCCAACAGGTTGCAGTTCATTGGCAAAAGTGTTTTTTTTACATTTCTTTTAGACATCTACTTTGCGAACTTGTGTTTTCAGTGTGTTTTTATGTGTTGCATTTTATTGTGGGAGCATGTCAAAGAAGAATTTCTGTCACCATTTGGGACAGACAGTAAAGTTTGTCTATCTATCTATCATCTATCTATCTATCTATCTATCTATCTATCTATCTATCTATCTATCTATCTATCTATCTATCTATCTATCTATCTATCTATCTATCTATCTATCTATCTATCTATCTATCTATCTATCTATCTATCTATCTATCTATCTATCTATCTATCTGCTATTACCACACAGACGAGTGTCGCCACAGTTGCCTGGAACAACAGTTTGGCATTTGTTTTATCAGGAAGTCCTTTGACTGTCTTACTGGTAAACATTAACAATTCTCTGAGTCAATGTTGAGGGCAATATGACTCCCAGTTCTTCAGAAATGCTTAAACTGACAGTTTGAGTTGAGAAACTTCCTCATCTCTTGTCCTACTTCTCAGTCATCTGTCCTCACTCTGCCCCTCTGCTACTTTCTACTTGAACTGTTACTTCCCCATACTAATGGCCCTCCACATTCTCATTGGCACATAAAGTGTCATTGTTAGCAAATAACAGAGAGTGGTAACAAGTTATGTGCCTGAGCAAGTCTTCAAGTAACAAATATCTCCTACAGCTTTTTTTTCTCTGCTTCTACTTGATAAAAACTATTTTTCTAGCTTCACACATGGAGCAGGTGGCAGCGTGTAACCTATTGCAAGTCCATGCGCCACTGAAGCTATTATGGCGTGCTTTTTACCATATTATTTCTCTATTTCTAAAAATGAAAAGTAAAGCCATTTTAGCACGCTAACTGAACTGCAAAAAGTTTGCATAGTTCACACAAACATATAGCAGTATCTGTTTTTGTCGTGTTCTAATATGAGCTTCATCTCACTAGTTCGGGTTTTTTTCAGGTTTGTTTCAAATACACAGAGTGGAGCAGAAAAGAATTATTGGACAAAATTAGACAGAGGTTCATTTGTACAGACAATTCAGTTATTAAGCTGTTTAGGGGTCAGCTAGAGGCTAGTTTTGTAGATCTGTAACTCTCAGCCACATTAAAAATGTCATAAACCCTGCATGATCTTATCATGATACAACAGGGCTGCAGTGACTTGGTGGTCAGCACTGTTGCCTCGCAGCTAGAAGATCCCTGGTTCGCGTCCCAACCTGGGCCTGGGATCTTTCTGCATGGAGTTTGCATGTTCTCCCTGTGCATGCATGGGTTTTTTTTTTTTTTTTTTTTTTTAATTTTAGTATTTTTTTATTATCCCTTATTAAGGGGGAAATTCGGATTTTCGCATATCTCCTCAACTGGGGGAGTCAGAGCGACGGGTCAGCCACGGTACAGCGCCCCTGGAGCAGGAAGGATTAAGGGCCTTGCTCAAGGGCCCAACAGTGGCCACATCGGGGCTTGAACCTCTGATCTTCTGATCAGTAGTCCAGAGTCTTAACCGTTGCGCCACCCTGCCCCCCCTTTCTACGGGTACTCTGGCTTACAGTCTAAAACATGCTGAGGTTAATTTGTGATTCTAAATTGTCCGTAGGTGTGAATGTGAGTGTACTTGCTTGTCTCTATGTGTAGCCCTGTGATAGACTGCCCTAACCCTTAGTCAGCTGGGATAGACTCCAGTGCCCCCACCACCCTAATGAAGATTAAGTGGTGTATAGGTAATGGATGGATAGATTACAAGTGCAAAAGACATGGTATGTTTCTTAATGGGTACAAGAGGTAACTGTTGTGGAAATCTGGATGAGCCGTCACAAATGCAGTCAAGGTGCAACAGTATTTGTCTTTTGTTATTTATTCAACAATAAAAGAAGTAACAATGAATAATGAAGAAGAGAAATGCAGAGTGAATATTTCAGCTGAAGGGCAGAGCTCCCACACCATTCTCGTGTTCAGAGAACACAAAAACACAAAATGCAAACTTATACTATCTGTCCTTCACACAGCACAGCTTTGTCTTTTTCATGAAGACAACATACACTCCTCAGCCAAGTAGTCCCACAGTATTGGTGTTATCAGGCATTGGTGCTTGATGCTGGACACAACAGAATCACATAACATAAAAAAATAAGAAAAAGTACTCAAAATCAGTTTTATTATTTGGTCTGATTAACCATCATGCCCAGATTTGTTTCTGATCGTCATATTAGAAATACTTTTATCCAAGTACAAATGAAATTATGCTGCAATAGTAACCACTATATATTTGATTTAAACACAGGTCTAAACTTTTCTGTCCTGTCTATAGCCTGACCCTAAATTTATTACCAAGCAGAAACCAGAGATCAAACAAATCGTTGTCTAGACAAGAATCAAATGGAGTAAACCGACCTTCCTGGCTTTTGTCTCTAGTTATCAAAAGTCAAGGTATCTCATTTCTTTACCACAAAGGTAAGTCCTTGGCAACTTTCAGCTGAGTTGTAAGAAGATCGATGTCCTTCTGTTTCACTGGAAAGCTTGCGAGCTGTTCAATCTTGTGCACATTTTTGGAGATGAACTCAATCAGGTCCCTGAAGCCTTTGAGGAATGCATCACCAGCTGCAAGGAAGTCTTTCATGTCTTCTCCATTTGGGATATTATAGGAAACGTTTCCATCAATCTTGTCCTTTAGTTTGTTTGCAATATTGAAGGCTGCATCAACAGCCTAAAACATCAAAACAGAAAACATCATTGATCAGATGAGCCAAGAATCGATTACTACACTGTTTCTCTTTTCAGTAGTGGGTTAAATGCCACAAAGAGAATCCAAAGGAAAGTTTGGATTTGTTGTTGCTTTATAATTTTGTAAGATCTACACCTTAGCTCATAACATAAAGATGTGCATGAAGCTTAATTTCAGTGTATCAGCCGAATTTGGAAAGCTAAGATACGAGGTCTCATCCACTCCTGGGTGAGTCTGAACCTCCAAGGGATGGACACCGCATATCAACCTCTGTACGCACTTTATGTTAGTCTGTGTCAAGCATCAACAACACTTAGGTCAAATGAAGATACAATTTCCCCCTACATATACCGCCTTTTTGTCATCTTGCAAATTTTCTCAGACTGGCATTTAGTTTGTGACATCATTTTGCCAGTCAAGCTTCAGTGAAATTTTCAATGTGCAAGAGATTTTAAATGAGATGAAACTTTACCACATAAGATAGAGTCTAAAGTGTGACTGTCACACAAGGAGGACAATATGAATTTGTAAAACAATTCACACAACAATTTAAACTCTGGACCATGTGCATTGCATCTTTATCGTGTGAAATTACCTGACTAGTTTAGGTTTTGAGGACTAAAACCTTACAAAATATTTTTGAAAATACAACTTTATCTGTCTATAATGAATGACAAGGCTAAGACCCCTACAGTATTATTAACTATAGAGATCAATCTGACTCATTTAAGTTTTGACCCAACAAAAATATGCATGAAAACCCATTGCTGAGTTCAGTTTCAACTATCAAGGACTGGTTCCAAAACTTAAATTCCAAAGAAATGGTTAAGAAACTTTCATTTGGATTCTGCTTATCGATTCCTAAACAGAGTCACTTGTACTTGTTTCACATTCACTGCCAGGACAAAGCTGGACTTCAGCCTCAGGGGTTCTGCAAACATGTGATCCTGTGCTACAAACTAATAACCACTCAGTTGATACACAACTACAGCTGTTCAAGCCTGACATTTTAGAATATGCAAACAATACAAATTGCAACAATAAATTGATCAGCTGTATTGGCTTGAGTTTTTTTTTGTTTGTTTGTTTGTTTTTTTAAGAAAAATGTCAAAATTCTGTTAATTTAGGTTATTACATTTGAATGTGTTGTACCTTCTCTAATTTTCCATGTTAGTAAACTGAATTATCGTTGGATTGTGGACAGAATTAGATATTTAAAGATGTCATATTGGGCATTGATTGACATTTATCACCATTTCCTGAGATTTTACAAACCAAACAACCAGTTGATTCACTGAAAAAATATATGAATGAATCGACAACAAAAATAGCCCAAGACTATAGACAATATTATAGTATTGTTTCTGATGTTTAGGCTATATTTGCTTGATGTGTCTAATGGCTGTGTTTAGACTGTAATTACCAAGATTGACAGATTTGTTTTATATATAAAATAAAGAATTTAGTCTTTTGCAATTGTCCTATGGGTTACATCTCTAAAATATGACTCTTGTGGATGAAATTAAGTCATTCTGATGCATTAATAACATTTCAGTCACGATGTAGTTCATGCAATCACTTTTTGGCAAGTAGAAAATGACATTATATGAGCTGAACTGGTCTTTCAAAGCTCTTTTAGCTGGATCAAAGGGACTCAATTGGTTCATGTGGAAGACAGGGGAGGTAAAATAACACAGAGACATGGAATAACTGCAAGCAGGTTTTGACAGACAGTCAGTTAATGGCACAATACAGTGGCACACGGCAGTAATGTGAGTTTAATCTTCTCCTAAGCTACACACTGGTAGTATTTGTGGACTTGGAGTATACTGCTACGACGTGCTAGGCCAGACTCGCTCTTTTGTCAGCAGAAAAAGGTCAGAGTGCCACAGAAAAGTTGTGGCTTGTGTGGTGAAAAGGCTGTATCCTTGCTCTGGTGTTAATGCAGCAAAATTCAGGTAAACAAAGATAATAGAGCATATCTGCCTGAGAATGCAGCAAGAATTGTTTTTAAGTCAGGGAGTTTTTATACCTGTCAGCCCAAACCAGGGATTGAGTTTTATATATTTATTAATTGGTTTGGTTGAAATTGTCCAAGTGCAACGAGCACCATTCCTACATCACTTTTGTCAACACTTACAGGAGCAGCAGCTGCCTAAACTGGAAGTTAACTGGTTTTAGACTGCTGACATATTTCAACAAATTTCAGTGTTACAGTGAATGAAAGAAAAAAGTTTATTATTCAATCATATAATTCACCAGCAACAACTAAATTAAACTGTAAGAATTTTATTAAAAGGTTCCATAAACTGTATAAAAACAGCTGTGAATATGAATATGACATGAAATGTCTAAGAATTTTTAAGGATTTTTTTTCTGTGAAATAAAGTGGTCATTTGTTTGAATCCCACCCATCAAAAGAATCATAATACAGAATTATTACGAATCAATAAGCAAAACTGTTCAATCCTTCAAATCAAAGCAATTCTCACACTTAATCGTAACAAAATATGATCTGACTGAAAGCAGTGTGTTGTTGTGTCGCACATACCGCAGATATTGGTGTGATATATTTTGCAATAATCGATTCCAGTGGCACCTCAAACCCATCCAGGGTGATTTGGTCATCTTTGTGCTCCTTCATCCAATCCAAGGTCTTCTGACTTAGGTCATTTTCAGTTTTGATCACAGTGGTCAGTGCCTTAATGGCATCTCGTTTCTTCTTGACATCTGAACCACCATGGGGTAATAATTTGTTGAGACTCACATTTACCCCCCACAGGATTGCACCAATAGCTACATTTTTCATAACAAATCCTGCTACCTTAGGTATGCTTGTTGTGACAAACTCAAGGAAGGTTTTTAAAGTCTCAGCAACTTTGGAAAACTCTGCAACCTCAGTGCGGGCTTCAGCTACTTCAGCCTCTATTTCCTCTTGTATTTCTTCTGGCAGTTCTTCGATGCCTTCTTCAGCCCCTTCAATAACTTCTTCAACGCCATCAATTATTTCCTCAATTTCTGCCATTTTTGAAATGGTAGGGCTCTATGTTGCCCTAAGAAGACACATATTTAAACAGATATCAGTTATTGGAGTAGTGCTCATGTAGTCACTCATTATGCAATAATTACAGACGATTTTTTTTTATTTTTTTTTAAATACCCACATATAGCACTTAAGGGTTCAAACAGAGGTAAAATTAATAATTGTTACAAGACAACAAATGGACACTCCTTTTCAAATATAAGTAGTGGAACCAATAGTTACAGACTATGACTGCTTGCTAAAGCGCCAGCACAAGGTGACCTGGTGAGATCTCAGCATCTAAATATTTTATCTGCATACTTTCGTGGTACACATGAGATGATTAGTTTGATAGTCAGTAATTTGGGATACATTTCTTACTGCCACTGTCAGTGCATCAAATTACAGCCAAACACTGTTTGATCCAAAACTACTTCTGTCTCCTAAATAGTTTGTTCATGGTTGAATTTTGAATCTTGTACTAATAGCATTTGTCTGTGTTCAGTTGGCCCCAGCTCTAACTAAATTAAAATGTAAAAACACAGCAAATTCTAACAGTAGTGGAATGTTTTTTGAAATCAAAATTAAATTTTTAAAATGTATAAATGGACACCAGTTTGTCGTAAGTGTTCCTGATCCATAAAAATGTAACCTGCCGTATCCTTTAATGACACTTCATATTTTCACTCTCTGTACAACTGTTGCTACCACACAGACGAGTGTCGCAACAGTTGGCTGAAGCAACAGTCTGGCATTTGTTTTATCAGGAAGTCTTTTGATTGCCTTACTGGAAAACATTAACAATTCTCGGAATGTTTTCTTTGTAAAGGTTGAGGGTGATAAGAGCACAAACTCCCAGTTCTTCAGAAATGCCTGAACTGACAGTTTCAGTTGAGAAACTTCCTCATCTCTTAGTTCTCTGTCCCCACCCTGCCCCACTTTTTCACTGGTACATAAAGTGTCATGAACACCAAATATCAAGGAGGGGTAGTGGGTCATAGATCTGAACAAGTCTTCACCAGTGCAGACTGTGCAAAAACATGCTGTTTTTTTCATGTCCGTGTAATACTTCAACTCAGACTAATTTGTAACATATAAATTCAACTGGGGCTGTACAGTGGCGTAGTGGTTAGCGCTTTCGCCTTGCAGCGAGAAGGTCCCCGGTTCACGTCCCGGCTCGGACCTGGGACCTTTCTGCATGGAGTTTGCATGTTCTCCCTGTGCATGCGTGGGTTTTCTCCGGGTACTCCGGCTTCCTCCCACAGTCCAAAAACATGCTAAGGTTAATTGATCATTCTAAATTGCCCGTAGGTGTGAATGTGTGAGTGCTTGTGTGTCCCTATGTGTAGCCCTGCGACAGACTGGCGACCTGTCTAGGGTGTCCCCTGCCTTCGCCCGAGTCAGCTGGGATAGGCTCCAGCCCCCCCCGCGACCCTAGTGAGGATTAAGCGGTGTATAGATAATGGATGGATGGATAAATTCAACTGATCTTGGCTGCAAATGCTGGAAAGGCTTTTTACAGTATTAAGCAATAAAATTTATATTTCCTTGTAGAGTGCTGTAACCAATTTTATAGAATTTTTTTTTCAAATTACCATACTAGCACTGTAAAAATACAGTTAAACTACTGCTGTCAGTATTTTATTGTAATTTCACAGGAATATTTGCTACAGTATACCATAGTATTGCATCTGAAAGCATATTTTAAATCCTTACTGTTACTTTGCTACTTTCGTAGTTTAGTACTTATTGTACAGAAACCGTGTGGTTTAAAAAAAACTACTAAAATTAATTCATTTTGAAATCTGAAATTTACTACAATTTTTTAATTTTAGTACAAAGCTTTGGTAAATAGACACATATTTATTGTTATTTAGTTGGGGGTCAATGAGTTTTTCTGCCACTACGTTTAGACAAGAAATTTCCTTTTGACTGCGGCACACGAGCTATCATTTGGTGAAGAAGTGTAGGGGGAGAGGAGAGAGCAGCATTTATTCATTACATAGTAAAACTGATGTGGCCGTTGCTAGATATTTGTTTTACCTGCTAATGTTCCTCCAGACTTCACCACACAACCTTTATCTTTACTTTATCTTACTTAAGTGAGGCTATGGGCACTTTTAGGAAACCTTTACACTGAATGCAGATCATTTATAATATATATAATTTATAATTCTTGCAGAGGCTAAAATCAATTTTCAGCAATACTGATTCAGATAACAGAAAACTAATAGAAATACTAATTCAAAGGTTTTAAATGCAGAAATCATGCAGAAAAATAGTTATTCACCAGTCAAAATTTGCACCTGCATTTCCTCATTTATTCTAAATGTTCTACTCACAGATCCTTCAGTTCTGTGTGATGAGGCTTTCTGCAGTCAACTCAAGATACGTCAGGGATTCTCTGCTCAAAATGATATTCTGGCCCAGATCACTGAAGACTCTCTGTCCACTTAAACCAAGGGTGTGGACCTCTTTTACTCTCTCTACATGGACAGCCTACTACTAAGGCAGAGACTGGAGCAGCCCTCCTTTGACTGCCCTGCTGGTCAACATTTCCAGTTCAGTGACTCTTCCACAGTAATGCACCCAGTGTTTAGAGCACTGAGAAGAAAAACTGCCAATTCTCACAAATTGCTTAGCTGACAATTTTAATTTCGACAGTTCTCAGCCATCTATCTGCATTCATTCCAAAAAAGTGAAAGGTTGTTGTGTTACAGAAGAATCATAATATGTTACAAAAGTGATCCATAAATCTACTGGGGTCCTAGAGGTCTCAGGTTTAGAGAGGTCAGGTTGATCATGATTGAGAAATAAAGGTGTGAAATGGTAGAATATCACTAAAAATAACACAAGGGGTGTAGACCTGCTATGAAACCCTCAGGGGGGAGAGTATTTGATTAAGGCATATGAGAAGTGGATCTTCAGCTCATTCTATTGTCTGTGTTCATTAACCTGCCTTGGTTTGCTGTATCTTGTTAAAATTACAGTAAATCTAAGATTGGCGCCTGACTCAGCCTGTCTTTGAGTTCACATCACTGTCCTGAAACACATTGTGTTCTCACAAGCTTTGCAAGAATGTGCAACAGTTTTTTCACCTTTGTACAGCACCAACCTTTATTACTAGACCAATTTGCAACATATAACAGATGCAAAAGCAGTAAAGCATGAAAAATCGAATAAAATACACCTGCATAATACAACATATAGTGACAGCGGGTACATATTTTACTGTTAAATAGATGGTGATCCCATTAAACTAATGTGTAGCAAGATTGAGCAAAAGCTAAAGTTTTTTTTTTAAATTAAATAAAAGTCTACATGTGCAGGGTAGTTTTGTATGGAGTTTTAAACTTCAATAAATAAATAAATAAATAAACTGTCAACCATGATGAGAAGAATTAACAGAGAAAAATCTCTTTGTACTGCAAGGACTAATGGAAAGCAAATAATACCCTCTGCTCTCAGCTCTCGTAGGAGGCGGTCGCACTTTTCTTCGCTCCGCAGCTATCTCTGTTCCTCCCCATACCCTCATGTTTCCTGCTTGCTGCATTTCTTCGTTCGTCCCCCCCCCCCCCCCACCCCCCACCCACACCACACACACACACACACACACACACACACACAATTTCCCAAGGACACCTGTTGACTTTTGGACTGGGCCAACTGAGGACGTCTCCATTGCAACCTGCTGTGTTATCGCGCTCCCACCCTCGCGAACTGAGACACCGGAGGACTGAGTCAAAACTTGAAAATACATTTTGGTTTCTAAATTGATTTTTTTTTGCATTTGTTTATTTCAATTCAATTCAATTTTATTTATATAGCGCCAATTGCAGTCAAATTGTCTCGAGACGCTTTACAGAACCCATATGCCTGACCCCCAGAGCAAGCCAAAAGGCGACAGTGGCAAGGAAAACACCCTTTAAACAGGGAAAAAAACCTTGAGCAGAACCCGGCTCTAATGTTGGGGGACCCATCTGCCTGTTGGCCGGGTGGGTTGAGAGGGACAGAAGAGGTAGAGAGGTAGAGATAGAGGGATAGAGGTAGAGAGGAAGAGGTAGAGGGGTAGAGG